>JARQOC010000004.1:31430507-31440507 GCA_033576535.1 Allobates femoralis | reverse complement strand
TTATCTATCTATCTATCTAAATAAATATATATTTTTTTCATTACTACTTTTTACATATTTATTTTATCGACCTACAGTTCCATCTCAAGCCATCGCAACTTGATGGATGAACATTCTGTAGAAAGATCGATCTTGTGCAGCCTAGACAGGTCCATCAAGATCTTCTCCAAGCTTAGATAGGAACATAAGGTTCTTAGCCAAGCCTAGATAGGTAAACCAGGGTCTTCTCCAAGCCTACATAGGAACAACACGATCTTCTCCAAGCCTAGATAGGTCCACCAGAGTCTTCTCTGCCGTTATCTTGACAGTATCAAGCCATCAGGTTGCTGGTCTTCCTCTTCACCTTGTTTCTTCTATTCTTTTGACCATGATGTCCTTCTCCAGTGATTGCTCTCTTCGTATGATGTGTAGACAAGTCGTATCTTGGTGATCCTTCCTTCCAGTGACATATCTGACTTGACGTGTTCCAGAATTGATGTTTGTTCTTCTCGCCATCCTTGGTATTGGTAATATCCTTCTCCAGCTCCACATTATGAAGGTGTTCATTCTTCTTCTGTCTTGTTCCTTTATCGTCCAGGTGTCTCTTCCAAATGTTACTACAGAATAGACCAGACTATATATGAGCCGTGTCTTCATCACCAGTGAAATGTTACTACAGAATAGACCAGACTATGTACGAGCCGTGCCTTCATCACCAGTGAGATGTTACTACAGAATAGAGCAGACTATGTACGAGCCGTGTCTCCATCACCAGTGAAATGTTACTACAGAATAGACCAGACTATGTACGAGCCGTGTCTTCATCACCAGTGAAATGTTACTACAGAATAGACCAGACTATGTACGAGCCGTGTCTCCATCACCAGTGAAATGTTACTACAGAATAGACCAGACTATGTACGAGCCATGTCTCCATCACCAGTGAAATGTTACTACAGAATAGACCAGACTATGTACGAGCCGTGTCTTCATCACCAGTGAAATGTTACTACAGAATAGACCAGACTATGTACGAGCCGTGTCTCCATCACCAGTGAAATGTTACTACAGAATAGACCAGACTATGTACGAGCCGTGTCTTCATCACCAGTGAAATGTTACTACAGAATAGCCCAGACTATGTACGAGCCGTGTCTTCATCACCAGTGAAATGTTACTACAGAATAGACCAGACTATGTACGGGCCGTGTCTTCATCACCAGTGAAATGTTACTACAGAATAGACCAGACTATGTACGAGCCGTGTCTTCATCACCAGTGAAATGTTACTACAGAATAGACCAGACTATGTACGAAACGTGTCTTTATCACCAGTGAAATGTTACTACAGAATAGACCAGACTATGTACGAGCCGTGTCTTCATCACCAGTGAAATGTTACTACAGAATAGACCAGACTATGTACGAGCCGTGTCTCCATCACCAGTGAAATGTTACTACAGAATAGACCAGACTATGTATGAGCCGTGTCTTCATCACCAGTGAAATGTTACTACAGAATAGACCAGACTATGTACGAAACGTGTCTTTATCACCAGTGAAATGTTACTACAGAATAGACCAGACTATGTACGAGCCGTGTCTTCATCACCAGTGAAATGTTACTACAGAATAGACCAGACTATGTACGAGCCGTGTCTCCATCACCAGTGAAATGTTACTACAGAATAGACCAGACTATGTACGAGCCGTGTCTTCATCACCAGTGAAATGTTACTACAGAATAGACCAGACTATGTACGAGCCGTGTCTCCATCACCAGTGAGATGTTACTACAGAATAGACCAGACTATGTACGAGCCGTGTCTTCATCACCAGTGAAATGTTACTACAGAATAGACCAGACTATATACGAGCCGTGTCTTCATCACCAGTGAAATGTTCCTTGATGTGAAGACCTTGTCCAGTGACTTCATTGTTGATTTCCCCACTGCTTTTCTCTTATTGACTTCCGGTGTCGTCGCTGCATCTTGAGTGATCATTGATGCAAGTAGGGTGAATCCTTTATGCCAGTTTTTACAGGAATAAATTCCTGACTATGACATATATGTGTCATTTTTGTCCCATGTAAAATGGCTTTCAGGCAAAGGACCCAGCTCAATATAATTGTCTTTTCAAATAAACTGGGTCTTCTCATAAGACATCAGATGGTAGAAGTTCCAGTTATAGGGGGCCCTGGGACTCTCGAGGGTCCAGAGCAGGGGCGTAACTACATTAGGTGCAGGGGTTGCGATCGCACCCAGGCCCTGCAGTCTAGGGGGGCCCCAAAAGTCCCTTTGGCCTATAGAAAAAGACTAATACTATTAAAGATTTGCAATAATTGGGGGCCCTGTTGGAGCTTTTGCCGAACTTACACCACTGGTCCAGAGGCCTCATTGCCTTATAAGGAGACATCGGCCTTATATATGGTACATTGGTAGGCTGGGCCAGGTAGATGTTCCAGTTATAGGGCTTCTCCTGAGCTGCACCAATTCTCTGGAATGCTCTACCCCAAGAAATTAGGTGTATCCACAACTTACATAGTTTCAGGCGACCCCTAAAAACACATTTATTTATGGCGACCTATCATAATCCCTAGTCAAAGTCATCTAGACATAGCCTATCCGCTCCACCAGTCTCAAGTGGATCACAAATAATGGTTGGTGGCCACTTATTCTGCTCCTATCTGTTCCCCATCTCCTCAAATTGACTATACTATCATTGTAAATAAGCCCCTGTACCTTGTCACCCCCACCTCAGTGTTAGATTGTAAGCTCTTATGAGCAGGGCTGTCATTATTTTGCTCTAATTATTGTATTGTATTGTATTGCATTTTCTGATAATTGTTCCTTATGACTGATAATTGGCGCTATATAAATAAAGATTATTATTATTATTAGGGCGCACCAGATCCTGGTGTTCTTGGGGCTCCAGAGGCCTCATTGCTATATAAGAACACGCCGGCTTTATATATGGTACAATGGTAGGCGAGGCTCCGGTAGATGTTTTATACCTTTGTAGGTTACTACTGACTTTGTCTCTTATCTGTACAGGAAAAAAACAACATGGAGAACGTGAACAAGACACAAGTAGCAATGTTTGTGTTTTCCGGACTGACCAATGATGTCAAACTTGCTCTGTTCCTCTTTGCGTTCTTCCTACTTGTTTATATCATAACCGTGGTTGGTAATGTTGGCATAATGGTCATTATCCGTAAGACGCCCGCCCTCCATACCCCGATGTATTACTTCCTCAGTTACCTCTCTATGGTGGACCTCTTCTACTCCTCATCCGTGACTCCTAAGATGATCGTGGACCTTATCTCTTCACGGAAGGTCATCACGTTCAATGATTGTGCCCTACAGTTCTTTGTCTTTGCCTCTCTTGCTGGTACAGAAGTTGTCCTCCTCTCGAATATGTCCTATGACCGATATGCTGCAATCTGCCACCCTCTCCATTACGGAGCCATAATGACCAAGACAAAATGTTCATGTCTGGTCGTCCTTGCATTTTTTCTTGGCATATTTCAGGCAGCAGCACAAACCATCTGCGTATTCAGTCTCGAATACTGCGCCTTGAACGTACTCAACCACTTCTACTGTGACATCCTACCGGTGCTCAAACTGTCCTGCTCCGACACCTTCTCCTGTGACATGGTCACGGTGTTCCTCATAGGGTCCTATAGTGTTGCTTCATTGACCACCATCCTGGTCTCCTACATCTACATTCTTAGCTCCATTTTACGGATGAAGTCGGCTAAGGGCAGACAGAAAGCGTTCAGCACCTGCTCCTCACATCTCATTTGTTCCTCTATCTTCTATGTATCTGTGTTCCTCACCTATGTGCGTCCCCATTCAGGAGCCTTTACAGAGGAAGACAAGGTGGTTTCCATATTTTATTCAGTGGTAACCCCAATGGTGAATCCTCTTATATACAGCTTGAGAAACCAAGACGTGAAGAAAGTCATTGTCAGAGCAATGTATAGCGTCACTCATTGGAAATTGAGACTTATCAAAAACTGAGCTGATACTTATGTGTCCTATAGAAATTGAAATATATGACATGCTTATTAAAAATGTAAGATCTTTGGATGCAAAAAAATGTATAATTATATGGCAGAATATAATAAATTGGTATAGTAATCTCAAGAGAACATAGCGGTCATATATCATACATTGTTTGATTACTTAGGGATCTATTAGCAAATGGGAGCACAGACACACTGAAACCAAGTTTAAAGGTAAACCAGTCTATAATTATCACACAGGGCAGATAAAGTTAAGTGCGGCAAGAGTAAATTTGTTAAACAGGCAGCAACCAAAAGTCTCAAGCAATAGTTCTCACAAATAATAAACTCCCAGAGGCTTGGGAATAGGAATCCACAGAAAAACAAGGCCAAACACTATTTAGTGCAGGTTTAAGAGTCCCAGTGTCCAGGGAGCTGCTGACAAACAACAGTTCTGTAAGTGCTGGCAAGGCACATGAGGTTTACGTGACACAGGACCAGGTGCAGACAGCAGCAGAGTCTGAAGGGCAAAGCACAGGTAGCTGGAAGCAGGAGAGCAGCAGGAGGCAGGTGAGGTTTGCTGGAGTCCAGAGGTAACTGCTGGAGAAGCCGGAGCAGATCAGCAGGAGATGGAGTAGAGTGGTACAGCACAGGAAGCCAGGGATTCAAACTGAATACTCAAGCCTGGCTAGATCGTAGTCTGAGGTTTATGAAGGCAAAGGGGAGGATCTCATGATCAGGGGTGAAACAGCGCACTCCATATTGAAAAGGGGAAAAATGTGCAGAATGTCGATAGAGGTCCTAAGTCCTAACATAATCTCCTGACCTGGTGTCCATCACACTGTCCTCTCTACATGTTTACATGTGAAAAGGACATACATAAACAAGTACAATAATCATCAACAATACAAGGCACACACATGTACAGGAGAAGAGAGGACCCTGCCCATTAGGGCTCACAATCAACAAGGGATGGGTGATGATACACTAGGTGAAGAGAGAGGACCCTACCTGAGAGGGCTCACAGTTTACAAGAGATGGTTGAGGACACAATGGGTGAGGAGAGAGGACCCTGCCCATGAGGGCTCACAGTCTACAAGGGATGGGTGAGGATACAGTAGATAAGGAGAGAGGATCCTGCCCACGAGGGCTCATGATCTACAAGGGATGGGTGAGGATACAGTAGGTGAGGAGAGAGGACCCTGCCCACAAGGGCTCATAGTCTAAAAGGGATGGGTGAGTGTACAGCAGGAGAGGAGAGAGGATCCTGAGTGTGAGGGCTCACAGTCTACAAGGGATGGGTAAGGATACAGTAGATAAGGAGAGAGGACCCTGCCCATGAGGGCTCACAGTCTACAAGGGATGGGTGAGGATACAGTAGGTGAGGAGAGAGGACCCTGCCCACAAGGGCTCACAGTCTACAAGGGATGGGTGAGGGTACAGCAGGAGAGGAGAGAGGATCCTGCGTGTGAGCGCTCACAGTCTACAAGGGATGGGTGAGGATACAGTAGATAAGGAGAGAGGATCCTGCCCACGAGGGCTCATGATCTACAAGGGATGGGTGAGGATACAGTAGGTGAGGAGAGAGGACCCTGCCCACAAGGGCTCATAGTCTAAAAGGGATGGGTGAGTGTACAGCAGGAGAGGAGAGAGGATCCTGAGTGTGAGGGCTCACAGTCTACAAGGGATGGGTAAGGATACAGTAGATAAGGAGAGAGGACCCTGCCCATGAGGGCTCACAGTCTACAAGGGATGGGTGAGGATACAGTAGGTGAGGAGAGAGGACCCTGCCCACAAGGGCTCACAGTCTACAAGGGATGGGTGAGGGTACAGCAGGAGAGGAGAGAGGATCCTGCGTGTGAGCGCTCACAGTCTACAAGGGATGGGTTAGGATATAGTAGGTGATGACAGAGCAGGTTGTACAGTGGTTAGTGGACAGTGGGTCACTGCAGGTTGTAGGCTTGTTGAAAGAGGTGGGTCTTCAGGTTCTTTTTGGAGGTTTTCATGGTAGACGAGAGTCTGATGTGTTTGGGCACAGAGTTCTAGAGTATGGGGGATGCACAGGGGAAATCTTGTATGCCGTTGTTGGAAGAAGAGATACGAGGTGAGTAGAAAAGGAGATTTTGAGAGGATTACAGGTTGCATGTAGGTAGGTACTGGGAGACCATGTCACAGGTGTATGGAGGAGGTAGGTAGTGGATGGCTTTGTATGTCATAGTTAGGGCTTTGCCTATAGTCAGTGAGGAGCTGGGAAAGGGGTTGGCAGAGAGGAGAGGCTGGAAAATAGCGGGGGGGCAGGTGGATTAGTTGGGCAGAAGAGTTTTGGATAGATTGCAGGAGTGCAATAGTGCTAGAGGGGAGGCCACAGAGCAGGAGATTGCAGTAATTGAGGCAGGAGATGTTGTGGGCATGCACAAGTGTTTTACAGTTCCTCAAGGAATGTATTGATACGAGAAATATTTTTGAGTTGGAGTTGGCAGGAGGTGGCAAGGGCTTGGATATGTGGTTTAAAAGAGAGGACAGAGTTGGGGACTACCCTGAGGCAGCTAACATGCGGGACTGGGGAAAGTGAGCAGCCATTGACTTTGATGGATAGGTCTGGTGGAGGGGGAGAGTGAGATGGGGGAAAGATGAGGAATTCTGTTTTTTCCATGTACAGTTTTAGAAAGTGAGTAGAGAAGATGAAATAGCGGACAGATATTTTGGGATTGTGGTCAGTAAGGAGGTGATGTCAGGTCCAGAGAGGTAGATCTGCGTGTCATCAACGTAGAGATGATACTGAAAACTGTGGGATTCCAGAAGAGTAGGGGTCCTAGAACTAAGCCTTGGGGAACAAAGACAGACAGGTGGGGTGGTGAGATGAGGAGGTGGCATGGTAGAGGGAGACACTTGTGGCGCCCTTTCAACCGGGCAGCCACAGGGTGAACTACAGCTGGACGAGGTAATATGGTCAACTCACAAAACACCCACACACAAATGGACCCCAACCCTGAGCCAAGTCACTCTGTGTCAGGCAATGGGTGGCTGCAGCAGAACAACGTGTGGGTGGAGAGAGAGGAAAGGACACGGACAAGTGGGTGGAGGAACTGGGTTTCGTTCCATGCACATTAAGTTAGGAAGAGAAAGTGCCTGGGGATAGAGGAAGCAACAGGTCTCCTAAGCCGATACACCCAACAGCCGAACAGTGAACAACAGGGCCCGGTAGCTTCTACCACTAATGGCCGACCGGGGACCCAGGCTGAAAACCGGAGAAAAATTGAGGGAGCCAGGTGAACCTGCTAACAAGGGGCAATGGTGGCTAGGCCAGGACAATCAGAGAGCTGACTCTGTAGATGTGACTGGGGACCCTACATGACCCTAACCACAAGACACCCCGGTGGGGTACGGGAGTGACCCGCGACCCAGCTACCACTACAGAGTAGGACAAAGCCATCATACTAGGGCCAGTGACCCAAAGAGGGAAAGGCATCACTACAAAGCCTCTGACAGCCGGACCAAACCCGTATGCGAGGACAGAGACAGAACAGCAGGGCCTGAAAGGAACCGTCCCAGCTGCAGTGAAAGCCCGTGCCTGGAGCAGTGGTGAGAACCGGTCCACAAAGTGTATAAAAGACTATGTTTGTAAGAATTGCTGCTGAACTACAAGTAAAGTACCCAGACAGCTCAAAACATGTGTGAGACTGTTATTCTTTGAGCCACGGCAGTGCCTCCACCTGCGGAGCCACCTATTAGCTGTCCCTGCGTGCTGGCTGGAAGAGCTGCAGGGGAGAGGCAAGTGCAGTGTCCGGAGCACGCAAACCCCTTTCCACACCTACCTTAGGAACAACCAGCTCTACCAATGGAGGGCTCACCATCTAAGCTGCACTCATCATCGTCCCTGGCTGGAAAACGGAGTGGTGGTCCACGCTGACCACACCACATGGTGTCGTCACGAAAAATCCATAATTTATCCCTTTTTATTGCCACACCTAGGACAACGAACCGGAATCACGGTACCTTGACACCCCAGAGACACGTAGCCCGGTCTCGAGTACCCCGGTCCTTGGGGGTGCGACATCACTGAATGTCCAGTCTGTTAGATATGAAGAGATCCAGGACAGGGCAAGTCTGTGATACCAAGAGATGAAGAATCTGTAATAAGAGGGAATGGCCATAGTGTCAAAGGCAGAAGACAGGTCCAAGAGAAGGAAGACAGAGTAGAGTTGCTTGCTCTTGGCGGTTATTAGGTCATTGGTGACTTTAGTTAGGGCAGTTTCAGTTGAGTGATGCAGTTGGAACCAAATTGTAACTGGTCAAAAAAGGAGCAGGAGGTGAGTTGGGAGGACACTTCAAGATGGACATGCTGTTCTAGCAGTATTGAGGCATAAGGGAGAAGTGATATTGGGCGATAGCTAGACACAGAGGATGGGTCAAAGGAGGGATTTTTGAGGATGGGTGGGATTGAGGCATGCTTAAAGGATGAGGGGAATACACCAATTGTAAGTGAAAGGTTGATGAGATGTGTTAGGGTTGGGATGAAGACTGTGGCGAGGTTGGGGATGAGGTGAGATGGGAGCGGGTCAAGCATGCAAGTGGTAAGATGTGATCTTGACAGAAGAGAGGAGAGCTGATCGTCTGTCATGGTGGAGATGCTGATTTTAGAAGAACAGGGCTGAGCAGTTATGAGGAGGGGATGTGGGGGCAGCGGGCCAAAGCTTCCTCTGATGTTATCAATCTTCTGCTTAAAGAAAGAGGCAAAGTCTTCAGCAGAAATGAGAGGAGAGGGAGGAGGTAGTGTGGGACAGAGGAGAGAATTGAAAGCATTGAAAAGCTGTTTGGTTGTGAGACAAGGAGGATATGAGAGATGAGAAGTAAGTTTGTTTTGCGGCAGGATGGCGAGGGACTGCTTGTATGTGATAAAGTGATCGGCAGAATGGGATCTTTTCCATCTCCGCTCAGCTACACTGAGTGTCCGTCTCAGTTCTTTGGTCAGGCTGGTCAGCCAGGGTTGCCTATTGATTGTATGAGTTTTGCTGCATGTTAGGGGTGGCCGAATTGAGGACTGCTGTTATTGTGGTGTTATATAAAGAGGCAGCAACATCTGTGTCATATAAGGAAACTATGTCTGTGAGAGGGAGAAAGGGAACAGAGGCGGGTGAAGATAAGGTCCAGCATGTGGCCAACTTTGTGAGTGGCCGTGGAGGACCATTAAGTGAGGCCAGAAGAGGCAGTCAGGGATAAAAGGTTAGAGGCAGCCTAGGTGGAAGTGTCAGTAAGGAGGTGATGTCAGGTCCAGAGTGGTAGATCTGGGTGTCATCAACGTAGAAATGATACTGAAAACTGTGGGATTCCATGAGCTGACCCAGTTGAAGGTGCAGATGGGGATGTTAAAGTCACCCATGATGATAGTGGGGATGTCAGCAGAAAGGAAAAGAAGTAGCCAGATGGTGAAGTGGTCGATAAAGGTGGGGATGGCTAGCTCTGGGGGGCGTAGATGACAGCCAGCTGGAGGTTGGTGGGGGAGTAGATGCAAACGGAATGGACCTCGAAGGAGGGAAGAGTAGCAGAGGGTGGTAGTGGAATTGGGGTAATGGAGCAGTTATTGGACAGGAGCAAGCCATCCCTCCACCATGCTTCTTATTGGGATGAGGGGTGTGAGAACGATTGAATCCACCATAAGAAAGTGCAGCAGGAGAGGCTGTGTCAGAGGGGGTGAGCCAGGTTTCAGTGGTGCCAAGTATGGAGAGTTTGTTATTGATAAAGAGCTCATGAATGTACGACAGTTTGTTGCAGACAGATTGAGCGTTCCAAAGTGCTCCAGGTAGGGGGACAGGGGGTAGCGACAGCTGGCTGAATGGGTATGAGGTTATCAGAGTTGCGATAACGTGTAGAGGATCATGACAGGGTGTTAGAAATGAGTGTGGGGATGTGTTGAGGAGGACCAGGATTTGGGGATATGTCACCAGCAAGGAGGAGCAGCAGAGTGTTAGAAGGTAGGAGCAGGATAGTGCATGATGTAGCCATGTGTGTCTGGAG
>JARQOC010000004.1:31090081-31430407 GCA_033576535.1 Allobates femoralis | reverse complement strand
TGACTTTTCACATCCACAGCTCGTCTCTGGAGACATCCATCTTCTCCGATCTTCAGCTCATCCCGGAACGATACCCTTAAAAATAGCAGAAGGATCAAAATTCTCAGTAAAAATATCTGCCCTACACTGTACCCCGAAATATATAATTGTTCCCCCTCACTGTTCCCTGCACAAAATATGATTTACACACTGTCCTTCTTCTGGCGCATGCACTCCGCACTGCCTTCTCATCAACACCCCTGTCTGCTCCCCAAGCAGCCCATGAACAGTTCATGTACAAACATGTCTGCTCCAAAAATTGGGCTGAAAAGTCCCCCCCTCGGCTTATACGCGAGTCACTGTATACTGTATACACTGTATAAAGTGTATACAGTATACAGGCCCCCCCCCCCCATCAGTATACAGGCCACCCCCCCTTACAGCCGCAATCCTGTAAAAGAATAGATTAGTATACTTATCCCTGCCGCTGTCCCGCTGCCGCTGTCTCGCCGCCGCCATCGCGCTCCTCCGGCTTCATCCGGCTTCTTCCAACTTCCTCCGGTGGGCGCAGGCAATGACGTTATTGTCTGCGCGCCAGAGGAGGAAGCCGGAAGACGCTGGATGAAGACGGAGGAGCGTGATGGCGGCGGCGGGACAGCGGCAGCAGGACAGCGGCAGGGATAAGTATAATAATCTATTATTTTACAGGATTGCGGCTGTAAGGGGGGGGGCCTGTATACTGATGGGGGGCCTGTATATACCACTGTGGCTGCTGCTGTATACTACCACTGGGGCTGCTGTATACTACCAATGGGGCTGCTGTATACTACCAATGGGGCTGCTGTATACTACCACTGGGGTTGCTGCTGTATATACCACTGGGGCTGCTGTATATACCTCTGGGGCTGCTGTATACTACCACTGGGGCTGCTGTATATACCACTGGGGTTGCTGCTGTATATACCACTGGGGCTGCTGTATATACCTCTGGGGCTGCTGTATACTACCACTGGGGCTGCTGCTGTATATACCTCTGGGGATTCTGTATACTACCACTGAGGCTGCTGCTGTATATACCACTGGGGCTGCTGTATGTACCTCTGGGGCTGCTGTATACTACCACTGGGGCTGCTGCTGTATATACCACTGGGGCTGCTGCTGTATACTACCACTGGGGAGGCTGCTGTATACCACACTGCTGGGGGCTGTATACTTGTGCTGGGGTCCACCCTCTGCTTATACACGAGTCAATAGGTTTTCCCAGGTTTTGGGGGCAAAAGTAGGGGGGTCGGCTTATACACGGATCAGCTTATACACGAGTATATACGGGTATGCTATTATTTCTTAACTGTACAGATATAATACCCTCATAAGGATTGTGTCATGATCATCTTATGAATGAAACATATTATATTGTATAAGCACTGATGAGCTCTTATATGTTATCCAGTGACCTGGTCATATTCACATTAATCTAAACTTAAGAAGCTCCTTGACTGTTACTATGGTGATGGTTTGTTACATATTCTAAACAATTTGATCGTTTAATTGATGACACATTTGTTAACACTACTTAGGACTAAGCTGACTGTCAGCACATTGCTTGATAAAGACCGGTCACCATGGAGACGTTGCCATGGATCAGTAAAGTATCCACTTTATCACTTTGATTTTGGAAGTGCGGCCTGTTTTTTTCCTTATTTGTTTCAATTTGGCTTTTTTGCGCCCATATTTTATGTCGCTGGTGCTGCCCAGTTTACCTTTGTTTATACAAAGATAACATGTTATATTGGGGATGAGCCCCTATACAGCCCCACCACTATATCTATATGTACAATCTCACTGACAAGGTCCCTTTACATGTTATATTGGGGGATGAGCTCCTATACAGCCCCACCACTATATCTATATGTACAATCTCATTGACAAGGTCCCTTTACATGTTATATTGGGGATGAGCTCCTATACAGCCCCACCATATGTCTATATGTACAATCTCACTGACAAGGTCCCTTTACATGTTATATTGGGGATGAGCCCTATACAGCCCCACCACTATGTCTATATGTACAATCTCACTGACAAGGTCCCTTTACATGTTATATTGGGGATGAGCTCCTATACAGCCCCACCACTATATCTATATGTACAATCTCACTGACAAGGTCCCGTTACATGTTATATTGGGGGATGAGCTCCTATACAGCCCCACCACTATTTCTATATGTACAATCTCACTGACAAGGTCCCTTTACATGTTATATTGGGGATGAGCCCCTATACAGCCCCACCACTATATCTATATGTACAATCTCATTGACAAGGTCCCTTTACATGTTATATTGGGGATGAGCCCCTATACAGTCCCACCACTATATCTATATGTACAATCTCACTGACAAGGTCCCTTTACATGTTATATTGAGGATGAGCCCCTATACAGCCCCACCACTATATCTATATGTACAATCTCATTGACAAGGTCCCGTTACATGTTATATTGGGGATGAGCTCCTATACAGCCCCACCACTATGTCTATATGTACAATCTCATTGACAAGGTCCCGTTACATGTTATATTGGGGATGAGCCCCTATTCAGCCCCACCACTATATCTATATGTACAATCTCACTGACAAGGTCCCTTTACATGTTATATTGAGGATGAGCCCCTATACAGCCCCACCACTATATCTATATGTACAATCTCACTGACAAGGTCCCTTTAAATGTTTGTTACCTAAATATAGAGAATTCCGCCCGGACACAAGTTGTAACCACCTGAGTTGTCAACAAACGTATCCATAAAATGATGGACGGCGACATTGTGTGCGGACACTACGGAAAACACACAAACAGAATGAATATTAATATTCAGTGATCAATGTCTACAGCCCTGATATGAAGCCATTAGCCGCATTCACGGAGATCTGTAAAATGATCATTAGTCATAATAATCTGCGGCTCCAACTCTAAAGAAGATCATGGTGTCATCAGGTTTTCTCCATATTATAGACTGTCCGGTCATCTCTATAGGGCTGACAATACCGGGGTTCATAAATGGCCATAGTGTCAGGTCCCCGTCCTCCTGGAGCAATGATAGCAGCAGTCCTGTGTAAATGAGGATAGGGGCATTGTATCATTGCTACATGGGGACACTGCCAGGATGATACATACAGTTGTGCTCATCTACAGGGGAGGATATTACCTTTATGGCCAATCAAACCCATCTGTGTCATCTTCTGTTCATGTTATCAGGGTAAAGTCACCAGGGATGTGAGCTTCTGATCAGGGTCATTAGGATTTAAGAGAGGAAACACAATCAATGGCTTCACCCAACCACTAACCCAGGGGTGGGCAGCTCCAGGCCTCGAGGGCCGCACACAGTCCAGGTTTTCTGGATTTCCTTAGCATTTGACAGTTGGAGTCATCACCTGTGCAGGAGATTACATTACCAACTGTCAAATGCTAGGGATATACAGAAAACCTGGAGCTGCCCACCCCTGCACTAACCCGATGAGTGGGAAAAAGCCTTTGTGTTATCATTCATATTCTCTGAAAAAAAGGCCAAACGTTCTGCCGGGGTGTGTAAACTATGGAGCACAACTGTACGTTATCTACATTGTAGGGTTTCATTCAACTCGCTGTGGTGACAAATGATATACAGACTTTTCATAGTTCATTTAAACAACACAAACTATCTCCATCCTATAGACAAGTCACCAACATGAATAAGTCTGTACCATCAACACACCTGACCCCAGTCTTGGACAAGCGATGGCCACAAAACCTCCCACAGACGCACTTTGGGTCACATTCATACAATCTGCCAATTCAATAGAATAGTGTTTACATTGTGATTTTCTTACCTGTTTTATTGAGGGATTCTGGTGGAAGTCTCCGTATTGGTGATGCAGAATATGAATACATATTCTCCACATTCTCATGATGAGGAGTCCACAGGTTTGTAGCTTCTGTACTCAGTACTGGCAGCCTCTCTACACAAATGGCTTCTAATGCTGCGTCGCTCTATATAAAGCCTCTGATGCAACTTGTGAGATCACAGAAGTGTGATGTCATCGTGTTCTAAGACCAGGAGAGCAGATGGAATGATCATTTGAAACCACAGATCATGTGACCTCCCTCTGGCCACCTCAGCCACATTATATTGAACAACATAGGTGGCATAGACCATGTCGTTAACCCTTTCACCACCACAGCTTGTTTTGACCCTGATGACCGCCATTTTTTTTGGCCATTCTGACCGTGTCACTATATGAGGTTATAACCCTGTAACGCTTCAACAGGTCCCAGTGACTCTAACATTGTTTTTTCATCACATATCAGACTTCATATTAGTGGTGAAGGTGGGGCGATACTTTGTGCGTTTATTTGTGGAAACAAATCCGAAATTTGATGAAAATTGTTAAAAATCGTGAGATTTTTTGATGAAATTTGATGAAATTGTGAAAATCTCGCGATTTTTAACTTTTGATTTTTTTTGCCCTTCATCCCGAGAATTAGATCACACAGAATAGTTAATAATAACATTTCCCACATGTTTACTTTACATCCGCACAAGTGTCGAAACTAATTCGTTTTTTTTGTTATAAAGTTAGAAGGGTTCAAAGTTTATCAGCAATTCCTTATTTTTTCAGCAAAACTTAAAAAAATCTATTTTTTTGGGGACCGCGTCACTTTTGAAGTGACTTTGAGGGCCTATAGTGACAGAAAACACCCAAAAGTGACACCATTCTAAACACTGCACCCCTCAAGCTACTCAAAACCACATTCAAGAAGTTATTAACCCTTCAGGTGTTCACAGGAACTAAAGCGACGTGGAAGGAAAAAAAATACTATTTTCCTTTTCCAACAAAAATGTAATTTTAACCTGAAATATATTGAATTTTCACAAGGGAAACAGGAGACAATGGAGCATCCAATCTGCTGTGCCATGTGTCTGGAGGACGCAGATCCCCATAGTGGCAGGAAAACCACTGCTTTGGTGCACAGCAGGAAAGGAGCCACATTTCCCTTTGTGAATGGAAAATTGACTGCATTTTGTTAGCGGACACCATGTTATATTCGCAGAGCCCCTGGTGTGCCTAAACAGTGAAAAAAAACACAAGTGACCCCATTTTGGAAACTAGACCCCCCAAGGAATTTATCTAGATGCATGGTGAGGACTTTGCTTCATACATTGAGCCGTGAAAATGAAAAAAAAAATACATTTTTTTCCACAGGAATGTTCTTTTAGCCACAATTTTGTCATTTTCACAAGGGCAAAAGGATGAAATTGACTCAAACATTTGTTGGGCAATTTCTGCTGAGTGCACGGATACCCCATATGTGGCAGAAAAGCACTGACTGGGTGCACAGCAGGGCTCAGGGGGGAAGGAGCATTGTTTGGAGATTGGATTTCTAAGGAATGTGTTTGGTTAGCCCTTAATGTACCTAAACAATAGAAATCCCCCATAAGTGACCCCATTGTGGACACTAGACCCCCAAGGAATTTATCTAGATGCATGGTGAGGACTTGAACCCCCCCCCAGGTACTTCATACATTGAGCCGTGAATAGGAAAAAAATTTTTTTTTTTTACAAAAATGTTCTTTTGTGTTATCCTGCCTCTACATACAGTAGATCACATTTGGTTGATCCTGGGCAGTGCGATGTGATCCGCTATACTGTATGCTACACTCAATAATATACACAGCTCCACACTGTATACTGTGTTGAGGAATATATACAGGGCTGTTGGACAGTGTGAGCCCTGAGTACCAAGCGGCAGCAGGCAGGGGAAGCGGCATTGGAGAAGGGAGCGGTGCCAGCAGCAGCGGCCGGCTTCCTATGAGATGGCGGGCGCCGCAGCGTCGCCCGGTGAGACGGCGGCGGCGCTCCACTAGTGGAGGCTGCAGGAGCGGCGGGGCTGAGGTCTGATGGCACCCACCCCACCCCCGTCCTCACCAATTGCTACAGGGGCGGCGGGGCTGGAGTCTGATAGCACCCCCCAGTCCTCACCAATGGCTACAGGGGTGGCGGGGCTGGAGTCTGATAGCACCCCCCTAGTCCTCACCAATGGCTACAGGGGTGGCAGGGCTGGAGTCTGATAGCACTCCCCTATAGGGCTATGGTGGCAGGGAGGCTTGATGCACCCTGAATATATAGAGTGGAGCTGTGTATATACTGCACCTTTTCATCTTCCTAAAAGTCACTTTTGTTCTAACATTTGAATCTGCTAGATACATTCCAAACTGCACCGTGCCATTATCAGTGGTACTAGTCGTGATGAGGCTCGTATTAGTTGTGACTAGTCGTGGAGGCGTCGTATTGTTGTGACTAGTCGTGGAGGCCGTATTTTATTGTTGTATGTCGTGGAGCGTCGTATTGTTGTGACTAGTCGTGGAGGCGTCGTATTGTTGTGACTAGTCGTGGAGGCGTCGTATTGTTGTGACTAGTCGTGGAGGCGTCGTATTGTTGTGACGTATGTTACAGTCGTGGAGGCGTCGTATTGTTGTGACTAGTCGTGGAGGCGTCGTATTGTTGTGACTAGTCGTGGAGGCGTCGTATTGTTGTGACTAGTCGTGGAGGCGTCGTATTGTTGTGACTAGTCGTGGAGGCGTCGTATTGTTGTGACTAGTCGTGGAGGCTCGTATTGTTGTGACTAGTCGTGGAGGCGTCGTATTGTTGTGACTAGTCGTGGAGGGCTTCGTATTGTTGTGACTAGTCGTGGAGGCGTCGTATTGTTGTGACTAGTCGTGGAGGCGTCGTATTGTTATAGTGTGAGCTAAGTACGTGGATATGGGTCGTATTGTTGTGACTAGTCGTGGAGGCGTCGTATTGTTGTGACTAGTCGTGGAGGCTCGTATTGTTGTGACTAGTCGTGGAGGCGTCGTATTGTTGTGACTAGTCGTGGAGGCGTCGTATTGTTGCGTTCTTATGCAAATCTGAACCTGCGTTTTTCATTCCCAGAAAGCCGATGTGATTGAGGAAAAGCTGTGCACACACACATTGGTTTTATTTAAATTGAAAGCTGCATGGTTTTTGAATGAATGAGCATTGCAATGGTCTGCTGCCTTTTTGCCTCGGTTTTGTAATGTCACAGCTTTAAAATCAATGGAAAAGTGCAAAACGCAGAAAAAGACAGCAAAATAGAGCGAAAAACCTCTTTGGACTAGCAAGAAACAAAACATCAGGTTTAGCTGCAGAAAACAAAGCTGCAAAAACGCCCTGTATGTAGTCTAAGGCCAGGGTCTGATTTGTGTCAGCATATAAGATGACAAATCCGTCAAAAACGCAGTCTCTGGCAGGCGCAGCGCACAGCGTTACCGGCGTGTAATGCTATGCACCGGCTGTCTGTTTGTCTTTATGGATACCTGACGCCTCGCGCAGCCGCCAGCTCCACATACAAGGACCAAATACGCTCTATTGCAGAGCGCACAGGAAACGGTTTGCAGCATTTTCCTGTGGAGCCGGCGGCGCTGCACGTGACTGCAGGTATGTAAATTGCATACTTCATACTTACATTTATGTGACCTGCCACACTCACTGCCAGCACCAGAGAATCCTGACAGCAGGCAGTTTGCGCTCTACGAGAATTCATAATTCTGCAGTCACACAGTGACACATGGAGACACAGAGTGACTGCAGACTTATCACAGATTTGGACAACCCCTTTAATGCTCCTAACAAATAAACATAGTAACTATGGCACAAAACCTTATTAAGATCGCCATATCTAATGTAATCTTACAAGTTATGGATTGTTACATGTGTACAGGATCAGAACCTGATCAAAACTACATCACCAGACCCACCAGAGATACAAAAATGCATCCATATAACCCTCATCAGTACAGAAACAGCATCACAACCCTCACCAGTGCAGAGATATATCACCAGACCCACCAGAGGTACAGAAATAAAAACCCCATCACTACAGGAATACAGCCATATAACCCCAACACTATAGAAACAAAGCATCAAAATCCTCATCAGTACAGAAATTCATCATCAGAACAACAGCAGTGGTAAAACAACTGTAATGTCAGGTCAGACCTTACACATTTGTGCTGCATGAACCAACAATTCCTAATACATCCTTAACAATGGTAAGGAGGATACTGGGAGTTGTTGTTACCAGTCACCATCAGACCATACAGGAACCACAGCACTGATGAGAATTAGTATCACAAATAATCATTTACATCCGGGTACCTTACAGATGACCTTGTCTCTGATCGGGGTCGTCTTTTTCTTTTCTTCATCTTGTCCAGACACCATGATGACTTTTCACATCCACAGCTCGTCTCTGGAGACGTTCATCTTCTCCGATCTTCAGCACATCCCGGAACGACACCCTTAAAAATAGCAGAAGGATCAAAATTCTCAGTAAAAATATCTGCCCTACACTGTAACCCGAAATATATAATTGTTCCCCCTCACTGTTCCCTGCACAAAATATGATTTACACACTGTCCCTCTTCTGGCGCATGCACTGCACACTGCCTTCTCATCAACACCCCTGTCTGCTCCCCAAGCAGCCCATGAACAGTTCATGTACAAACATGTCTGCTCCTGTGTTCTGAGTAGACAATGGCATGAGGGCATAAAAGGGCAAGTTTGCACAGGGCACCATTCAGCCTAAGGCCGGCCCTGTCCGTGACCCCAGGCATTTGGCAGTACATTGTATACATTATATGCTGAGGGCAGTGCTGCCCTGGATGATAATGGCAACAGTGAGCATAGTGTCCAGTGCGCATGCTCAGGCGCCCTGCGGGGAGCAGATACGCATCATGAGGAGGTACAAGGCGATAGTAAACAACGCGAAGATGGCGGAGACATACACCGCATTGAATGCAGTAAAGTACTGTATATACTCGCGTATAAGCCGAGTTTTTCAGCCCAAAAATTGGGCTGAAAAGTCCCCCCCTCGGCTTATACGCGAGTCACTGTATACTGTATACAATGTATACAGTATACAGGGCCCCCCCATCAGTATACAGGCCCCCCCCCTTACAGCCGCAATTCTGTAAAAGAATAGATTAGTATACTTATCCCTGCCGCTGTCCCGCCGCCGCCATCGCGCTTCTCCGGCTTCATCCGGCTTCTTCCAACTTCCTCCGGTGGGTGCAGGCAATGACGTCATTGTCTGCGCGCCAGAGGAGGAAGCCGGAAGACGCTGGATGAAGACGGAGGAGCGCGATGGCGGCGGTGGGACAGCGGCAGCGGGACAGCGGCAGGGATAAGTATAATAATCTATTCTTTTACAGGATTGCGGCTGTAAGGGGGGGGGCCTGTATACTGATGGGGAGGGCCTGTATATACCACTGGGGCTGCTGTTGTATACTACCAATGGGGCTGCTGCTGTATACTACCACTGGGGCTGCTGTATATACCTCTGGGGTTGCTGTATACTACCAATGGGGCTGCTGCTGTATACTACCACTGGGGCTGAGCTGTGTATATACCTCTGGGGCTGCTGTATACTACCACTGGGGTTGCTGCTGTATACTACCACTGGGGCTGCTGTATATACCTCTGGGGCTTCTGTATACTACCACTGGGGCTGCTGCTGTATATACCACTGGGGCTGCTGTATATACCTCTGGGGCTGCTGTATTCTACCACTGGGGCTGCTGCTGTATATACCACTGGGGCTGCTGCTGTATACTACCACTGGGGAGGCTGCTGTATACCACACTGCTGGGGGCTGTATACTTGTGCTGGGGTCCACCCTCTGCTTATACACGAGTCAATAGGTTTTCCGAGGTTTTGGGGGCAAAAGTAGGGGGGTCGGCTTATACACGGGTCGGCTTATACACGAGTATATACGGGTATGCTATTATTTCTTAACTGTACAGATATAATACCCTCATAAGGATTGTGTCATGATCATCTTATGAATGAAACATATTATATTGTATATGCACTGATGAGCTCTTATATGTTATCCAGTGATCTGGTCATATTCACATTAATCTAAACTTAAGAAGCTCCTTGACTGTTATATGGTAATGGGTTTTTACATATTCTAAACAATTTGATTGTTTAATTGATTACACATGTGTTAACACTACAGGACTGAGCTGACTGTCAGCACATTGCTTGATAAAGAGCGGTCACCATGGAGACGTTGCCATGGATCAGTAAAGTATCCACTTTTTCACTTTGATGTTGGGGGTGCTGCCTGGTTTTTTTCCTTATTTATTTCAATTTGGCTTTTTTGCGCCCATAATTTATGTCGCTGGTGCTGCCCAGTTTACCTTTGTTTATACAAAGATGACATGTTATATTGGGGATGAGCTCCTATACAGCCCCACCACTATGTCTATATGTACAATCTCACTGACAAGGTCCCGTTACATGTTATATGGGGGATAAGCCCCTATACAGCCCCCCCACTATGTCTATATGTACAATCTCACTGACAAGGTCCCTTTACATGTTATATTGGGGATGAGCTCCTATACAGCCCACCACTATGTCTATATGTACAATCTCACTGACAAGGTCCCGTTACATGTTATATGGGGGATAAGCCCCTATACAGCCCCACCACTATGTCTATATGTACAATCTCACTGACAAGGTCCCTTTACATGTTATATTGGGGATGAGCCCCTATACAGCCCCACCACTATGTCTATATGTACAATCTCACTGACAAGGTCCCGTTACATGTTATATGGGGGATAAGCCCCTATACAGCCCCACCACTATGTCTATATGTACAATCTCATTGACAAGGTCCCTTACATGTTATATTGGGGATGAGCTCCTATACAGCCCCACCACTATATCTATATGTACAATCTCATTGACAAGGTCCCTTTACATGTTATATTGGGGATGAGCTCCTATACAGCCCCACCACTATGTCTATATGTACAATCTCATTGACAAGGTCCCTTTACATGTTATATTGGGGATGAGCTCCTATACAGCCCCACCACTATATCTATATGTACAATCTCACTGACAAGGTCCCGTTACATGTTATATGGGGGATAAGCCCCTATACAGCCCCACCACTATGTCTATATGTACAATCTCACTGACAAGGTCCCTTTACATGTTATATTGGGGATGAGCTCCTATACAGCCCCACCACTATATCTATATGTACAATCTCATTGACAAGGTCCCTTTACATGTTATATTGGGGATGAGCCCCTATACAGCCCCACCACTATGTCTATATGTACAATCTCATTGACAAGGTCCCTTTACATGTTTGTTACCCAAATATACAGAATTCCGCCGGACACAAGTTGTAACCACCTGAGTTGTCAACTCAATTTTTTGTAGGACAACAAACGTATCCATAAAATGATGGACGGCGACATTGTGTGCGGACACTACGGAAAACACACAAACAGAATGAATATTAATATTCAGTGATCAATGTCTCCAGCCCCGATATGAAGCCATTAGCCGCAGTCACTGAGATCTGTAAAATGATCCTTGGTCATAATAATCTGTGGCCCCAACTCAAAAGAAGATCATGGCGTCATCAAGCTTTCTCCATATTATAGACTGTCCAGTCATCTCTATAGGGCTGACAATACCAGGGTTCATAAATGGCCATAGTGTCAGGTCCCCGTCCTCCTGGAGCAATGATAGCAGCAGTCCTGTGTAAATGAGGATAGGGGCATTGTATCATTGCTACATGGGGACATTGCCAGGATGATACATACAGCTGTGCTCATCTACAGGGGAGGATATTACCTTTATGGCCAATCAAACCCATCTGTGTCATCTTCTGTTCATGTTATCAGGGTAAAGTCACCAGGGGATGTGAAGCTTCTGATCAGGGTCATTAGGATTTAAGAAGAGGAAACACAATCAATGGCTTCACCCAACCACTAACCCAGGGTGGGCAGCTCCAGGCCTCGAGGGCCGCACACAGTCCAGGTTTTCTGGATTTCCTTAGCATTTGACAGTTGGAGTCATCACCTGTGCAGGAGATTACATTACCAACTGTCAAATGCTAGGGATATACAGAAAATCTGCCCTGTGTACGGCCCTCGAGGCCTGGAGCTGCCCACCCCTGCACTAACCGATGACTGGGAAAAGCCTTTGTGTTATCATTCATATTCTCTGAAAAAAAGGCCAAAAAAGCAAAAACATCTGCTGCGGTATGTAAGCTATGGAGCACAACTGTACATTGTCTACATTGTAGGGTTTCATTCAACTCGCTGTGGTGACAAATGATATACAGACTTGTCATAGTTCATTTATAACAACACAAACTATCTCCATCCTATAGACAAGTCACCAACATGAATAAGTCTGTACGATCAACACACCTGACCCCAGCTATAGGACAAGCGATGGCCACAAATCCTCCCACAGACGTCACTTTAGGTCACATTCAATAGAACAGTATTTACATTGTGATTTTCTTACCTGCAGGTGTTTTATGGAGGGATTCTGGTGGAAGTCTCCGTATTGGCGCACTGCAGCGAACTAACAATGATGAATAGCAATATTCTCCACATTGTCATGATGAGGGTCCACAGGTTTGTAGCTTCTTGTACTCAGTACTGGCAGCCTCTCTACACAAATGGGTTCTAATGATGCGTCGGTCTATAGAAAGCCTCTGATGGAATCATAACATCACAGAAGTGTGATGTCATCGTGTTCTAAAACCAGGAGAGCAGATGTAATGATCATGTGACCTCCTTCTGGCCACCTCAGCCACATTATATTGAACAACACAGGTGGCATAGACAATGCCATTAACCCTTTCACCACCAGAGCTTGTTTTGACCCTAATGACCAGGCCATTTTTTGCCATTCTGACCAGTGTCACTATATGAGGTTACAACGGATCCCAGTGACTCCAACATTGTTTCTTCATCACATATCAGACTTCATATTAGTGGTGAAGGCAGGGCGATACTTTGTGGGTTTATTTGTGGAAACAAATCGGAAAATTTGGTGAAAATTGGGAAATTCTTGCTATTTTTAAGTTTTGATTTTTTTTGCCTTTAAACCAGAGAATTAGATCACACAGAATAGTTAATAAATAACATTCCCCACATGTTACTTTACATCCGCACAAGGGGTGAAACTAATTATTGTTTTTGTTATGAAGTTAGAAGGGGTCAACGTTTATCAGCAATTCCTGATTTTTTCAGCAAAACTTGAAAAAAAAATCTATTTTTTTAGGGACCGCGTCACTTTTGAAGTGACTTTGAAGGCCCTGTATGACAGAAAACACCCAAAAGTGACCCCATTCTAAACACTGCACCCCTCAAGCTACTCAAAACCACATTCAAAAAGATTATTAACCCTTCAGGTGTTCACAGGAACTAAAGCAAAGTGGAAGGAAACACATCACACTGCCCGTACCCGCACATCACACTGCCCATACCCCCACATATAACACACCCTGCACCCCACATCACAAAGCCCGTCCCCCCACATCACACAGCCTGTACCCCCTCCACACTACCCCCATCACACAGCCCGTACCCCCACATCACACACCTGCACCCCACACACACACCTGTACCCCACATCACACAGCCGTACCCCACATCACACGCCTACCCCTTAACCCGCCCCCACACACCTGCCACCCCCACATAACACACCTGACCCCACATCACAAAGCCCGTACCCCCCACATCACACAGCCTGTACCCCCACATCACCAAGCCCGTACCACATCACACGCCTGTACCCACATCACACCCTACCCCATCACACCCACCCACATCACACACCCTTACCCCCATCACAGCCTGCCCCATCAACACCCTACCCCACATCACAACCGTACCCCTCCCCCTGTACCCCCATCACACCCTGTACCCCACATCACACACCCTGTACCCCACATCACAACCAGTCCCGTACCCCACATCACCAGCCCTACCTGCACAGCCGTACCTCACATCCACACACCCACTGCACCCTCACCCACAGCCTGTACCCCCACATCATACACTGCCTGTACCCACTCACACAGGTCCACACAGCTCCCACATCAAACCCCGCATCTCATCACACAGCGCCCCACATCACACTCCCTCACCCGCGGCTGTCCTCCCTCCCTACCCCTACCCCACTCCAGCTCACCCTGCCTGTACCCCCACATAACACACCCTGCACCCCACATCACAAAGCCGTACCCCATACACACAGCCTGTACCTGCACGCGTGTCCGTGTCTCCACACGGCGACAAGTCCATTTTTTGCGCAGCCACGACAGCATTTATGTCCAAACGTCCTGCACACGGATGTTCACACTGTGGCATTCGTGTGCACGGACCACAGACAAACCAAAAAAGCCTGAAAATAAAGAATTTCCTCCTCCCCTCACTCCAGCGGTGTCTGCTCCTCTCTCCTGGCTCCAGCGGTGTCTGCTCCTCTCTCCTCGCTCCAGCAGTGTCTGCTCCAGCGGTGTCTGCTCCTCTGTCCTCGCTCCAGCGGTGTCTGCTCCTCTCTCCAGCAGTGTCTGCTCCTCTCTCCTCTCTCCAGCAGTGTCTGCTCCTCTCTCCTCTCCAGCAGTGTCTGCTCCCTCTCTCCTCTCTCCAGCAGTGTCTGCTCCTCTCTCCTCTCTCCAGCAGTGTCTGCTCCTCTCTCCTCTCTCCAGCAGTGTCTGCTCCTCTCCCCTCTCTCCAGCAGTGTCTGCTCCTCTCTCCAGCGGTGTCTGCTCCTCTCTCCAGCGGTGTCTGCTCCTCTCTCCAGCGGTGTCTGCTCTTCTCTCCTCGCTCCGCGGTGTCTGCTCCTCTCTCCTCTCTCAGCAGTGTCTGCTCCTCTCTCCTCTCTCCAGCAGTGTCTGCTCCTCTCTCCTCTCTCCAGCAGTGTCTGCTCCTCTCTCCTCTCTCCAGCAGTGTCTGCTCCTCTCTCCTCTCTCCAGCAGTGTCTGCTCTCTCTCTCCTCTCTCCAGCAGTGTCTGCTCCTCTCCCCTCTCTCCAGCAGTGTCTGCTCCTCTTCCAGCGGTGTCTGCTCCTCTCTCCAGCGGTGTCTGCTCCTCTCTCCAGCGGTGTCTGCTCTTCTCTCCTCGCTCCGGCGGTGTCTGCTCCTCTCTCCTCGCTCTGGCGGTGTCTGCTCCTCTCTCCTCGCTCCAGCGGTGTCTGCTCCTCTCTCCTCGCTCCAGCGGTGTCTGCTCCTCTCTCCTCGCTCCAGCGGTGTCTGCTCCTCTCTCCTCGCTCCAGCGGTGTCTGCTCCTCTCTCCTCGCTCCAGCGGTGTCTGCTCCTCTCTCCTCGCTCCAGCGGTGTCTGCTCCTCTCTCCTCGCTCCAGCGGTGTCTGCTCCTCGCTCCTCGCTCCAGCGGAGTCTGCTCCTCTCTCCTCGCTCCAGCGATGTCTGCTCCTCTCTCCTCGCTCCAGCGGTGTCTGCTCCTCTCTCCTCGCTCCAGCGGTGTCTGCTCCTCTCTCCTCGCTCCAGCGGTGTCTGCTCCTCTCTCCTCGTTCCAGCGGTGTCTGCTCCTCTCTCCTCGCTCCAGCGGTGTCTGCTCCTCTCTCCTCGCTCCAGCGGTGTCTGCTCCTCTCTCCTCGCTCCAGCGGTGTCTGCTCCTCTCTCCTCGCTCCAGCGGTGTCTGCTCCTCTCTCCTCGCTCCAGCGGTGTCTGCTCCTCTCTCCTCGCTCCAGCGGTGTCTGCTCCTCTCTCCTCGCTCCAGCGGTGTCTGCTCCTCTCTCCTCGCTCCAGCGGTGTCTGCTCCTCTCTCCTCGCTCCAGCGGTGTCTGCTCCTCTCTCCTCGCTCCAGCGGTGTCTGCTCCTCTCTCCTCGATCCAGCGGTGTCTGCTCCTCTCTCCTCGATCCAGCGGTGTCTGCTCCTCTCTCCTCGATCCAGCGGTGTCTGCTCCTCGCTCCAGCGGAGTCTGCTCCTCTCTCCTCGCTCCAGCGATGTCTGCTCCTCTCTCCTCGCTCCAGCGGTGTCTGCTCCTCTCTCCTCGTTCCAGCGGTGTCTGCTCCTCGCTCCAGCGTTGTCAGCTCCTCTCACTTCCGATGCCGCTCATTAGGGCTCATGAATATTCATTTCACTGAGCCCAAGAGTGGACCGGAAGGGAGAGGAGCAGCAGCGCTGGAGGGAGGTGAGTATGCGGGTGACAGGCTGTCCGTGTGCTATCCACGGCCCCACGGACTGCACACGTGTCATACGTCCGTGACAC
Source organism: Allobates femoralis (assembly GCA_033576535.1). Classification (NCBI taxonomy): domain Eukaryota; kingdom Metazoa; phylum Chordata; class Amphibia; order Anura; family Aromobatidae; genus Allobates; species Allobates femoralis. The sequence goes on along the minus strand of JARQOC010000004.1, from coordinate 31,414,299 downwards.
ATGTGTGCACGCCCCGCCCCCTAATGGCTTTGTTCCACACGTCCGTGGTGACACAGATGTGTGAAACCGGCCATAGGTAGAGCCGGCTATGCTCTCCACCATCTCTTTTCTGGCTGGGCACCACACTGGCATCAAAGGGGACGATCTCCTTAACATATTGACACCTGTAAGGTACCTCTACACGCGCCAACTTTTCTAGGAATTTCACTGGCATCTTACTGCCAGTTGCAGTGAAATCATGGACACATTGTTCTATCTTGTGGCTGTGCACAAATGGAGCAATGTGTCCATGATTTCACTGCAACCAGTAAGTTGCCAGTGACATTCCTAGAAAAGTTACGCATGTAAAGGTATTCTTACAGGGGATTTAAACCTGACACAAAGAAGATATTAGCTCATAACCCTGGCGGGTTTTTTTTCTGGCTCCAGATCTCGGTGCCAAAAGTAGCAGAGTGTCATGTGAGTGTCATGTGAGTGTCATGTGGGTGTCATGTGAGTGTCATGTGAGTGTCATGTGAGTGTCATGTGAGTGTCATGTGAGTGTCATGTGGGTGTCATGTGAGTGTCATGTGAGTGTCATGTGAGTGTCATGTGAGTGTCATGTGGGTGTCATGTAAGTGTCATGTGAGTGTCATGTGAGTGTCATGTGGGTGTCATGTGGGTGTCATGTAGGTGTCATGTAAGTGTCATGTGAGTGTCATGTGGGTGTCATGTGAGTGTCATGTGAGTGTCATGTGAGTGTCATGTGGGTGTCATGTGGGTGTCATGTGGTGTCATGTGGGTCATGTGAGTGTCATGTAGTGTCATGTGAGTGTCATGTAAGTGTCATGTGGGTGTCATGTGGGTGTCATGTGGGTCTCATGTAGGTGTCATGTGAGTGTCATGTGAGTGTCATGTGAGTGTCATGTGGTGTCATGTGGTGTCATGTGAGTGTCATGTGGTGTCATGTGAGTGTCATGTGAGTGTCATGTGAGTGTCATGGGGTGTCATGTGAGTGTCCATGTGAGTGTCATGCAGTGTCATGCATTTTGGCACCATATGACATGCCTAAACATCCCAGTGTGTGGTTTCCCTGCACCTAGCATCTTTAGTTTCATGCGCATGTCATAAGTTATGACCTGCCTATGACATGATTTTTTACATGGTCCAATCCATGCTGTAACAATGGAATGATATAGAACAATAGAATAGTCACAGTCCCGTCCATTACAGTGCCCAGAAGAGTTGTCACAGTCCCCTGCCATTACAGTGCCCAGAAGAGTTGTCACAGTTCCCTGCCATTACAGTGCCCACAAGAGTTGTCACAGTCCCCTGCCATTACAGTGCCCACAAGAGTTGTCACAGTCCCCTGCCATTACAGTGCCCAGAAGAGTTGTCACAGTCCCCTGCCATTACAGTGCCCACAAGAGTTGTCACAGTCCCCTGCCATTACAGTGCCCAGAAGAATTGTCACAGTCCCCTGCCATTACAGTGCCCAGAAGAATTGTCACAGTCCCCTGCCATTACAGTGCCCAGAAGAATTGTCACAGTCCCCTGCCATTACAGTGCCCAGAAGAATTGTCACAGTCCCTGCCATTACAGTGCCCAGAAGAATTGTCACAGTCCCTGCCATTACAGTGCCCAGAAGAGTTGTCACAGTCCCTGCCATTACAGTGCCCAGAAGAATTGTCACAGTCCCCTGCCATTAAGTGCCCAGAAGATTGTCACAGTCCCTGCCATTACAGTGCCAGAAGAATTGTCACAGTCCCCTGCCATTACAGTGCCCAGAAGAATTGTCACAGTCCCCTGCCATTACAGTGCCCAGAAGAATTGTCACAGTCCCTGCCATTACAGTGCCCAGAAGAATTGTCACAGTCCCCTGCCATTACAGTGCCCAGAAGAATTGTCACAGTCCCCTGCCATTACAGTGCCCAGAAGATTGTCACAGTCCCTGCCATTACAGTGCCCAGAAGAATTGTCACAGTCCCCTGCCATTACAGTGCCCAGAGAGAATTGTCACAGTCCCCTGCCATTACAGTGCCCAGAAGAATTGTCACAGTCCCCTGCCATTACAGTGCCCAGAGAATTGTCACAGTCCCCTGCCATTACAGTGCCCAGAAGAGTTGTCACAGTCCCCTGCCATTACAGTGCCCAGAAGAGTTGTCACAGTCCCCTGCCATTACAGTGCCCAGAAGAGTTGTCACAGTCCCTGCCATTACAGTGCCCAAGAATTGTCACAGTCCCTGCCATTACAGTGCCCAGAAGATTGTCACAGTCCCCTGCCATTACAGTGCCCAGAAGAATTGTCACAGTCCCCTGCCATTACAGTGCCCAGAAGAGTTGTCACAGTCCCCTGCCATTACAGTGCCAGAAGATGTACAGTCGATCATCCCAAGTCCGTCCCTGCCATTACAGTGCCCAGAAGAATTGTCACAGTCCCTATTACATGCCAGAAGAGTTGTCAAGTCCCCTGCCATTAATGCCAGAAGAATTGTCACAGTCCCCTGCCATTACAGTGCCCAGAAGAATTGTCACAGTCCCTGCCATTACAGTGCCCAGAAGAATTGTCACAGTCCCTGCCATTACAGTGCCCAGAAGATTGTCACAGTCCCCTGCCATTACAGTGCCCAGAAGAATTGTCACAGTCCCCTGCCATTACAGTGCCCAGAAGATTGTCACAGTCCCCTGCCATTACAGTGCCCAGAAGAAATTGTCACAGTCCCTGCCATTACAGTGCCCAGAAGAATTGTCACAGTCCCCTGCCATTACAGTGCCCAGAAGAATTGTCACAGTCCCCTGCCATTACAGTGCCAGAAGAATTGTCACAGTCCCTGCCATTACAGTGCCCAGAAGAATTGTCACAGTCCCCTGCCATTACAGTGCCCAGAAGAATTGTCACAGTCCCCTGCCATTACAGTGCCCAGAAGAATTGTCACAGCTCCCTGCCATTACAGTGCCCAGAAAAATTGTCACAGTCCCCTGCCATTACAGTGCCCAGAAGAATTGTCACAGTCCCCTGCCATTACAGTGCCCAGAAGAATTGTCACAGTCCCCTGCCATTACAGTGCCCAGAAGAATTGTCACAGTCCCCTGCCATTACAGTGCCCAGAAGAATTGTCACAGTCCCCTGCCATTACAGTGCCCAGAAGAATTGTCACAGTCCCCTGCCATTACAGTGCCCAGAAATTGTCACAGTCCCCTGCCATTACAGTGCCCAGAAGAATTGTCACAGTCCCCTGCCATTACAGTGCCCAGAAGAGTTGTCACAGTCCCCTGCCATTACAGTGCCCAGAGAATTGTCACAGTCCCCTGCATTACAGTGCCCAGAAGAATTGTCACAGTCCCCTGCATTACAGTGCCCAGAAGAATTGTCACAGTCCCCTGCCATTACAGTGCCCAGAAGAATTGTCACAGTCCCCTGCCATTACAGTGCCCAGAAGAATTGTCACAGTCCCCTGCCATTACAGTGCCCAGAAGAGTTGTCACAGTCCCCTGCCATTACAGTGCCCAGAGAATTGTCACAGTCCCCTGCCATTACAGTGCCCAGAAGAATTGTCACAGTCCCCTGCCATTACAGTGCCCAGAAGAATTGTCACAGTCCCCTGCCATTACAGTGCCCAGAAGAATTGTCACAGTCCCCTGCCATTACAGTGCCCAGAAGAGTTGTCACAGTCCCCTGCCATTACAGTGCCCAGAAGAATTGTCACAGTCCCCTGCCATTACAGTGCCCAGAAGAATTGTCACAGTCCCCTGCCATTACAGTGCCCAGAAGAATTGTCACAGTCCCCTGCCATTACAGTGCCCAGAAGAATTGTCACAGTCCCCTGCCATTACAGTGCCCAGAAGAATTGTCACAGTCCCTGCCATTACAGTGCCAGAAGATTGTCACAGTCCCCTGCCATTACAGTGCCCAGAAGAGTTGTCACAGTCCCCTGCCATTACAGTGCCCAGAAGAATTGTCACAGTCCCTGCATTACAGTGCCCAGAAGAATTGTCACAGTCCCCTGCATTACAGTGCCCAGAAAATTGTCACAGTCCCCTGTCATTACAGTGCCCAGAAGAGTTGTCACAGTCCCCTGCCATATACAGTGCCCAGAAGAGTTGTCACAGTCCCCTGCCATTACAGTGCCCAGAAGAATTGTCACAGTCCCCTGCCATTACAGTGCCCAGAAGAATTGTCACAGTCCCCTGCCATTATACAGTGCCCAGAAGAATTGTCACAGTCCCCTCATTACAGTGCCCAGAAGAATTTCACAGTCCCCTGCCATTACAGTGCCCAGAAGAATTGTCACAGTCCCCTGCCATTACAGTGCCCAGAAGAATTGTCACAGTCCCCTGCCATTACAGTGCCCAGAAGAATTGTCACAGTCCCCTGCCATTACAGTGCCCAGAAGAATTGTCACAGTCCCCTGCCATTACAGTGCCAGAAGATTTCACAGCCCCCTGCCATTACAGTGCCCAGAATATGTCACAGTCCCCTGCCATTATAATGCCCAAGAAGAGTTGTACACCAGTCACACCTGCCATTTAAGTGCCCAGAAGAATTGTCACAGTCCCCTGCCATTACAGTGCCCAGAAGAATTGTCACAGTCCCCTGCCATTACAGTGCCCAGAAGAATTGTCACAGTCCCCTGCCATTACAGTGCCCAGAAGAATTGTCACAGTCCCCTGCCATTACAGTGCCCAGAAGAATTGTCACAGTCCCCTGCCATTACATGCCCAGAAGAATTGTCACAGTCCCCTGCCATTACAGTGCCCAGAAAAGTTGTCACAGTCCCCTGCCATTACATGCCCAGAAGAATTGTCACAGTCCCCTGCCATTACAGTGCCCAGAAGGAATTGTCACAGTCCCCTGCATTACAGTGCCCAGAAGAATTGTCACAGTCCCTGCCATTACAGTGCCCAGAAGAATTGTCACAGTCCCCTGCCATTACAGTGCCCAGAAGAATTGTCACAGTCCCTGCCATTACAGTGCCCAGAAGAATTGTCACAGTCCCCTGCCATTATCAGTGTCCCAGAAGAGTTGTCACAGTCCCCTGCCATTACAGTGCCCAGAAGAATGTCACAGTCCCCTGCCATTACATGCCAGAAGAATTGTCACAGTCCCCTGCCATTACAGTGCCCAGAAGAATTGTCACAGTCCCTGCCATTAAATGCCCAGAAGATTGTCACAGTCCCCTGCCATTACAGTGCCCAGAAGAATTGTCACAGTCCCCTGCCATTACAGTGCCCAGAAGATTGTCACAGTCCCCTGCCATTACAGTGCCCAGAAGATTGTCACAGTCCCCTGCCATTACAGTGCCCAGAAGAAGTTGTCACAGTCCCCTGCTCATTACAGTGCCCAGAGAATTGTCACAGTCCCCTGCATTTACAGTGCCCAGAAGAATTGTCACAGTCCCCTGTCATTACAGTGCCCAGAAGAATTGTCACAGTCCCCTGCCATTACAGTGCCCAGAAGAATTGTCACAGTCCCCTGCCATTACAGTGCCCAGAAGAATTGTCACAGTCCCCTGCCATTAAAGTGCCCAGAAGAGTATGTCACAGTCCCCTGCCATTACAGTGCCCAGAAAGATTGTCACAGTCCCCTGCCATTACAGTGCCCAGAAGAATTGTCACAGTCCCCTGCCATTACAGTGCCCAGAAAGTGCCCAGAAGAGTTGTCACAGTCCCTTTATTACAGTGCCCAGAAGAATTGTCACAGTCCCCTGCCATTACAGTGCCCAGAGGAATTGTCACAGTCCCCTGCCATTACAGTGCCCAGAAGAGTTGTCACAGTCCCCTGCCATTACAGCGCCCAGAAGAGTTGTCACAGTCCCCTGCCATTACAGTGCCCAGAAGAGTTGTCACAGTTCCCTGCCATTACAGTGCCCAGAAGAATTGTCACAGTTCCCTGCCATTACAGTGCCCAGAAAAATTATCACAGTCCCCTGCCATTACAGTGCCCAGAAGAGTTGTCACAGTCCCGTTATTACAGTGCCCAGAAGAATAGTCACAGTCCCCTGCCATTACAGTGACCAGAAGAATTATCACAGTCCCCTGCCATTACAGTGCCCAGAAGAGTTGTCACAGTCCCCTGCCATTACAGTGCCCAGAAGAATAGTCACAGTCCTCTGCCATTACAGTGCCCAGAAGAATTATCACAGTCCCCTGCCATTACAGTGCCCAGAAGAATAGTCACAGTCCCCTGCCATTACAGTGCCCAGAAGAATTGTCACAGTCCCCTGCCATTACAGTGCCCAGAAGAGTTGTCACAGCCCCCTGCCATTATAATGCCCAGAAGAATTATCACAGTCCCCTGCCATTACAGTGCCCAGAAGAATTGTCACAGTCCCCTGCCATTACAGTGCCCAGAAGAGTTGTCACAGTCCCCTGCCATTACAGTGCCCAGAAGAATTGTCACAGTCCCCTGCCATTACAGTGCCCAGAAGAGTTGTCACAGCCCCCTGCCATTATAATGCCCAGAAGAATTATCACAGTCCCCTGCCATTACAGTGCCCAGAAGAATTGTCACAGTCCCCTGCCATTACAGTGCCCAGAAGAGTTGTCACAGTCCCCTGCCATTACAGTGCCCAGAAGAATTGTCACAGCCCCCTGCCATTACAGTGCCCAGAGGAATTGTCACAGTCCCCTGCCATTACAGTGCCCAGAAGAGTTGTCACAGTCCCCTGCCATTACAGTGCCCAGAAGAATTGTCACAGCCCCCTGTCATTACAGTGCCCAGAAGAATTGTCACAGCCCCCTGCCATTATAATGCCCAGAAGAGTTGTCACAGTCCCTGCCATTATAGTGTCCAGAAGAATTGTCACAGTCCCCTGCCATTACAGTGCCCAGAAGAGTTGTCACAGTCCCCTGCCATTACAGTGCCCAGAAGAATTGTCACAGCCCCCTGTCATTACAGTGCCCAGAAGAATTGTCACAGCCCCTGCCATTATAATGCCCAGAAGAGTTGTCACAGTCCCCTGCCATTATAGTGTCCAGAAGAATTGTCACAGTCCCCTGCCATTACAGTGCCCAGAAGAGTTGTCACAGTTCCCTGCCATTATATTGTCCAGAAGAATTATCACAGCCCCCTGCCATTATAATGCCCAGAAGAATTGTCACAGTCCCCTGCCATTACAGTGCCCAGAAGAGTTGTCACAGCCCCCTGCCATTACAGTGCCCAGAAGAGTTGTCACAGTCCCCTGACATTACAGTGCCCAGAAGAGTTGTCACAGTCCCCTGATATTACATTGTCCAGAAGAGTTGTCACAGTCCCCTGATATTACATTGTCCAGAAGAGTTGTCACAGTCCCCTGCCATTATAGTGTCCACTATATTGTCTGTCCCAATAGGGGATGTAGGGGCACTCTCAGATGGGCTCGTTAGGTTAGCTCTATGTAAATAGGCGGTGAGGGTTAATTCTCCTTATCGCAGTAAACTTGAGTCCGGCCTGACCCTCCCCTTTGTTATTGTGCCAGTGCGCATGCGCCATAGCCGCGGTCATGTGACTGTGACGTGGGTGCAAGTGGGCGGCACCCGGAACCAGACGTCAACAGAGGGATCTCCTCCTTCCGGGTTGCCGCCCTGCGGCCGCGTCTTGTGTCACCTGCGACTGACAGGTGGAGACGCTGCATGCGCCACGATTGGTGCAGACACCATTAAGGTATCAATAAATAGCTCTGACCCCTGAGCATGTGCAGCACAGCCCCCTGAAGAACGCAGGGAAGCACGGGTCGGGGTTCCCCTGACACGCAGCTCTGCCACAAATCAATATGGATCTTTGAGGCCTGCTTTATTATCACAAGTAATATCCATCCCCTTGTGCTAATTTTTTTAGGCAACACAAGCCTATACCGTCAATGCCAAAAACAAACACCAATACTGCACTTACAGGCTGCAGTGAGACCCCACTACGTGAAGTAAGCCCAGGAGCAGGCTGATAAATCACCTCAACCTGCAACAAGGTGTGGGAGGCGACTCGCCATGCACACTATGGGCCTGCCTAGGACAGGGAGGTGACTCGCCATGCACACTATGGGCCTGCCTAGTACAGGGAGGTGACTCGCCATGCACACTATGGGTCTGCCTAGGACAACATTCACACTGATACACATGATGCAGAATGTCTGAAAGCTACCCAACCGCTCTGCTGCCTGAGCAATGGGCCGCACAGTACAATACGTCTGCACCACTAGATGAATGGCGCCCCATAGGGTCCAAATACACCCTGAAAAGAATAAAAAAGTGCAGAAATGTTTTTAATATGATGAACAAAAAACTTTTATAAATGGGATATTGGTTCATGTATTGGCCAAGACACTTAAGCTCATGATCCTCGTCACGGATGTCCTAGGCAGGCCCATAGTGTGCATGGCGAGTCACCTCCCTGTCCTAGGCAGGCACATAGTGTGCATGTTGAGTCACCTCCCTGTCCTAGACAGGCCCATAGTGTGCATGGCGAGTCACCTCCCTGTCCTAGCAGGCCCATAGTGTGCATGTTGAGTCACCTCCCTGTCCTAGGCAGGCCCATAGTGTGCATGGTGAGTCACCTCCCTGTCCTAGGCAGGCCCATAGTGTGCATGGCGAGTCACCTCCCTGTGCTAGGCAGGCCCATAGTGTGCATGGCGAGTCACCTCCCTGTCCTAGGCAGGCCCATAGTGTGCATGGCGAGTCACCTCCCTGTCCTAGGCAGGCCCATAGTGTGCATGGCGAGTCACCTCCCTGTCCTAGGCAGGCCCATAATGTGCATGGTGAGTCACCTCCCTGTCCTAGGCAGGCCCATAGTGTGCATGGCGAGTCACCTACAGGCCCATAGTGTGCATGGCGAGTCACCTCCCTGTCCTATACAGGCCCATAGTGTGCATGGGGAGTCGCCTCCCTGTGCTAGGCAGGCCCATAGTGTGCATGGCGAGTCACCTCCCTGTCCTAGGCAGGCCCATAGTGTGCATGGCGAGTCGCCTCCCTGTGCTAGGCAGGCACATAGTGTGCATGGCGAGTCACCTACAGGCCCATAGTGTGCATGGCGAGTCACCTCCCTGTCCTATACAGGCCCATAGTGTGCATGGGGAGTCGCCTCCCTGTGCTAGGCAGGCCCATAGTGTGCATGGCGAGTCACCTCCCTGTCCTAGGCAGGCCCATAGTGTGCATGGCGAGTCACCTCCCTGTCCTAGGCAGGCACATAGTGTGCATGGGGAGTCACCTCCCTGTGCTAGGCAGGCCCATAGTGTGCATGGCGAGTCACCTCCCTGTCCTATACAGGCCCATAGTGTGCATGGGGAGTCGCCTCCCTGTGCTAGGCAGGCCCATAGTGTGCATGGCGAGTCACCTCCCTGTCCTAGGCAGGCCCATAGTGTGCATGGCGAGTCACCTCCCTGTCCTAGGCAGGCCCATAGTGTGCATGGTGAGTCGCCTCCCTGTCCTAGGCAGGCCCATAGTGTGCATGGCGAGTCACCTCCCTGTCCTAGGCAGGCCCATAGTGTGCATGGCGAGTCACCTCCCTGTCCTAGGCAGGCCCATAGTGTGCATGGCGAGTCACCTCCCTGTCCTAGGCAGGCCCATAGTGTGCATGGCGAGTCACCTCCCTGTCCTAGGCAGGCCCATAGTGTGCATGGTGAGTCGCCTCCCTGTCCTAGGCAGGCACATAGTGTGCATGGCGAGTCACCTCCCTGTCCTAGGCAGGCCCATAGTGTGCATGGTGAGTCACCTCCCTGTCCTAGGCAGGCCCATAGTGTGCATGGTGAGTCACCTCCCTGTCCTAGGCAGGCCCATAGTGTGCATGGCGAGTCACCTCCCTGTCCTAGGCAGGCCCATAGTGTGCATGGTGAGTCACCTCCCTGTCCTAGGCAGGCCCATAGTGTGCATGGCGAGTCACCTCCCTGTCCTAGGCAGGCCCATAGTGTGCATGGCGAGTCACCTCCCTGTCCTAGGCAGGCCATAATGTGCATGGTGAGTCACCTCCCTGTCCTAGGCAGGCCCATAGTGTGCATGGCGAGTCACCTACAGGCCCATAGTGTGCATGGCGAGTCACCTCCCTGTCCTATACAGGCCCATAGTGTGCATGGGGAGTCGCCTCCCTGTGCTAGGCAGGCCCATAGTGTGCATGGCGAGTCACCTCCCTGTCCTAGGCAGGCCCATAGTGTGCATGGCGAGTCGCCTCCCTGTGCTAGGCAGGCACATAGTGTGCATGGCGAGTCACCTACAGGCCCATAGTGTGCATGGTGAGTCACCTCCCTGTCCTAGGCAGGCCCATAGTGTGCATGGTGAGTCACCTCCCTGTCCTAGGCAGGCCCATAGTGTGCATGGTGAGTCACCTCCCTGTCCTAGGCAGGCCCATAGTGTGCATGGTGAGTCACCTCCCTGTCCTAGGCAGGCCCATAGTGTGCATGGCGAGTCGCCTCCCTGTCCTAGGCAGGCCCATAGTGTGCATGGCGAGTCACCTCCCTGTCCTAGGCAGGCCCATAGTGTGCATGGCGAGTCACCTTCCTGTCCTACGCAGGCCTATAGTGTGCATGGAGAGTCACCTCCCTGTCCTAGGCAGGCCCATAGTGTGCATGGCGAGTCACCTCCCTGTGCTAGGCAGGCCCATAGTGTGCATGGCGAGTCACCTCCCTGTCCTATACAGGCCCATAGTGTGCATGGGGAGTCGCCTCCCTGTGCTAGGCAGGCCCATAGTGTGCATGGCGAGTCACCTCCCTGTCCTAGGCAGGCCCATAGTGTGCATAGCGGGTCACCTCCCTGTCCTAGGCAGGCCCATAGTGTGCATGGTGAGTCACCTCCCTGTCCTAGGCAGGCCCATAGTGTGCATGGTGAGTCACCTCCCTGTCCTAGGCAGGCCCATAGTGTGCATGGTGAGTCACCTCCCTGTCCTAGGCAGGCCCATAGTGTGCATGGGGAGTCACCTCCCTGTCCTAGGCAGGCCCATAGTGTGCATGGTGAGTCACCTCCCTGTCCTAGGCAGGCCCATAGTGTGCATGGGGAGTCACCTCCCTGTCCTAGGCAGGCCCATAGTGTGCATGGCGAGTCACCTCCCTGTCCTAGGCAGGCCCATAGTGTGCATGGCGAGTCACCTCCCTGTCCTAGGCAGGCCCATAGTGTGCATGGCGAGTCACCTGGGGAGCGTGGCGGGCCGCTTGCGGCCCGGGGGCCGCGAGTTTGAGACCCCTGAGTTATGGGCTCCATCCAGACCCTCTCCTTGCAGTTATGGGCTCCATCCTGACCCTCTCCTTGCAGTTATGGGCTCCATCCGGACCCTCTCCTTGCAGTTATGGGCTCCTTCCTGACCCTCTCCTTGCAGTTATGGGCTCCATCCTGACCCTCTCCTTGCAGTTATGGGCTCCATCCGGACCCTCTCCTTGCAGTTATGGGCTCCATCCTGATCCTCTCCTTGCAGTTATGGGCTCCATCCAGACCCTCTCCTTGCAGTTATGGGCTCCATCCTGACCCTCTCCTTGCAGTTATGGGCTCCATCCGGACCCTCTCCTTGCAGTTATGGGCTCCTTCCTGACCCTCTCCTTGCAGTTATGGGCTCCATCCTGACCCTCTCCTTGCAGTTATGGGCTCCTTCCTGACCCTCTCCTTGCAGCTATGTGCTCCTTCCTGACCCTCTCCTTGCAGTTATGTCCCCATCCTTGCCCCCTTCTTGTACTAATGTCCCCATCCTGACCTCCTTCTTGTAATAACATCCCCATCCTTGTCTCGTCTTATGTCCCCAGCCTTGTCCCCTTGTAGTAATGGCCATTCCTGCCACCTCCTTGTAATAATTCCGTATCATGCCTCCTCTTTGTAGTAATATGCCCCATTATGCCTCCTCTTTCTGGTAATATGCCCCATTATGTCTCCTCCTTATAGTAATGCCCCAATATGCTGCCTCCTTATAGTAATGCCCCAATATGCTGCCTCCGTATAGTAATGCCCCAATATGCCTCCTCCTTATAGTAATGCCCCAATATGCCTCCTCCTTATAGTAATGCCCCAATATGCTGCCTCCTTATAGTAATGCCCCAATATGCCTTTTCCTTATAGTAATGCCCCAATATGCTGCCTCCTTATAGTAATGCCCCAATATGCTGCCTCCTTATAGTAATGCCCCAATATGCCTTCTCCTTATAGTAATGCCCCAATATGCCTTCTCCTTATAGTAATGCCCCAATATGCCTTTTCCTTATAGTAATGCCCCAATATGCCTTTTCCTTATAGTAATGCCCCAATATGCCTTCTCCTTATAGTAATGCCCTAATATGCCTTCTCCTTATAGTAATGCCCCAATATGCCTTCTCCTTATAGTAATGCCCCAATATGCCTTCTCCTTATAGTAATGCCCCAATATGCCTTCTCCTTATAGTAATGCCCCAATATGCCTTTTCCTTATAGTAATGCCAAAATATGCCCCCTTTACAGTAATGCCCCAAAATGTCTCCTTCTCATAGTAATAGACCTTATCCTGGTTGTAATTTATAGGTCATCCTCACCTACTAGTCCCGCGTCCACCACTGCTCCTCTCCAGTCCTCACATCTTCTGTCTTCTCCGGTCTCCCGCGCTCGGTCACATGATGCCGGCACCGCCTCATGCGTTATATGACGGCCGGTGACGGCCGGAGAAAGGAGAAATGTCTCCTTGCCTCAATTAGACACAGTGTTGAGCTGCCGGCGCTACTGCACTGGCAGTGTAAAGCGGAGCACAAAGGTGACGCCGCATGCCAGCAGAGAGAGCTCTGTGTGCCCTCCCTGGCACACGTGCCATAGGTTCGCCATCACTGCTCTTGACCATATGTGATACCTTTGTCCTCCCTTGGATAGTTTATAGTCCACAATTATATCAGATATCACAGTGCTTACTCATTAGACACTATGCCAGACATGATCAAAAACAGCATAAACTGTATGTGAATTAGTATCTGGTATAATACCCACATTCCCGGTAGAGGACGAGGATATTGTAACAAGGTGGAAGGAGACATGTCACAATTGTTCATCTACCCTGATAGAATTAGGACCGGTTTCACACATCCGTGCCTCCAGCACATGTGCGGTCCGTGCAGACACATGCCGGAGGCACGGACATACGGGGACACATGTTCCCCTATGGACCCATGCAGACGACAGTGTCTCCGTGTGGAGCACATACGTGTCCGTGTGCTCCACACGGCGACTTGTCCGTTTTTATGCGGAGCCACGAACCGCATTTATGTCCAAACGTCCTACACACGGATGTTCACACTGTGACATCCGTGTGCACGGACCACGGACAAAAGTGAAAGACCTGAAAATAAAGAATTTCATACTCCCCTCTCTCCAGCGGTGTCTGCTCCTCTCACTTCCGGTGCCGCTCATTAGATTCATGAATATTCACTTCACTCAGCCCAAGAGCGGCCCGGAAGAGAGAGGAGCAGCGGCGCTGGAGGGAGGTGAGTATGCGGGTGACAGGCTGTCCGTGTGCTATCCACAGCCGCACGGATAGTACACGGATAGCACACGGACTGCACACGTGTCACACGTCTGTGACACATGTGCACACCCCGCCCCCAAACGGCCATGGTGACACGGATGTGTGAAACCGGCCTGAGTTGGATAAAAAACAGACCCAGTTTAAGGTGATGTGTTCAGCTGAGAAACTATCCGAATATGATGGTGAATTGAGAAGGAGAATGGATGCATGTGTGAAAAAATCAAAGATGTTCACACTAAAAAATATCAGAGAGACGTCAGAGACCTACAGTATATGAGGATAAGATCTATATATGGAAAAAACCTAAAATACTCAAAAACCATGAGAGACGTCCATCTCAATCATCTGTGACATCTTTCAGAGATCAACCAGAAACACCTGGACCTGCCTCAGGGACCCGTTCAAATGTGAATAGTGATAAAGGGAGGAACAACAATCTGTAAAATGTTAAGAAAAGGAAGAATAAAGCTGGATCTCCCTCTACTATATAATCGTCAAATGTTCTCTGTCTGTCACAGAAATCACGCGCCAGCACTCATTGGCTGCCGCCAGCCGCGGCAGCCAATGAGCGCAGGGTATGTAAATCAGCTGCGCACATTCGAAACGGGATTTCCGCGATGCATTTAGTAGATGTAGGAGCTGCACATTAGGGAGCGTCTACCAATACACAATACTACTACAAATGCACAGCAGCTCTGTACAGCGGAATACAGCACCACACCTCTTCTAATGGCTCGCCATAGTTAGCAGTTAGCCCTCTATAGAGAATAGCTGTTATAGGCAGCAGCCCCTTACACGTCGCCTCCTGAACGTCGCCTCCTTACATAGCAGGGCTTTCCTGTAACTTGCACAAGCTCCCTTACCCAAGGTCCTCTAGGCTTCAGTACATGGGAGTACCCAGGAACAAAACTAGGGGGGGGCAAGCCATGGTTGTTTGGAACGTCATATCTGCCCGATGCATTGTGGAGGCTGATCACGTGAACGGTTGGGCTCGAGCGCATGCGCAGTGCACTTACTGAAGCACGGCCGAACACGTGATCAGCCCCCACTATGCACCGGAATGCATATTACATTCTGGCCGGCGCGTCAGTGTACCAGAGGAGGTGGGAATTTCAAAAACAGCTGACAGGTTCCCTTTGAAGGGAACCTGTTACCCCCTTTGGCTGTTCTAACCCCTGCCCACCACCTTATACATGATGTATTTAGGGTTTCTGTGACTCCTCTATATACCTAGCGGTCCCTCTGCGTACCTCCCAAATGAAATTTGTATATCTCCCGCACGGTATGGAAATTAGTTGAAAATGGTCCTGGAGGATCTGCTCAATCTGGTCCTCACCGCCCTGCTTATTGAATTGCCCGCCTCGCTCCTATGAAAAAGCTGCCCCTCCTGTGTACGTCACACTGCTCTCGCGCCTGCGCAATGGCGCGAGTCTCCATGCTCAATGCAAGTGCACCTGTGACTGAGACTCGTGAGACTTCACAAATCTCGAAAAATTGGAACTAACTTTAGTGGATGAATGCAGCGACAGAGCCACCATCAGTAGATGAATGCCGAACCAGCACCACCTCAGTGGGTAGTGGATGAATACAGGGTCAGAACCACCATCAGTAGATGAATGCAGTGATAGAACCACCATAAGTAGATGAATACAGAGCCAGAACAACCATCAGTAGATGAATGCAGAGCCAAAACCACCATCAGTAAAGGAATGCAGTGATAAGAATGACCTCAGTAGATGAATGCAGGGCCAGAACCACCATCAGCAGATGAATGCAGGGCCAGAACAACCGTCAGTAGATGAACGCAGAGCCAAAACCACCATCAGTAAAGGAAAGCAGTAACAGAACAACCTCAGTACATGAATGCAGTGACCGAATCAACATCAGCAGAGAGATACAGGGCCAGAACCACCTCAATAGATGACTGAAGGGCGAGAACAACCTTCAATATGTGAAAGCAGCGCCAGAACCACCGTCAGTAGATGAATGCAGCGTCACAACAACCGTCAGGACATGAATGCCTTGCCAAGCTTAGTAAAGTGATCAATTTCAGTGTCAGATCAGCCCCATGATACACTTATGTTACATGAACCTATACCTCCCAGCATGTCTTTAAAAATGGTAAGGAGGTGCTGGGAGTTGTTGTTACCAGTCATCATCAGACTGCGGACCATGCAGGAACCACAGTACAGATGAGACGCAGGTAGGATCACAAACATTTACATCTTGGTACCTTATACTGTAGATGACATCTTCTCTGATTGGAGTTGTTCTCATTCCTTTTCTTTCTTTGTAGCACAGGCGCCATGATGAGATTTGACATCCACAGTTCATCTCTAGAGACTTTTTTCCTCTCCATCTTCAGCAGCACTTTCTGACACAATGCCCTTAAAAATAAAAGTATCACTATAATGCCCCAGAAATAAAGAGAATTTTGTTTACGTACCGTAAATTCTTTTTTCTTTAATCATCAATGGGAGACCCAGACAATGGGGTTTAGGGCACTGCCCTCCGGAGGTCACACTAGGTACTACAAGTTTGTAGACACCGCCTCCTCCGCTTATAAACCCCTACCGCAGGGAACATCCTCAGCTTGGTCCATAAGCTGCGAGGAGGAAATAAACCACACCCGAAACATCGGGAAAAATGCCGTGCACAGACGGTTCAATAACCCGGCAAACACTGTCCCAACAGGGAACAAATCAACTGCAAAAACATGCAACGGAACAACTGGGTGGGTGCTGGGTCTCCCATTGATGATTAAAGAAAAAAGAATTTACGGTACGTAAACAAAATTCTCTTTTTTCTGGTCATCATAATGGGAGACCCAGACAATGGGGATGTCCTAAAGCAATACCCCAGGGCGGGAAGAGTTCCTCAACAAGACGGATAACACATGGTTCCCTTTAGAGGTGGGCAACCGCCGCCTGGAGAACCCGCCTGCCCAAACTTGCATCCGCAGAGGCATGGGCATGCACCATATAGTGCTTAGAGAAAGTGTGCAGGCTGGACCAAGTGGCCGCCTGACACACCTGCAGAGCAGACGCTCGATGTCGCAAGGCCCAGGAGGCACCTACGGCTCTGGTAGAGTGAGCCTTCAATCCCACCGGGAGAGGCAAACCAGAAGACCGGTAAGCCTCTTGAATGGAAGCCTTAATCCATCTGGCCAAGGTTGACTTCGAAGCCGCGGACCCCTTACAGCGACCTGTTGTAAGAACAAATAAGGAATCCGAACTCCTAAAGGAGGCGGTCCTGGACACATAAATGCGTATAGCTCTCACAAGATCCAGAGTATGGAGGTCGCGCTCAACCTGATGAACGGGAGCGGGGCAAAATGATGGGAGAACAATCTCCTGGTTCAGGTGAAAAGTTGAAACCACCTTCGGCAAGAATTCTGGCCGTGGGCGCAACACCACCTTGTCTTGGTGAACCACCAGAAAGGGTGACTTGCACGACAGTGCAGCCAATTCTGAGACCCTCCTCAGAGATGTAATCGCCACCAGAAAGGTCACTTTCTGGGATAGACGAGATAAAGAAACCTCCCTCAGAGGCTCAAACGGCGGTTTTTGCAATGCCGCCAGGACCAAGTTAAGGTCCCAAGGGTCCAGAGGTCTCCTGTAGGGCGGAACCATCCGCGACACCCCCTGCAGAAATTGACGGACCTTCGGGAGGAGCGCCAATCGCCTGTCAAACAGCACAGAAAGTGCTGATACTTGACCTTTCAAAGAGCCAAGGGATAATCCCAACTCCAAACCCGACTGTAGGAAGGCCAACAACGTCGGGATGGACAAGGGCCACGGGGACCGTCCATCAGAGGCACACCAGGTAAAAAAGATTTTCCACGTCCTGTGGTACATCTTCCTGGAAACGGGCTTCCTAGCCCGATTCATAGTGGCCACCACTGTAGGGGAGAAACCCCTGGACGTCAGCAGCCAGGCCTCAAGAGCCATGCAGTCAATCTGAGGGCCTTGGAATTGAGGTGGAAGAATGGGCCTTGCGCGAGTAAATCTGCGCGTTCTGGAAGAGCCCACTTGTGGCCGCCTGACAGTTGCCACAGGTCCGGATACCAGGACCTCCTGGGCCAGTCCGGAGCCACTAGAATGGCTACTCTGCATTCCGACCTGATTTTCCACAGAACCCTGGGAATCAGAGCCAGAGGCGGGAACACATATGGCAGCTGGAATCTGGACCAACTCAGGATCAGGGCATCCGCCCCCAGAGACTGAGGATCCCACGATCTCGCCACGTACTGGGGCACCTGATGATTCAGCCGTGAGGCCATCAGATCCACGTCCGGAGTGCCCCATCTGCCGCAGATGTCCCGGAAGACGTCTGGATGTAGAGACCACTCTCCGGCGTCCATCCCCTGCCGGCTCAGGTAGTCGGCCTCCCAGTTCTCGACCCCTGGGATGTGAACTGCGGAGATCAGGCAGTCGTTTTCCTCCACCCAAGCTAGAATGCGGTGGACTTCGGCGAGGGCCTGAGTACTTCTGGTCCCTCCCTGATGATTTATGTAGGCGACGGCCGTCGCATTGTCGGACTGTACCCGAATGGGTTGTCCTGTCAGAAATTTCTGAAACGCCAGGAGCGCCAGATAGACCGCCTTGATCTCCAGCACGTTGATCTGCAACGCCGACTCCGACTGAGTCCAGAGGCCTTGAGCCCTGTGGTGTAAGAACACCGCCCCCCAGCCCTTCAGACTGGCGTCGGTGGTCACCACTAACCATGACGGTTTGAGGAATGACCGGCCCCGTGACAAGTGACGTGGCTGGAGCCACCACTGCAGGGAGTCCCTGGTCGGTTGTGACAGTGCCACCAACCGATTCAGAGAGATCGCTCTCTTGTCCCATCGGCGAAGAATCTCCAGCTGGAGGGAACGGAGACGAAACTGTGCAAAAGGCACCGCCTCTATCGCCGCTACCATGCGTCCCACTAGTCTCATCAACGCCCGAAGGGATGAGTGAGGTGACAGGAGAACATTCTGTACACCTGAGTGGATCGCCAGTTGCTTGGCTTGAGGTAGAGACACCAGGGCTGAGTCCGTGTGGAAGTCCATGCCCAGATATGTCAATGACTGGGTCGGAACCAGGGTCGACTTCTGAGTATTGAGAAGCCACCCGAACTGTTCCAGAGACCTCATGGTCACCTCCAGGCTCACCCGACAAAGGTCTTCCGAAGGCGCCCTGACCAATAGGTCGTCCAGATAGGGAATGACGGCGTGCCCCTGCACATGCAGGAGAGCCATCATAGAGGCCATCACCTTCGTGAACACCCGTGGTGCCGAGGCCAACCCGAAGGGAAGGGCCACAAATTGGAAGTGTTCGTCCCCCACTGCGAATCGCAACCAGCGCTGATGAGCCGGTGCAATGGGCACGTGAAGGTAAACGTCCTTGATATCGATGGACGCTAGGAAGTCTCCCTGCGACACAGCCGCGATAACGGAGCGTAGGGATTCCATGCGGAACTTCCGAACCAACACGTGACGGTTGAACAATTTGAGGTCCAGGACCGGTCGAAAGGAACCGTCCTTTTTCGGGACAATAAAGAGGTTGGAGTAAAAACCCCCGAACCTCTCTGCCGTGGGCACTGGGACCACTACTCCGTCTCTGCGGAGTCCCTCCAACACCAGGTGAAAAGCCTAAGCCTTTTCTGGGGATGGCACAGACCGATGGAATCGGGGTAACGGTCTTGATGTCAGCTCTATCCTGTAACCTCGCGAGACTACGTCTCGAACCCACTGATCTTGAACGTGAAGGAGCCACGTGTCCTGAAAGCGAGACAGGCGGCCCCCCACCTGTGGGGAGGCAGGATGAGAGAGCGAGTCATGTCGAGGCGGGCTTGGGGGTGGCAGCCGCTGCCCCCGCCGGCTTCTTCTGACGACTCTTGGAGCGCCACTGAGTAGCAGGCTTGCCCCCTCGGTCCGCGCGAGCGGACGTCGTGGATGACTGCGAGCTGGATCGAAAGGACCACTGTTTTGGGTTCCTTTTAACGGTATACCGTGGCTTAGGCTTATTCTGCGGTATCTTAGACTCAGCAGAATCCTTTATCAGCTTGTCCAGCTCGGTGCCAAAAAGCCTGTCACCGGCGAATGGAAGATTCTGCAAAATCTTCTTAGATGTGGCATCTGAGTCCCAAAGACGTAGCCACAACAACCTGCGGATCGCTATCGCATTGGCCGAAGCCACAGCTGAGCGAGTGGCAGTTTCCAAAGATGCCGTCCGGGCATAGTCCGCATAGGCCCTTGCTCTCTCGGTAAGCGCCAGGACCTCTGGACTGGACCTTGCCAGGTCCGTGATACCATCCAAGCAGGTAGTAATCGCTTGTAAGGTCCAGACCGTGGCAAAATTAGGGGCAAATGAAGACCCCACAGCCTCATAGGAAGACTTGGCGAGTTGCTCGACCTGTCTATCAGTAGCATCCTTCAACGAGGAGCTATCAGAGGCAGAAAACAAGGAGCGTGCAGCAATTCTAGTCATGGAAGCGTCCACCTTCGGGGACTGCGACCATTCCTGGAGCACCTCCTGGGAGAAGGGGAAGCGATTGTCCTTAGGTTTGCGGACATAGCGCCGCCCAGGATGTAACCTGGGTGCTCTAACCACCCTTCCAAAATTAGTGTGGTCCATGAAAGAGCCACTTGGTCTAGCCTCTGGCCGTAGCCATTGATAGACCTCCTTCGGGTGCACGATAACCTCCTCAGGGGGAGTCACGAGACGTAAGGTCTCATTGATGGAGGACACCAGATCCTCCACCCCATCTGGAAGTTCAGACACAGACCCGAGAGTAGAACCCCCATCATCTTCCTCTCCATCAGAGGAACGCTCCTCCTCAGAGAGAGCCTGGAGCTCGGGTGACTCCTCACGACGAGCTCGCTTAAGGGGTCTCACAGTAGAAGGGAGAGACGCCCGGGGGTAACTGGGAGGAGAAGCTGGGTTTTCCAGTCTCCTATGAAGTGCCTCCAGTGACTGCGACATGGAGGACATCTGGGACAGCAGGGATTCATTGATCCTATTCTGCGTTTCCCATGGTCCTGGGATCACCTGAACCTCAGGGTACAGCACCGGAGCTGCTGCCTCAGCAGTGCCAGTCCGGGCTTCTGGGCGTCCGCAGTTATTGCAGGACCCCTCCACCAGTGTACCATTGCATGTAGCACAGGTAATGGTAGCATCCGCCGCCTTAGCAGCAAGCTTCCTAACTGAGGACATAGCCACAGTAGGGGATGTATAAGCCAAGTCGTACAGACAAACAAACCGGGAGTCCCGGTGGCTTACCGACCGCAGTAAAGCGGTGGGAGGAAGCGGTGTGTGTGTGTGACCTCCGCGAGTTCCGGTCTCCCTCTGAAGTGCAGACACGCGCTGCCGTAGAACCCAGCCGGGAAGTGAGGGAGAAGATGGCCGCCGCTAGTAAAGTCGTGGGCGGCGCCGAGAACACGCGGGAAGCACACACACACGCCCCCCGGTGACGTCACCGCAAGGGCTGCCTTCTCTCCTCCAGGCAGCCCCATAATGGAGGTGCTGGATGCCGCAGCGCGGGAAATAGTGTAAAACACAGTACACACACACAGACTGCCATTACATCCAAAGATTAGCAGTCTACGGCCTCAGCCCCTGTGACACACAGGGCGGTCAGCCAGGGTGACCCCAGCACAGGGTACACCCGCAGATCCGCGGACCCGAGGGTAACGCGCGGTCTGAGTGTCAGGACACAATAGTGACAGACACTACCCCCAGGCACACAGGAGACACAGAGTGCCTCAGTGCCGGTCTGGTCTGTAAGCACCATTTAGGGAGGCCTCGGACGGGGGTTCAGCCCAGTCCGGAGTGTAAGCACCATTTAGGGAGGCCTCGGACTGGGCTGGCTCCAGTCCGGTCTGTAAGCACCATTTAGGGAGGCCTCGGACGGAGCGGAGCTGTGCAAGGCTCCCATCTCCCACTCTCCAGAGCCCCCCAGAGAGGGATGGAAAGGAGCGCGACAGCGTACCGGGAGAACACGAAGTGTCCAGGCTCTAGGCCCTCCGGTACCTCCACCTGCGTGTGCCACAAGGGTGAGCGGGGAGGCTGTCGCAGGTCCCGACCAGGACCATATTACCTTGTCTTCAGACGCCATCACGTAAGTAGTGAGAATGCAGTGAAGTGCAAGCAAAGCGTGATCCTCCGAGCACACTAAGTTAAAAACTGAGGATGTTCCCTGCGGTAGGGGTTTATAAGCGGAGGAGGCGGTGTCTACAAACTTGTAGTACCTAGTGTGACCTCCGGAGGGCAGTGCCCTAAACCCCATTGTCTGGGTCTCCCATTATGATGACCAGAAAATACATATCCCCCTACACAAACCCCCACTGTATCACACAAACACACACAGCAGCACTGTATAACACACACAACAGTGCCACTGTATAACACATACACACATAGGGCTGGCTCCAGGTATTTGTGGGCCCTGGGAAGAAATCAACTCGGTGGGCCACATACTTGCTATAAACATATATATGTGTATATAATTGAGGCTGCGGGTTGAGTATATATAACACGAAGGCTGTCTATATATAATATAGAGGCTGTGATATATATTATAGAGGCTAGGGTCTGGATATAAAGTATATGTATATATGCTGCGGGCTGTGTTTCTCCTCCTGTGCCTCCCCCTTGTGTGCTGTGTCTTCCCCCCTCCCCTGACAGGGACGCCCTGTGCACTTTACCTCTCCCCCCTATGTGCTGTGTCTCCCCATCAACTAACAGGGGGGACCATAGAGCTGCTTCTCCCTCCATACTCACAGGAGGAACCTGTGGCCTGTGACTCCTCTTCCCCACTGACAGGGAGACCTGTGTTCTTTTTGCCCCACTGATAGGGGGTACTGTGTCCCCCCTGCCCCACTCACAAGGGGGTCCTGTGTCCCCTCTGTCACACTCTCAGGGGAAACCTGTTGGCCTGTGTCCCCTCTTCCCCAATGACAGGGGGGACCTGTGACCCCTCTGCCCCATTGATAGGGAGGGCCTGTGTCCTGTGACCCCTCTACCCAACTGACACGGAAG
Source organism: Allobates femoralis (assembly GCA_033576535.1). NCBI lineage: Eukaryota > Metazoa > Chordata > Amphibia > Anura > Aromobatidae > Allobates > Allobates femoralis. The sequence goes on along the minus strand of JARQOC010000004.1, from coordinate 31,391,871 downwards.
ACCTGTGGCCTATGACCCCTCTACCCCACTCACAGGGGGGACTTGTGACCCGCGTCTCCTGTGCACCACTGACAGGAAGGATTTGTGTCCAGTGTCCCCTCTGCACCACTGACTTGGGGGGACCTGTGACCTATGACCCCTCTGCACCACTGACATGGAGGACCTGTGGCCTGTGACCCCTCTGCCCTACTCCCAGGGGGGACCTTTGGCCTGTGACCCCTCTACTCCACTCACAGGAGGGATCTGTTGCCCTGTGCATCACTGACAGGGGGATCTGTGGCATGTGTCCCCTCTGCACCACTGACTGGGGGACCTGTGGCCTGTGACCCCTCTGCCACACTGATAGGGGGGGGGGGGCCTGTGACCCCTCTGCTCCACTGACTGGGGTTACTTGTGGCCTGTCACCCCTCTGCTCTACTCACAGAGGGTACCTGTGGCCCGTGTATCCTGTGCACCACTGGCAGGGGGATCTGTGGCCCGTGTCCCCTCTGCACCACTGACTGGGGGGACCTGTGGCCCGTGACCCCTCTGCCCCATGACCTGTGGCCCATAACCCATCTGCGCCACTGACGGGGAGACCTGTGGCCCGTGACCCCTCTGCCCCACTGATGGGGGGGACCTGTGACCCCTCTGCCCCACTAACAGGGAGGACCTGTGACCCCTCTGCCCCACTCACAGGGGGGATCCGTGGCCCGCGTCCCCTCTGCCCCACTGATGGGGGGGACCTGAGGCCCATGCCCCCTCTGCCCCACTAACAGGGGGGACCTGTGGCCGTGTCCCATCTGCCCCACTGACAGGGGAGACCTATGGCCTGTGTCCCCTCTGCCCCACTGACAGGGGACACCTGGAACCTTTGTCTCCTCTGCACAGCTGGGGCCCTCAGCTCTTGCTCTCTCCCTCCACTCTGTCTTTTACCTCCCCCTCCATTGAATGTTGTGTGCAGTGTCCCTCCCGTCCGACTGCTTCTAATAACAGGCAGCAGGTCAGGAGATAATGAAAGTAAACAAAGCTGCTGCCGGCTAGAAGCAGCCACAGACCAGGAGGAGGGAGGCTGCAAACAGCACTGAAGGCACAACACAACACTGAACACAACACCATATACATACATACATTCACCATTCACAACACAACACAACACTGAACACAACACCACATACATACACACATACACCACACACCACACACCACTCACCACTCCTCCATGGAGCACTGCTGCACTCCAGTCCTCACCAGTCCCGCCATCCTTGACATCCTCCGCGCTGCTGAGTCTCCATGTTGTGTGTGGTGAGATTGCAGCGTGATGGCCTCCCCACACACTGCTCCAGTCAGGCCATGAGCAGATCATCACTGACAGGATCCCTTCTGCCCCCCCTTGCCCCATGCTGGGTACGCCCATGCTTCAGTAGCCCAGGCCGAGCACGATGGTGACATTGGGTAACATGATGTGCCACCCTCTGCACTGCATCCTACCTCTGGGCAGTGAGTGATAAGGCACAGGGGAGGTTGGCAGCCTATGGTGTGCCCACACTGCAGAGCATCCTGCCAGCTGATTCCACTCCTAGAGGACCTGGCAGGCTGAGGATGAGAGATCAAACTCAGGCAGCCATTGTATAGGTAGATACTGGTGCACTACAACTCCCAGCATGCCCTGACAGGCTGAGGATGAGGGATGAAGCTCACGCAGCCATTGCATAGGCAGATGTGGGTGCACTACAACTCCCAGCATGCCCTGACAGGCTGAGGATGAGGGATCAAGCTCAGGCAGCCATTGCATACGCAGATGTGGGTGCACTACAACCCCCAGCATGCCCTGACAGGCTGAGGATGAGGGATGAAGCTCAGGCAGCCATTGTATAGGCAGATGTGGGTGCACTACAACCCCCAGCATGCCCTGACAGGCTGAGGATGAGGGATGAAGCTCAGGCAGCCATTGCATAGGCAGATGTGGGTGCATTACAACTCCCAGCATGCCCTGAGAGGCTGAGGATGAAGTTCAGGCAGCCATTGTATAGGCAGATTTATACCCAGCTTCACACTGCATTATTCCTAAATCTTCACAAATAAACTACATACATATTCTAGAATACCCGATGCGTTAGAATCAGGCCACCATCTAGTTTACTATATAATCTCCTAATCGTGTCTGTCTGACGCCGAAATCGCGCGCCAGCGCTCATTGGTTGCCACCAGCCGCAGCAACCAATGAGCGCTGCATATGCAAAAAGCTGCGCACATTCAAAATTAGAAGTTTATATAGTAGCTGTAACATGGCGACAGCAACGCATAGGCATCACTATCGCCAGGCTACATGCGGCAACCCCCAGCTCCGGTACCTGCCGCCTCCCTCCTCGCCTTCCCCCTCGCCTCCCACTGTTCTCACCTGTCTTACAGTGGTCATGTGACAGAGTGGGATGTTGTGACGTCACATAGCCCGCCCTGTCACATGTCTGCTGTACACACACAGTGCGACGCTGCGGGTGAGAACAGACGGGGGCGAGGGGGATCTTGCCCCCCCGCAGCCATTCTGCCCCCCCCAGCACCATCCTGACCCCCCTGGCGCCATCCTGACCCCCACAGCCATCCTGCCCACCCCACAGCCATCCTGCCCACCCCACAGCCATCCTGCCCACCCCCGCAGCCATCCTGTCCACCCCCGCAGCCATTCTGCCCCCCGTATCTATCCTGCCACCCCCCCCATCCATCCTGCCCCTTGGCATCCATCTTGCCCAACACCCTCGGCTCCATCCTGCCCCCCCCTTCTGGCTCCATCCTGCCCCCCCTTCTGGCTCCAACCTGCCCCCCCGGCTCCATCCTGGCCCCACCCGGTTCCATCCCGCCCCCCGGCTCCATCCTGCCCCCCTGGCTCCATCCTGCACACCCCCGGCTCCATCCTGCCCCCCCCCCCCCCGCCATATACTATAGTGCTGCTATACATGTGCTGTAATGTACCGCCACATACTATAGCGCTGCTATACATGTACTATAATGTACCGCCATATACTATAGTGCTGCTATACAAGTGCTGTAATGTACCACCATATACTATAGTGCTGCTATACATGTGCTGTAATGTACCACCATATACTATAGTGCTGCTATACATGTGCTGTAATGTACCGCCATATACTATAGTGCTGCTATACATGTATTGTAATGTACCGCTATATACTATAGTGCTGCTATACATGTACTGTAATGTACCACCATATACCATAGCGCTGCTATATATACACCATGTTCCAAATTATTATGCAAATGTTCTTTTTCTCTGATTTTCCTAAATGGTCGGTGCAAATGACAGTCAGTGTAATAAAAGTCATCACCCGTTAGAGTATACATCAAATTTTATTGAAGAAACCTCCCAATGATAACAGTATTATCTTCAAAATTAAAAAAAACCTCTAAACACACTGTTCCAAATTATTAGGCACAGGAGAGTTTCTAAACATTTGATATCTTTGATAGAACTGAAAATGCTCATTTGTTGAATTTGCAGCAGTAGGAGGTCACATTCACTGAAATAAAAAGCTATTTAACTCCAAAACTTCCTAACAGGCCAAGTTACATGGTAACATAGGAAGCCTACTTTGATATCACCTTCACAATTCTAGCATCCATTGAACTTGTGAGTTTCTGGAGAGTTTCTGCTTGTATTTCTTTGGATGATGTCAGAATCGCCTCCCAGAGCTGCTGTTTTGATGTGAACTGCCTCCCACCCTAATAGATCTTTTGCTTGATTATACTCCTAAGGTTCTCTATAGGGTTGAGGTCAGGGGAAGATGGTGGCCACACCATGAGTTTATCTCCTTTTATACCTATAGCACCCAATGGCACAGAGGTATTCTTTGCAGCATGAGATGGTACATTGTCCTGTATGAAGATGAGTTTGCTCCGGTTTCTGCTTTTTGTACCATGGAAGAAAGTTCTCAGTTGGAAACTCTATATACTTTGCAGAGGTCATTTTCACAACTTCAGGAACCTTAAAGAGGTCTACCAGCTGTTTCCCAATGATTCCAAAACATGACTCCTCCACCTCCTTGCTGACATCGCAGCCTTGTTGGGACATGGTGGCATCCACCAACCATCCACTACTCCATCCATCTGGACCATCCAGGGGTGCTCATACTCATCAGTAAACAAGACTGGTTGAAAAGTAGTCTTCATGTATATCTGGACCCACTGCAACCGTTTCTGCTTGTGAGCACTGTTTAGGGGTGGCCGAATAGTAGGTTTATGCACCACAGCAAGCCTTTGAAGGATCCTACACCTTGAGGTTCGAGGGACTCCAGAGGCACCAGCAGCTTCACATATCTGTTTGTTGATTTGTAAGGCCTTTTTAGCAGCTGCTCTCTTAATCCGATGAACTTGCCTGGCAGAAACCTTCCTCATTCTGCCTTTATCTACACGAACACATCTGTGCTCAGAATCAGCCACAAATCTCTTCACAATACGATGATCACGCTTAAGATCTCCTGCAATATCAAATGTTTTCATCCCTTGTCCAAAGCATTGCACTATTTGTTGCTTTTCGGCAGCAGAGACATCCTTTTTCTTTCCCATGTTACTTGAAAACTGTGGCCTGCGTAATAATGTGGAACACCCAGTTTTCCTTTTATTGGGCTCATCTGCCAAACTAATTATCACAGATATCTGAGATTGATTTCAATGATCCGAAGAACCCTGAGACACAATACCAGCAATGGGTTTCATTGAAAAAAAAATAAAAATAAAACCCTATGACACTTAAAACCAATTTGCATAATAATTTGGAACATGGTGTATATATATATATAGTTCACTCACGTTGACTGAACAAGTTCTGTCAGTCACAGTATGTCAACTACATACATATTCGCACGGTCTCTGATGTTTAAGAAACATTTTTTTTAAATGAAAATGTACATTCTGTTTTTTCCTCAGAAAAGGAACGGGCATTGTTAAAAAATGCTGGATGACCTATCTAGGGAACATAAAGCATCCGTTAGAGGTAAGACATTAACTTGCATCAAACCTTGCTCAAAAAAATTCCCGTCATTCACATCATATTGAAATTTCGATCTCTTTGCCCAATTGGTAACCAATTGAGGGGATCTTCCGTAGAAGAGTGAACGACAATTTGACCAGCGTCGAACATGAGATGTAGTGCTGAAGCCGGCAGACAAGGGTGGTAATGTCGTCATCTGGCCAAAAGTGCTATATGAAGCAGAAGCCTTTAGACAACTAAAGAATCCAGTATGTTATAAAAAGTTCACACTTAAACCTCTACAAAAATGTGTTGGGGAATTGAAGGGCGTGCTTGAATCTGCGGTAAGTGGTGGCATTATCACCCAGGAACCAACGATCTCCCTGATGTATCTGTTACCAATCATTTTAGGCAACGATGATTTAGAAAATGTTAATCGCTGGATTGATACGATACTACAACCGATAGTTGAGATATTACTGTCGTTCACTAAAGATGAGGGAGATCTTCTCAAAAAGGTTGATGGCTTATTCGTCGGATCGGAATCCCTTTTTGTGTGCGGGAATGTGGAGTCCCTATACACCAATATAAAGCATAATGATGGCATTGTGTTTCTTTTTGCAGACATCCCATCTACCTATGGACATGGTTCAGTCGGTGTTGTGCCTTTTGAAGTTCTAACTAACGCATAATTTCTTCACCTTTAAGGTGTCCTTCTACCCACAGCTTCAGGGTACCGCAATGGGCGCATCATATGCGCCAACGTATGCTAACCTATTCCTGGGGCTGTGGGAGAGGGGCCTTCTCTTGTCAGATCCGGATGCATCAATGGACTGTGTCCCCTTTTGGTCACGGTACATTGATGATATCTTTTGGATCTGGCAGGGATCAGAGGAAACATTACGTATATTTGTGGATAAATTGAACTCCAATAGGCACAACATCCACCTGTCCTGTCAGTGGTCCACGAAGTCAATAGACTTCTTGGACATGTCGTTATTTAAAGATGAGGAGAACATTCTGCAAACGAACATCTATCGGAACCCAACGGCTACGAACACGTTGTTGCATGCTACGTCCTCCCACCCTAAGCATATAATTGACGCTTTTCCGACTGGACAATTCCTTAGAATATGTAGACTCTGCTCTAGGGACATTGATTTTGAATTACAAGTTACCGAGCTTACTAATCGATTTATAGAAAGAGGATATAGTAGACGCTCTGTGAAACGTGCGTATACCAGAGCAAAGTATTCAACGAGTAATTCACTACTATATTCCTCTAAACCATTCAAGGCAGAAAGTTCGGTGAGATTCATTACCATATATAACTCTGCGTTTCATGCTATGCAAACGGCATTAGCTGGGTCTTGGCATGTCCTGAGAGCGGACTCTACATTGGCTAAAATCTTGCCAGACCACCCGAAAATTACTGTAAGGAGTAGTCGAAATTTGTGGGACTATTTAACACATAGTCATTACGAGGGTCAGGATAAATTTACTTTTAAGCACTTTCACGCCTGCGATAGTAAGGGATTTAGGGTACGTGGGATTGACTGCCTTAAATTGGGGATTAGGGGAGGGGGGTAACCAAAAAATTGGCCCAAATGGAGACCAAGTGGATATGGACATTAAAAAACTTTCCATCCTTTGGTCTCAATGAAAACTTGAGTTTCGCCCCGTATTTGTGAGAGTAAGGGGTTTTTCTGCTTGTTTTTAATTGTTTTTTAACTTTTTATATTTTAGTTTTCCCCTTTGCCAAGAAATGTATTTATCTCTGATACCAGTATTATGGATTGATGGCGGTATATGATGAATTGGAATATCGATGGAAGAGGATCTGCATTAACAGTATATATATAGATCAATACACATTATGTATTTAAGTGTGCTTGGCTCCTGAAAATATGGATATAAAAAGATTGTCTTCTATATTATGGATATACATACCGTATGTCTGTTATATAGATACATGGCATTTTCTGGCAACACTCACTTATTGGCCGCCTCTCTCCACTGGGAAGCGCGCTTGCTTTCTGTGGAGGTCCCGGACCCGCCTTCTACCGGCTTCGGGACTGCGGGCGTATGTGACGCTGCTTTCTGCCGCATCACTTCCGCTTGCGTCCCAAAGACCGGAAGTGGCTGTGGTCAGCGGGAGTAGTCACGTGATTGGGGGAGACGACGCTGCACACCTGCTACACATCTAGCATCCATGTTCTCTTATATAAAGCTGCTTTTTAATGCCATACATTGGCACACTGATCCCCTGAAGAAGTCCCCAGAAGAAAAGATGTGGGGGTAGGAGGAGCTCTGGGCGTACAGGATTGTTAACATCTTTTGGTATGTGTTATTGATTGCCACTATCCTATCAGGAATAGATTAACCTGCTGTATCTACACTGCATGTGTATTGTATTTGATTGTTGGCTTGATATTGGTTGCTGTAGCACTAGTACGGTATGGTGTACAATAAGAATTGGAACTGGAATTTTTATCATCAGGATCACGTATCTATAAACAGTGCCTTCCCTAAGTGTGGTCTTTGACTGCCTTTTACTATGTATGAGGAATTTCCCTCTCCTGTATACTCCATTAAAGGGGATGCCCAGTAAGGGACAGGATAGCCTTATATCTGACAGCTGTATGAGGAGGGCTATAGTTGAGTAATATTGGATTTGGGTAATGTCCTGTAGCGTGAATTAATTTGCAGTTGGAGTTCACAAAAAACTGAGGATAACTGTGCATCAAACCCGTGCCATTGTAATCAACTGTATATCCCATCTCCCTAGTGAGCCGTGAGGCACTTTGCTTTGTACTATACCTTATGGCTTCTGAATTGTCCAAATATATTTTTCTATGTGTTTCCGTATAAATATTGCAAAATTTGTGATGATGTGATGTTTTTAAACGCACTTCAATATAAGATTTGTAAAGATTTTGACACATTCCCTTGTTTCTGTGGAAACTTTTTGATGTACATGAACTCAACCTAGAAGTAATTCTACAGGACTTCAGCCTAGAATTCTAGGATTCGGCTGGAACATGATAGACTACTTGAAGAACCCAGGTTGGGACAATTTGTTCATCTGTCACTTGCTGCTATTCCTTCTCAGTGGGTGCTGACCAAAAGCAGAGTGCTGCTGGACTGGGCTCTTGACCCTGCAAGCCCCAAAGGCATAAAGATTCCTTGGGGAGCCAGTGGGAGGGTGAAAATGTTACTTGTTATATTGTGTATTCTTGCTGGGTACATCCTATATGCCTTTGAATGTTGGGGATTCAATAAATTCTTGTGTGGTTCTCTAACCCTGTGTTGTCTGAAGAGTGTTTTGTCCACGGATAAGGAGTTCAGGCGTTCACTGAGATGAGCCCTGGTTCATGCGGTCTTTCTAAAGGCGGCCGAGCTAGCAGACGAGAGCACTCAGTGACCTCCATGCCTCCAGTGGCAGTGTTGGGATACTACTAAGCCTGGCTTATCCAGGGGAGCTGCAGTGGGCTGGTGTTCTTGGACACTGTCCAAAGGCACAACAACCAGAGAGGGAAACAGGCATATTCAACAGGCCATAGGTGAGGCATACAGACTTTGGATGCCGCCATGTCAAACATTATTAGCTCCCCTGGGAATCACTTGAGGAAGACAGACTAACACTGTCAAAATGCGTTGTGGAAAGCAAAGGGTTAAATAAAGGTTTGTTAACCCGTATCTGGTCTAATTCTTTCCCGCACCCTAGCGCTCCAGAAATCTGCTACATTTCAGTTTTTTGGGCAGCACGATGTCTCAAGTGGTTAGCACTGCAGCCTTTGCAACACTGAGGTCCTGGGTTCAATTCCCCCCAAGGACAACAATCTGCAAGGAGTTTGTATGTTCTCCCCGTGTTTGCGTGGGTTTCCTCTGGGTACTCTGGTTTCCTCCCACATTGCAAAGAAAAGAATTTAATAGCGCTATATGAATAAATATTATATTATATTATTTTTGTTCTGTTTTTGTTCTCACTCACCAATCCCCTGAGGAAAGTGGCAGGAGCAGCTTTCGGCATCCATCACTACAAGCCTGGCCTTCCTCAGGACCTGCAAAAACCAAACAACCGGAAACGATATCCCAGGACCTGCGGTGACGCGTTTCCGGGATCCCCAACCATGTGATGAGTACTCAGAAGTGTCATGTAGCGGTGGCAGTGGCCAGCACCAATCTCCACAGATAAGCTTCAACTGGGGTTGTGCAACCCCATTTGGTGAGTGGCCATATAGGTCCTATATTGTATTCTCACTCCATGTAGCATATTGCACCCCCATAGTCCTCCATATAGCATAATGCACACCACATAGACCTCCATATATTATAGTGTACCCCCAATAGTTCTCCATATAACATAATGCACCCCATTGCTCACAAAATAATAATAATAATAATAATAAAAAGTACAAAGCAGAAGAGAAAACTGGCAATAGAAACCTCTGCATGGACAATTCCTCGATAAAATTGAGGGTAAAGCCGACAAGGAAAAGGCCTGGTTGTGGCTCACTAATGGAACATTAAAAAAGGAAACGGAGAGCTTAATTCTGGCAGCCCAAGAGCAAGTGATCCGCACAAATGTGATTAAGGCCTGAATTGAAAAATCAACTACAGACTCGAAATGTCGACTGTGCAAGGAAGCAGATGAGACAATGGATCATATACTGAGCTGCTGCAAGAAGATCGCTCAGACAGACTACAAGCAAAGGCAGAATCCAGCCGCTCAGATGATTCACTGGAACTCGTACCACAATCACCATCTTCCTGTCACAAAGAAGTGGTGGATCATAAACCTGAAATGGTTATTGCGAATGAACAAATCTACTATTGGACTTATGAATTCAGCCTGATAAAGTCTTGGAACACAATACTCCGGACCTTACCATAGTAAGAAAAAAGGAAGTGTGGATCGTGGATGTGGCAATACCAGACGATTGAAGGGAAGAAAATGGAAAATCTTACACGATATGAGAATATAAAGATCGAACTGCAAAGACTCTGGTAGCAGCCAGTGAGGGTGGTCCCAGTGGTAATTGACACAAGCTAGTGAGGGTGGTCCGGGGCTGATCAGCACAAGCCAGTGAGGGTGGTCCCAGTGGTGATTGGCACAAGCCAGTGACGTGGTCCTAGTGGTGATCGGCACAAGCCAGTGAGGGTGATCCCAGTGGTGATCGGCACAGGCCAGTGACGGTGGTCCCAGTGGTGATCGGCACAAGCCAGTGAGGGTGGGTCCCAGTGGTGATTGGCACAAGCCAGTGACGTGGTCCTAGTGGTGATCGGCACAAGCCAGTGAGGGTGGTCCCAATGGTGATCGGCACAGGCCAGTGATGGTGGTCCCAGTGGTGATCGGCACAGGCCAGTGACGGTGGTCCCAGTGGTGATCGGCACAAGCCAGTGAGGGTGGTCCCAGTGGTGATCGGCACAGGCCAGTGACCGAGGTCCCAGTGGTGATTGGCACAAGCCAGTGACGTGGTCCTAGTGGTGATCGGCACAAGCCAGTGAGGGTGGTCCCAGTGGTGATCGGCACAGGCCAGTGACGATGGTCCCAGTGGTGATCGGCACAGGCCAGTGACGGTGGTCCTAGTTGTGATCAGCACAAGCCAGTGAGGGTGGTCCCAGTGGTGATCGGCACAGGCCAGTGAGGGAGGTCCCAGTGGTGATCGGTACAAGCCGGTGAAGGTGGTCCTAGTTGTGATCAGCACAAACCAGTGAAGGTGGTCCCAGTGGCAATCGGCACAATCCAGTGAGGGTGGTCCTGTGGTAATCGGCACACTGAGTGCGGTGCCTAAAAACCTTGGCCAGCACTTGAAAACAATTGGAGTTGGAAAATAACAATCTGTCAGCTGCAAAAGGCCCTACTGGGCTCTGCTGCATCATTCACCGATATATCACGCAGTAATAGACTCCTGGGAAGTTTCCGACTAGTGATTTAATACAAAATCCAGGATAATGATCTTATTTGCTGTGTCTAACTGTTCTAATAGTAATGAATAATCATTATTCACCCTCATATTCCTCCATAAATTGTGTTGCACACCATAGTTCTTAAGATAGTATATTGCATCTCTGTGGTCCTCCATATGTTATAACACCCCATTGTCCTCCATATATTATAGTGAACCACCATAGTCCTCTATATATTATAATGGACCTTCATAGTGTGGCACCCCAGAGTCCGGATGCCACTATGTCATTGTCTCCCTCGGGGGGGGTAGTGTCATACCTGAGAGCTAAGGAGGGAATTCACACCTGGCAAAATCAAAGCACACAACACCTTTCTGCCTCCAGGCCTGAAGGGGGAGACCTAAACCCCTATAAATTCTGGTCTGGGGTGGAGTTAGTGAGTTCAGTTCCTAGGAGGACTGAGGAAGACATCCTGCGGGCTGGAGCAGTGCTAGGCTCGCCCCTGGACAGCTAAGCTTAGCTGAGGGACCAAAAGCAAGGGTCTGAGGAAGTGGAGGAGAGCCTGGGGAGCAGAGCGGTGTCAAGCTCACCCCAGAGGAGTAAGCACCAGGAAGCGGACATCGGAGTCTGAGGCTGTGCAGGGCCTAACGACCCGACAGCTAATACCGGAGGGTGGGGAATTACAAGTTCCCCATCCTACACCCTTCTACATCCATTGCCCTGGGGATCCGCTCCACCCGTGTGGGGAGCCATTACATCCCAGCTGCCAATCCGTCATCCCCAGAGGTTCTGCAGCAGCGGTGGCCACTCATAGCCACAAACCACGGGTGGCGTCACAAATAACATTTCCTATAATGGCCAAGAAATCCCCTTTTACACCGCATCCAGGGTCACGGAAGCCGGATCTCAACTCCTGTGACTCCCCAGAGACAGTATAGCCCAGTTATGAGTACCACATGGACATGGGGTGTGACAATAGAACTCCAAATAATATAATACACCCCCATGCATAAGACTCCCATTGTATCCACCGCAAGCAAAATCCACATTACATACTCACCTAATGCAATGAAACACCAAAGCTGCAATTGTCATGACTCATGTACATACAGTGATCCCTTTATACCAGTATAGAGGAAACAGCTGTCTGGGAGCAGACAACGCGTTTCAACCTAATAGGTCTTCGTCTAGGATCTATCGCTAGTGTTTCCAAGCGATTGCAGGAGGGTGTGCCTCCTTCATCTCCATGCGGATCTCTGACAGATGATTGGACCAAGGGGAAACTATGATCTTGGTGAGCGGGCTACTTTTGACTTTTTTCATGTGTGGGCTCCTTCCAAAGTGGTCAACACAGAAAAGGAATCTATAACTGGTGTTAGGTGTAACTACATATAGTGGAGGGGAGTGGTCACAAAACAACTGAACCTGAAATTAGAGGCCACAAGAAAGAGCTAGCAAGGAGAGAGTGTCATTAACCCCTGCCATCATAAAAGAGATAAAATGTATTTAAACACAATTTGTAGACCTTCTGATCTCAGCCTCAACAGAGGTTTCTCCCAGGGTGGGATACACTCGTGACATCCACTTCCACTGCTCCCATACTGTTATCATTATTACCCTCATCTCCTTCAGTAGTGGTCTTGTTGTCCCCATCCACCGCTCCCTCACTGGTTTCAGTACTGCACCCTTCTACCCTCCTTTATTTGTATTACTATTGCCCACTCACCACTTCCAGGAAGCATTATTGCCCCTTCCTCTCCTCCCACATTTGTTTAATTATTTCTGCCATATCCCTTACTGGAAGAATTATTACCCCTTTTTACTCCATCTTCACTGTGTTCATTGTTACCCCACATCCCTCACTGGTAATATAACTTCTTCTTTTTACACCTCCTTCCTTTGTATTATTATTGCCCCCACGCCTCTCTCTTGAAGCATTATTTCCCCCCACACTTCTCAGATTTCCTTATTGCCCCTACAACTCTTATTGGAAGTATTATTCCTCCCACATTCCTTATAGATTACATTATTGCCTCCAGACCCCTCACTAGAAGCACTGTTGACCCATTCCTCTTCTCCCTTACTGGTTTCATTATTGCCCTCAAATCCCTCACTGGTAACAATATTTTCTCCTTCTATGCTTCCTTCACATAATAATAATAATAATACTTTTTATTTATATAGAGCCAACATATTCTGCAGCACTTTACAATTCAGAGGGTATACAAAACAATACAATATATAATATATCGTAAAATGTGGCGCCCCTGCGTCTGGGGGGGCCACAGGGTGAACTGCAGCCAGGTAATGTAGAGACGGTTGATTTGAATACACACACACAGACACACCGACCCTACGCCTAGGACTCTAGGTTAGGCAAGGTGTAGCAGGGGTTAAGAGTAGTGTGGGTGGAGCGTAAAGTGGGTGGAGGAACAGGAATAAAACACAGGAACATTAAGTTGGAGGGAGACAGGAACATCAGTGGATTCCCAGGAGGAAGGGTTCCCTGGAGGATGCAGAACCCTAGAGGCAGAATTCCTAGGGGAGAAAGCTTTCTCCATAGCCGGAGCCGAGGGGAAAGACAGCCACAAGCAGATACACCCCACAGCTGAGAGGAAGGTTGGAGGACAAGGGCCCGGCAGCTGTAAAGATCATAACTTACTGAAGGAACCCTGAAGCTGAGACAGTGAGAAAGAGGGAACCTGGTGATCCCACAGCCATACCTGGGACACTGGAGGCTAGGCCGAATCAGCCAGAGAGACGGCTCTGTAGAGGTGACCGGGGACACTTCAAGACCCCAATCACAGGACACAATGGCGTGGGGCAGGTACTCTTATGACCTGCAGACTACCTACCACCACGGTCTAGGAACACAGCCATCAAAGTAGGGCTAGTGACCCTGAGAGAAAGGGAATCATCACACAAAAGTCCACGACGGCCAGACAAAACCCGTGAGTGAGGAGACAGAGAGAGGAAAGGTCCTGAAAGGACTTGAGGGAAGCAACGCAGAGGAGCTGCCTGAGCTGCATAAACCCAGTTACCCGGAGCAGCGCTAAAGTGTGAGAACTGTAACTTAAAGAACTGTGACTGTGAAATTGTGCCTTGTAAACTGCTGCTAAAAGAACCTTGAGTAAAGTACCCGGTAAGCTCACCTTGCCTGAGACTGCTTCCTTTCAGCACCGCAGCAGAGTTTCCACCTGCAGAGCCGCAGCCTGCTAATCCCACGTGCTGGCTGGAGAAGCTGCAGCAGGGAAGTGAACTGTACAAAGCACAATCCCACGCCTGGCCCCCTCCACCACTACACCTGCCCTGGGGACCCTCAGCCTTACCCGGGGAGGGCTTACCATCCACGCTGCCTCAAGTCACCGTCCCCAGCAAGAGTACGGCACTGACCACATACCCCGGAAGGCGTCATGACAATCCCCTGTATATAAACCCCTCTTTGGACTGAGCCCAGGCCATGGGACCGGGTCACGACTACTGTGATCCCATAGAGAGACAGCACCGGCCCGGTCCCGAGTACCCCACGGACTTCGGGTGCATCAAAAATGCAATACATATGAGACAGTAGAAATATAATACAATACAGACCACATGAGACGAAAAATAAATAACTACATCACTGCGCCCATGAGGAGTGAGGTCCCTGCCCTCAAGCTACAATCTATGAGGAAATAGGGGAGACACAAAAGGTAACAGTAACAAATGATGACATATACTGTATGGTGCAGCTATCACTTGTATTATTATTGCCCCAAATTGCTTCTGTTAACATTTTTGCCCCGAACAAATCATTTTTCCCTCACTGGAAACATAATTGCCCCATCCACTCCTCCCTTACTCGTTTTATTGTTACCCCACATCCCTCACTGATTTCATTATGTCCCCTACATCCCTCCCTGGTAACATGTCCTGATTCCACACTTCTTTCTTTGTATTATTATTATCCCCACACCCCTTACTGGTAGCATTATAGCCCACTTTAGACATCTCCTTCACAGGTAGCATTATTGCCCCCTTTATATTTTTTTCTCACTGGTAGCATTATTGCCACATTAATACTTTTCACTCACTTGTGTCATTATTGCCCCTTTATACTTCTCCCTCACAGATAGCATTATTGGCCACTTTATACTTCTCCCTCACTGGTAGTATTAAAGCCCCTTTTATACTTCTCTCTCACTGGTAGTATCATAGCCCCTTCTATACTTCTCCCTTTCTGGTAGCATTCTTGCCTGTTTTATACTTTTCTCTCAGTGATTGCATTATTGCCCCTTTTATACTTCTGTCTCAGTGATTCCATTGTTGCCTTTTTTATACTTCTCTCTCACTGATTGCATTATTACCTCTTTATACTTCTCCCTCACTGGTAGCATTATTACCTCTTTTATACTTCTCCCTCACTGGTAGCATTATTGCCCCTTTTATACTTCTCTCTCAGTGATTGCATTATTACCTCTTTTTACTTCTCCCTCACTGGTAGCATTATTGCCCCTTTTATACTTCTCCCTCACTGATAGCATTATTACATCTTTATACTTCTCTCTCACTGGTAGCATTATTGCCCCTTTTATACTTCTCCCTCACTGGTAGCATTATTGCCCCTTTTATACTTCTACCTCATTGGAAGCATTATTGCCCTATTTCTCATACCTCCCTTCACATAATTCCCTTCCCACCCCTCTCACTCCACCCTATACCCTCCTTCCCCATTAGTAACAGCAGTTTAGTTTTAGTATTTAGCTCCTCTCTATCTTCTATACAGGAGGGAGTGTGTATGTATGGAGCAGCTCCTCTCCTCCTCCCCCTCTGGTCACTTGTAGGCAGACCTCTCCAGCGGAGGTGGATTTTGTGACTATGAGGACACCACAGGTTTTTCTGCTTCTTCACAGAAGGAGATGGCGAGATAGAGGTCAGTTATTATCTATTTAGCCTGTCCATTGTTCATGCAAGCTGTGCCCACCAGGAATCTGCTAGCCGGACACATTGCCAGTCTCTGCCCAGGACTTCCATTTCTCTAAAGATTGGTCCTGTTCAGATTATACGTTGAACTGAATGGACTTGTATCTTTATCAATTCTTCACCTAGGAGAAGGAAATCTGCCTTATACAGAGGGATTCCCATAGGTTCCAGACATCACACCTCGCTATCTGTGACTCCAGCAAAGCAGAATCCTATAGGACACTTGTATCGTCTCCGTATTACGGGATTTGGAAATAGAAGTAAAGTCTGTTTCTCCTTTCTTGTATGTCACCTCCATGAGCTGAGCTCTCTGTGCCTCGCCCAGCACTCCCTCCTCAGGCAGGTATGGGCAGGTATGGAGATCATATCCTGAGGCTGTGCCAACACTCAGATGAGAGCCGGCTATATCAGCCTATTATAGTGTTAATAACGTTACCTGTCTGACCTGAACTCCTTGGATCCTTCAGTGCTGAGATGAAGGTGAGACTCTGAATGACTGAGGTCACCGCAGAGACGGCTCGCGTAGGGGACAATGAAGAAGCTGGTCTTCATTGCACTGTGCACAGTTGCCTTCATCACAGGGGTAAGTCAACTATGTAGCAAACTTTATATGTGTTATCTTATTAGCTAAAGTCGTATCATGGTAATAAGGAGCCACCGGTAGAATAGACACCGGTCGGCCATTGTAGAGTTAACCAAAGCGGATAAGATCAGGTTTGACCACTCTTGGGTGCTCAGGGGTAAAACGGTTAAGGCCACGTCACACGTAACGATATTGTTGCCGTTATCATTCAAAAGTCACGTATTCTGTGACGCTTGAACGATGTCGAAACGACATCGTTGCGTGTGACACTACAAACGATGAACGATCAGTCGGCTGATCGTTCATCTTTTGATTTGAGGTCCTGTCCTCAAATCAATTGTTGGTCGCCCAGTGGACACGCGTGTGACACCGGGAGATGACCGATAAGCCAGCTCCCAGCACCTCTCAGCAAGCGCTGGGAGCTGGTATCCAAGGTAAACTGCGGGTATCTAGGCCGCGGCGCGCGGCCTAGATACCCGATGTATGCCTAGGTTAACAGCCTTCTCCGCTCACCGGCTGGTATCCAAGGTACACAGCGGGTAACTAGGGACCCCCCCTAGAGACGTGCTGTCCACTCCTGTCAGCATGTGAGGGGTTAATGCTGGCTTTTGACGGTTTTGTACGAATTTATTAATGAAGCCACGGCTCCTGACAGTAGAGCAGATACTGTACATAATGTACGTATAGTATGTGCGCTGTCCGAGGTCCTGTACGCATTTACATTAGGTCTATGGGCAGCGCACCGCTATAGATCTGCTGTACATGCTTACAGTGCCTCTACGCACAGTGCCCCGATCCAGCAGCTACAGGTCCTGTCGGGTGACTGGCCATGTCCCCTTGACCATACTATGGCTGCCTTTTCAGCAGATGTGCCAGGTGTCGGGCACAGCTCCTCTGGACCTCGTGGCCTCCGGTTCCGTGGTTGGAGTATGGATTCTCCTCGTCATCTTCAGGCCAGTCCCCTAGTCTGCAACCTGCCCCTCTGCTGACTCTTCAGATTCGGGTGCATGGGTAGATTGCTTACTGCCCATGCCCATAGGGCTCCTTCTGTCTATCTGTAGCCAGTTGTTCCGGGACCCGGAATGAGCCACGTCTCTACTTAAGTCCTTCGGGTCCTTCTCCTCCTTCCTACTCGGTCAACTCTCTTCTCCCAACTGTCTGGTCTCCTCGACTGACTGACCACTTCCTGTTCTCTGTCCCTTTGTTCCCTCTTTCCCGCTTCCTGTCTACTCTTCCTAACTTCCCACCCTCCACCTTAACTCCCACTGTCCCACTAACTACCTGGGCCTTGCAGGGTCCACCCATTGTCCCCGGGACGGGGTGTGTTGGATGTTTGTGTGGGTGCCCGGCTTACCATACCATTTACTGAGGACAGGGATCCCACACCCGTGGATTGGGTTCAATACCCCTTTGTGACGTCCTGACTAATGGGGAGCTACACTTCTCCTACACATACCTTTTGTTTTCTATTAGGTGGTTAAGAGTTTACCATTGTTTGAATTAATTATTTCTGCACTGTCCATTCGTGCACGTGTTTAATGCTTCCTCACTTGGGTCCTCGACTATCTTTGCACGCTTCCTTTATCTTTATTTTCAGAGCTTTGCAAACTTCACTCCGACTCCTAATACAAACCGATGGCTTTTTGTGCTTTCAGGTCTGTGGTTTTCTGGTTGTGCTGCTAGAGATATTCAGGTCTGTGCAGGAGCCATTATGGTAATGTGCAGCAATGAATATTAGTCTGTACAGGAGCCAGTCAGGGTGCAGATGCGGCAGCTTTGAGATAAGCTTTATTTCCTGTAAAGGATTACATACATAAAAACCATGCAGGTGCCAAAGAGTGAAGACCAGAGTCAGAGGTAGATTATGAAATAGCAGAGAACTGGGCAGAGTCCTGCAATGCTAAAACAGGTGAGAGCTGGAGTGAGTGTAATGGGGTTCTTTCCAGGGGCGGACCTACCGTGGTGCAGCTGGTTCAGCTGCTCCAGGGCCCCGACCGGCTAGAGGGCCCCTCAAGCCTGCAGGGGGGCCCCCAGCCGACCCCCGTAACCCGATGTCAGAGGAGAGGAGGGTAACTGAGGGAAGCTTCCTGCTTCCCTTGGCTGATCCCGCCCCTCCTCTCCTCTTCCGCCCCGGCTCCCAGGACTGCATTTGGCGGCTCAGCGCAGGTAGGAGAGCCGCATCTACAATAACCACCCCCCTCCCCCTGCTCCTCGCTGACAACCACTAGCACCCCCCGTCCCCCCCGCTCCTCACTATGGCTGCATCAAGGTCCGCCTCTGGGTTTTAACACTTTCCCTAAGCAGAATAAAGCAAAATGGCAGCCAATACTACACTGCTATGGCTACTAACCAATACATAATTAGAAGGTTTTGACAGTTATATAAAAGTTTTATCTCCAGTGATATTTTCAACCTGTTCATTCCCCACTATCATCTTTTTCTAAGTATTCTTACAGATCTATGTGGAGACAACGCTCTACATATGCTCCTTCTCAGCTATTGGGCTCTGTACCTGAAACATTCCCAAGGAAAACCCAACTGGATGAAGAACTTCACACTCTTTTGAAGCTGACGGAATGGACATTACCCCCGGACAAGACTATTTTGGAATTTTCCACCCATTCCAAAAATTCCACTTTTTCCTTACTCCATCCCCGCTCTACCTATATGGTGGGAGAAGCATTAGAGGTGTCTATCATAGCCAAAGACCATAACGGTCGAGAAAAGAGCTATGGTGGGGATTTGTTCCAAGCAAAGCTTCACTCCCCAGGACTTAAAGCTGGAGTGAGTGGATCTGTGACCGACAACCACAATGGATCCTACACGGCTTCCTTCATTCTTCAGTGGCCGGGTGAGACCATGGTCTCCGTAAAGCTCATGTATTCCAGTGAAGCCATTGCAATTCTACATGAAAAACGAGAGACACGACCAGATAAGGTAAAGTAATAGTATCCTTATTTTTGTGCACCACACAGTATCAGTGCCCCCTCTGTACACCATCAGGGTAATAAAAGAAAGACACATTCATGAAACAGATATAGACATAGAGGTGGGAACATGGGTCAATATAATCAGTTTGAGTTATGGATCAAACAGGAGACAAGCCAGTAATAGACAGATACCAAGGTGAGACTATAGAGTTAATTGGTTAATAGTAGGGTTAGCTCCATGTTCTTCTCCTCTGTGACTTTCTATTACAGCTTTACTTCCACGGCTATTTTGTGAGAAATGGGACAGAAGAAGTGGTGGAATGTAATGTGGATCTTCCTGGCCAAGACGTTTGTGAATATTATGATGAACACAATGAAGAAAAATGGGTTTGTCAGCGACCAAAAACGCTGCCATGTGACGCGTACCGGGACCACGCATCGGGAGGAAGACGGGAAGTCTTCAGTAAAGAAGAGCAAGAGTTCTTTGTAAAGTAATTATTCATCATTTCTATGTATAATTGCATTTTCTTTATTACAAACTGATATCCACTGTCTCACCAGTAAGGGTTGGTCCATATCACCGATTTCTCTGCATCCGAGAAAAACGATATGATTATTCTTAACAAACTCTGATCACAGTGTTTGAGCAAGTTCTTCATTGTGTTACTCTGTGAAAATGAACAGTACCTTTGCCGTGGCTCCGACATCTACTCAGCAGGGAAACCGTTGGCTGTGGTGTACTCACCATCTAACTGGTCCCACAGTGTCTGCCCGGGGTCTATTGTCTGCCTATGGCTTTCATGCCGAGCATCTGCATTGAAGGCCTTCCAGGTGCACCATTAGCCTCTGTGCACACCCTTTATCCTACCCAAAAGTGCTTCTCAGCTTGTGGCTGAGATGCACAGAGTATTTAGGGCACCTTCCCCTTATGGGAAGTACCAGAGCATCGTGGTCTATACCTTAGTTACATGTTGCTAGCTGTCAGGTCCCTATCCCTGTATGCTTACCGTGCTTGTGCTTATGTTCCCTGTTCCTTGTCTCTGACCTAGTATATACCAACCATTTATTATTTCTCCTTTATGCATTTGTACTTGTTTTGTTTTCCTGACTTTGGGTCCTCCTCTACCTCCACACGCCTGCATTATCTTTGTTTTTCTGGTCATCATAATGGGAGACCCAGACAATGGGGTTTAGGGCTCTGCCCTCCGGAGGTCACACTAGGTACTACAAGTTTGTAGACACCGCCTCCTCCGCTTATAAACCCCCACCTCAGGGAACATCCTCAGTTTTAAACTTAGTGTGCTCGGAGGATCACGCTTTGCTTGCACTTCACTGCATTCTCACAACTTACGTGATGGCGTCTGAAGACAAGGTAAAATGGTTCCCGTCGGGGATCCTCGACAGCCTCCCCGCTCACCCTTGTGGCACACGCTGGTGGAGGTACCGGAGGGCTAAATGCCTGGACACTTGGTGTCCTCCCGGTACGCTGTCGCACTCCCTTTCCATCCCTCCATGGGGGCTCTGGAGACTGGGAGTTGGGAGCCTTGCACAGCTCCGCTCCGTCCGAGGCCTCCCTAAATGGTGCTTACAGACCGGACTGGAGCCAGCCCAGTCCGAGGCCTCCCTATATGGTGCTTACACTCCGGACTGGTGCTGCACCCCCGTCCGAGGCCTCCCTAAATGGTGCTTACAGACCGGACCGGCACTGAGGCCCGTGTGTCTCCTGTGTGCCTGGGGGTAGTGTCTGACACTATATGTGTCCTGACACTCAGACCGCGCGTGCCCTCGGGTCCGCGGTTCTGGCGGTGTACCCCGTGCTGGGGTCACCCTGGCTGACCGCCCTGTGGGTCACAGGGGCTGCGGCTGCGGACTGCAGGTGTTTGTATGTACTGACAGTCTGTGTGTGTGGGTGTTGTACTTCACACTTTCCCGCGCTGCGGGCTCTAGTCACCTCCATTATTGAGGCTGCCTGGAGGATGGGAAGCAGCTCTTGCGGTGACGTCACCTATGGGCGTGTGTGTGTGCTTCCCGCGTGTTCTCGGCGCCGCCCACGACTTTACTCTCGGCGGCCATCTTCTCCCTTACTTCCCGGCTGGGATATATCGGCAGCGCGTGTCTGCACTTCAGGGGAGACCGGAACTCGCGGAGGTCACACACATACACCGCTTCCTCCTACCGCTTTACTGCGGTCGGTAAGCCACCGGGATCCCGGTTTGTTTTGTGATCTGCAAATTGGCTTATTTACCCCTACTGTGGCGATGTCCTCAGTTAGGAAGCATGCTGCTAAGGCGGCGGATGTCACCATTACCTGTGCTACATGCAACGGGACACTGGTGGAGGGGTCCTGCAATAACTGCGGACGCCCAGAGGCCCGGACTGCCACTACTGAGTCAGCAGCTCCGGTGCTGTACCCTGAGGTCCAGGTGATCCCAGGGCCATGGGAAACACAGAATAGGATCAATGAATCCCTGCTGTCCCAGATGTCCTCCATGTCGCAGTCCCTGGAGGCACTTCATAGGAGGCTGGAGAACCCAGCTACTCCTCCCAGTTACCCCCGGGTGTCTCTTACTTCTACTGTGAGACCCCCTAAGCGAGCTCGTCGTGAGGATTCACCCGAGCTCCAGGCTCTCTCTGAGGAGGAGCGTTCCTCTGATGGTGAGGAAGATGATGGGGGTTCTACTCTCGGGTCTGTGTCTGAACCTCCAGAAGGGGTGGAGGATCTGGTGTCCTCCATCAATGAGACATTACGTCTTGTCACTCCTCCTGAGGAGGTGACTGTACACCCCAAGGAGGTCTATCAATGGCTGCGGCCGGAGGCTAGACCAAGTGGCTCCTTCATGGACCACACTAATTTTGGAAGGGTGATTAGAACACCCAGGTTACATCCTGGGCGGCGTTATGTCCGCAAACCCAAGGACAATCGTTTTCCCTTTCCCCAGGAGGTGCTTCAGGAATGGTCGCAGTCCCCAAAAGTGGACGCTTCCATGACCAGGATTGCTGCACGCTCCTTGTTTTCTGCCTCTGATAGCTCCTCATTGAAGGATGCTACTGATAGACAGGTCGAGCAACTCGCCAAGTCTTCTTATGAGGCTGTGGGGTCTTCCTTTGCCCCTAATTTTGCCACGGTCTGGACCCTGCAAGCGATTACCACCTGCTTGGATGGTATCACTGATCTAGCTAGGTCCAGCCCAGAGGTTCTGGCGCTTACCGACAGGGCAAGGGCTTATGCGGATTACGCCAGGACGGCAACTTTGGAAACTGCCACTCGCTCTGCTGTGGCTTCGGCCAATGCAATTGCGATCCGCAGGTTGTTGTGGCTGCGTCTTTGGGACTCAGATACCACATCTAAGAAGATTTTGCAGAATCTTCCATTCGCTGGTGACAGGCTTTTTGGCACCGAGCTGGACAAACTGATAAAAGATTCTGCTGAGTCTAAGATCCCGCAGAATAAGCCTAAGCCACGGTACACCGTGAAAAGGAACCCTAAGCAGTGGTCCTTTCGCTCCAGCTCTCAGTCATCAACGACGTCCGCTCGCTCGGACCGAGGGGGCAAGCCTGCTACTCGGTGGCGTTCCAAGAGTCGTCAGAAGAAGCCGGCGGGGGCAGCGGCTGCCACCCCCAAGCCAGCCTCAACATGACTCGCTCTCTCATCCTACCTCCCCACAGGTGGGGGGCCGCCTGTCTCGATTTCAGGACAGGTGGCTCCTTCACGTTCAAGATCAGTGGGTTCGAGACGTAGTCTCACGAGGTTACAGGATAGAGCTGACGTCAAAACCGATATCCCGATTCCATCGGTCGGTTCCCTCCCCAGAAAAGGCTCAGGCTTTTCACCTAGTGTTGGAGGGGCTCCGCAGAGACGGAGTGGTGGTCCCAGTGCCCACGG
This sequence comes from Allobates femoralis, assembly GCA_033576535.1. NCBI lineage: Eukaryota > Metazoa > Chordata > Amphibia > Anura > Aromobatidae > Allobates > Allobates femoralis. The sequence goes on along the minus strand of JARQOC010000004.1, from coordinate 31,368,637 downwards.
AAGAGAGGTTCAGGGGTTTTTACTCCAACCTCTTTATTGTCCCAAAGAAGGACGGCTCTTTTCGCCCGGTTCTGGACCTCAAGTTGTTCAACCGTCACGTGTTGGTTCGAAAATTCCGCATGGAATCCCTGCGCTCCGTGATCGCGGCTGTATCACAGGGGGACTTCCTAGCGTCTATCGATATCAGAGACGCTTACCTTCACGTGCCCATTGCACCAGCTCATCAACGCTGGTTGAGATTCGCAGTGGGGGAAGAGCACTTCCAATTTGTGGCGCTGCCATTCGGGCTAGCCTCGGCACCGCGGGTGTTCACAAAGGTGATGGCCTCCATGATGGCTCTCCTGCATGTGCAGGGACACGCCGTCATACCCTATTTGGACGACCTGCTGGTCAGGGCGCCATCGAAGGACCTTTGTCGGGTGAGCCTGGAGGTGACCATGAAGTCTCTGGAACAGTTCGGGTGGCTTATCAACATTCCAAAGTCGACCCTGGTTCCGACCCAGTCATTGACATATCTGGGCATGGACTTCCACACGGACTCAGCCCTTGTGTCCCTACCTCCAGCCAAGCAGCTAGCGATCCATTCAGGAGTGCAGAATGTTCTCCTGTCACCAAAATCATCCCTACGGGTATTGATGAGACTGGTGGGATGCATGGTAGCGGCGATAGAGGCGGTGCCCTTCGCACAGTTTCGCCTCCGTCCTCTCCAGCTGGAGATTCTTCGCCGATGGGACAAGAGGCCGATCTCTCTGAATCGGCTGGTGACACTTTCACAACCAACCAGGGACTCCCTGCAGTGGTGGCTCCAGCCACATCACCTGTCACGGGGCCGGTCCTTCTTAAAACCGTCATGGTTAGTGGTGACCACCGACGCCAGTCTGAAGGGCTGGGGTGCGGTGTTCTTGCACCACAGGGCTCAAGGCCTCTGGACTCAGTCGGAGTCGGCGTTGCAAATCAACGTGCTGGAGATCAAGGCGGTCTATCTGGCGCTCCTGGCGTTTCAGAAGTTCCTGTCAGGACAGCCCATTCGGGTTCAGTCCGACAATGCGACGGCCGTCGCCTACATAAATCATCAGGGAGGGACCAGAAGTGCTCAGGCCCTCGCCGAAGTCCACCGCATTCTAGCTTGGGTGGAGAAAAACGACTGCCTGATCTCCGCAGTTCACATCCCAGGGGTCGAGAACTGGGAGGCCGACTACCTGAGCCGGCAGGGGATGGACGCCGGAGAGTGGTCTCTACATCCCGACGTCTTCCGGGACATCTGCGGCAGATGGGGCACTCCGGACGTGGATCTGATGGCCTCACGGCTGAATCATCAGGTGCCCCAATACGTGGCGAGATCATGGGATCCTCAGTCTCTGGGGGCGGATGCCCTGATCCTGAGTTGGTCCAGCTTCCAGCTGCCATATGTGTTCCCGCCTCTGGCTCTGATTCCCAGGGTTCTGTGGAAAATCAGGACGGAATGCAGAGTAGCCATTCTAGTGGCCCCAGATTGGCCCAGGAGGTCCTGGTACCCGGATCTGTGGCATCTGTCAGGCGGACACCGGTGGGCTCTTCCAGAACGCGCAGATCTACTCGCGCAAGGCCCATTCTTCCACCTCAATTCCAGGGCCCTCAGATTGACTGCATGGCTCTTGAGGCCTGGCTGCTGACATCCAGGGGCTTCTCTCCTACAGTGGTTGCCACTATGAATCGGGCTAGGAAGCCCGTATCCAGGAAGATATACCACAGAACGTGGAAAATCTTTTTCTCCTGGTGTGCCTCTGGTGGACGGTCTCCATGGCCCTTGTCCATCCCGACATTGTTGGCTTTCCTACAGTCGGGTTTGGAGTTGGGATTATCCCTTGGCTCTCTAAAAGGTCAAGTATCTGCACTTTCAGTGCTGTTTGACAGGCGTTTGGCGCTTCTCCCGAAGGTCCGTCAATTTCTACAGGGGGTGTCTCGGGTGGTTCCGCCCTACAGGCGGCCACTGGACCCTTGGGACCTTAACATGGTCCTGGCGACACTGCAGAAACCGCCTTTTGAGCCACTGAGAGACATTTCTCTCTCTCGTTTGTCCCAGAAGGTAGTCTTTCTGGTGGCAATCACGTCTCTGAGAAGGGTCTCAGAATTGGCTGCACTATCGTGTAAGTCACCCTTTCTGGTGGTTCACCAAGACAAGGTGGTGTTGCGCCCACGGCCAGAATTCTTGCCGAAGGTGGTTTCAACTTTTCACCTGAACCAGGAGATTGTTCTCCCATCATTTTGCCCCGCTCCCGTTCATCAGGTTGAGCGCGACCTCCATACTCTGGATCTCGTGAGGGCTGTACGCATTTATGTGTCCAGGACCGCCTCCTTTCGGAGTTCGGATTCCTTATTTGTCCTTACAACAGGTCGCTGTAAGGGGTCCGCGGCATCGAAGTCGACCTTGGCCAGATGGATCAAGGCTCCCACTCAAGAGGCTTACCGGTCTTCTGGTTTGCCTCTCCCGGTGGGATTGAAGGCACACTCTACCAGAGCTGTAGGTGCCTCCTGGGCTTTGCGACATCGAGCGTCTGCTCTACAGGTGTGTCAGGCGGCCACTTGGACCAGCCTTCACATTTTCTCTAAACACTATATGGTGCATGCCCATGCCTCTGCGGATGCGAGTTTGGGCAGGCGGGTCCTCCAGGCGGCGGTTGCCCACCTTTAAGGGGGACCGTGTGTTATCCGTCTTGTTGAGGAACTCTTCCCGCCCTGGGGTATTGCTTTAGGACATCCCCATTGTCTGGGTCTCCCATTATGATGACCAGAAAAAAGAGAATTTTGTTTACGTACCGTAAATTCTTTTTTCTTTAATCATCAATGGGAGACCCAGCACCCACCCAGTTGTTCCGTTGCATGTTTTGCATTTGATCTGTTCTCTGTTGAGACAGTGTTTTCCGGGTTGTTCAACCGTCTGTGCACGGCATTCTTCCCGATGTTTCGGGTGTGGTTTATTTTCTCCTCGCAGCTTATGGACCAAACTGAGGATGTTCCCTGCGGTGGGGGTTTATAAGCGGAGGAGGCGGTGTCTACAAACTTGTAGTACCTAGTGTGACCTCCGGAGGGCAGAGCCCTAAACCCCATTGTCTGGGTCTCCCATTGATGATTAAAGAAAAAAGAATTTACGGTACGTAAACAAAATTCTCTTTTTTAACGCTTCGCCATCTCCCCTCTAGTTAATAAGGAGGGATTTGATACCAGCCTACACCTGCTGTGCCGCCATATAACACCCTACACCGGCCTGCATCTTCTGTGCCACTACTTACCAGCCTGCACTTGCCTACACCGGCTGTGCTTCCATATACCAACCTGCACCTGAGATCCCCTGAGCCTCACCTCCTGCCAGCATCAGCCATCCAGGCCACACCTATCCAGATACTTTGCCTGTCTGTGTACCTACCCTTGGGGTCAGCTGTCGCAGCACCAGTCTATCTCAGTGGCACCTTCTTTCTACATGCAGCGCTACACCCTTACCTTTTGAGGCTCTGTAGAAAACCTGGTGAGAAGCAACAGTAAAGCCCCTTAAAGTTTTTTGCATGCTTTGACCCAGTGGGTCCACTCCAGGATGCTTGTCCCTGACATTATCTTCCTAAAGTATTACTTAACAAGCTTCACTGCTGCGGTCACCATGCTTCTGGGCCTCCTCATGAACGTCATTGCTTCCCCTCTCTTGATTGGTTAAAGTAAGATTAAGCCCTACCCACTATATCTGCCGGCGCCTGTCATTGGTTGCCAGTGTGGCAACCAAACTGATGTCAAATTACTGGGAAAATAAATAAATATATGAAAAAATTGGTATGTGAGACGCCATATTTTTGATTGCCAGCCAAGGCAACCTAGGCAGTGTGGGGGTTAGAATGTTCAGCATGGTGAGGCCCAATGCATTATAAGCCCCCTGCACTTAAAATTGCTGCCCACAGCCGCCTCAGAATTGGCGCCTCCCTGAGAGATGCCAAAACTGACAGTTACCGAATTCCTCCATTGGTCCTTGTGCCTGAGGCAGACTGGGTAATAAGAGGTTAATGCCAGCTGAATTTTGCCAGCTGGCACTAAGCCTGAGGTTCATAATGTCAGGTCAATGTTGGACACAACCATTATGAACCTCTAAGTAAATAGTAAATAATACACCACACTGTGAAAAATATTTTGTTTGAAAAAAGAACACGATCACAATCCTCGTTTCTATCTCTACTACTCCGACAGAAACCATCTACGATCCTCTGCAACATCCTATCAAGGTGGGAACAGAAACTGACCTTCGGCTACCTCTGTGAGCGAGGTGAATTCAGAGTCAGGTTAACCTCAGGTCAGATTGAGCGACGCAGCTGACCTGAAGTGAACCTGACTTTGACCTCACCCCGCTCTCAGCACTTGCTGAAAATCAGTTACTGGTCCCACCGTGATAGGTTGCAGAGGTTTGTGGATCTATTTACTTACAAGTTCCTAATGGGCCATTCTAACATTAACCGACATTATGAATATCGATTTTAGTGCCAGCTGGAAATACATAGCTGTCATTAACCCCTTTATTACTCAGATTGCCACTGGCACAAGGGCAACTGGAAGAGTTGGGTACAGCACCAGAAAATGGCTGCAGGCTGCAATTTTCAATGGGGTCCAAAATGCCTTGGATTTGACACTAAAGGTACCATCACACGCGGCAATATTGCTAGGCAATTTCACTGGCAATTTGCTGGTTACAGTGAAGTCATGGACACATTGCTCCATTTTGTGGCTGTGTACAAATGTAACAATGTGTCCATGATTTCACTGCAACCAGCAAATGGTCTGTGAAATTGCCTAGCAATATTGCCGCGTGTGACGGTACCTTTAGGATTCCAGCCCACAACTGCCTAGTTTTACCTGGCTGGCAACCAAAAATATGATGACATCCCACATCAACCAGATAAAACTAGGCAGCTGGTAGTTGGTGGAAGCCCGTAGCTGCCTACTGTACCTGTCCTGGTGACAAAAAATACAGCAGATCCTCATCGGGGCTAAATAATGCACATATGCCATTTTTACCTGAATTGCTTGCAAATAAATAAAATAATAATAAATAAATAATTCAATAAAATAACAAATATTAAAACCCTTTAAAAAATTATAACAGATGTTGAAGGACATTGTAAGGTTCCTGGACTTCACAGCTGCTGCCACATCTGCAACTGTTCCAAAAATTCACACCCTGTATATGCCAAAACACCTGCAATCTCCAGAAAGGTTAAAAAAATTATTTTAAAGGTGCAAAAAATTCTACAGCTTAACACAAGCTGGTAGATCCAATGGCTTGAATACTCATAACCGTAAGGTTAGGTGTTGTTCCCGGCCAATGGGTCTTCTGGTGAGCGTTTTGGCCCCAAAGATTCAGGGAACGTTTTAGGGCCATTTTAAAGGGAACCTGACCCCTCCAAATCGGTCCCTAGCCTCTAAAAACCTGTCCCCTGCACCTTCCTATAAGGTTTCAAGCTACCCCTCTCTTTCTCTTTAGAGATTATGTAAAGTGGAATAATCACATTTATAACCGGGCAAATCTGTGACTTCTGCTGCCCTGAGGAGTCACAAAGTGAAGTGACAAGAACAGAATCACAGGACCGGGTCCAACAACAGAGCACACCATACCAGGAGACGCTACGCTTTATGTTTTTTTGCGTTACGTCATTGTTATGTTACGTTAAAACCAAGCCACCATTGTTTTTCATATGAAATTCTCAATTAGTTTGATGTGTCACGTGACCCTCTTCCCATTGACAAAAATAAAGTTGGATTCAAAATGGCCGACTTCAAAATGGCCGCCATGGTCACCACCCATCTGGAAAAGTCTCCCCCCTCCCATATACTAATGTGCCACAAACAGGAAGTTGATATCACCAACCATTCCCATTTTATTTAGGTGCATCCATATAAATGGCCCACCCTGTAGATTGTTGGTTACGAATGATTAACATATCAAATGATGAGGCCACTTTGACATTAGTAAATACAACCCTGTTTTCTTCACCGTTCTTACTAAATCAATATGTTGTGCTATTTTTTTCTTTGTTATTTATTAAGATCTCTTATTGATCAGGAACTTTCCACCAGTATGAAGCCTTTCACTGTTCTTCCTCAAAAGAATGTCAGTAAAGGTAAATACTATCAATCTGTCTGTCTGTCTATCTCAGGAAAGGCACTTGGACATCTATAGCCCTGTTCTTGTTTAATTCACCTTAGGCCGGTTCACATCACGGCTGGATCAGGATCGGGGCTGTCCTCCAGTGAGAACCCAATTTTGAGAACAGAACCGGAGGGCAAATATGCCCCCCGGTCCGGTTTGCAGCCGGATTCGGTATTTCAGAGGAGCAGGAGCTGTCCCTGCTGAAATGTCAGGATCCTAGCTAGTGGGGAGCTGGCCGCAGTCCTTAAATCTCTGCAGGGGACAGCTCCTGGTGCTGAAGTTTAGCAGCGCTCACTGCTAAATTCCAGCGTCCGGCTCCCGGATCCGATTTTATGTCGGATCTGGCGTGTTAGGCGGTGCCGGATCGTGCCTGATCCGGGAGGATCCGATTTGTTGCAAATTTTTTTTCTTGGACACAAAAACATTGCAAGCAACGTTTTTGTGTCTAGGAGAGAAATCAGAATCCTTCCAGATCCAGATGGAAACCTGATGGCAAATAGCTGCCATACGGCTCCATCCGGCCCCATAGGAATACTTTGGGGCCGAAATCTGATCCGGGGCTGTCTGGCTCACACCGGACAGCCCCGGATCAGATAAACCGTGATGTGAAACCGGCCTTAGATGTTTTGGTAATACAGACACTTTGTGCATCATTGCAAGACTGTAGGCCGGGACTGTGGGTCGTGTCTTCAGCTCTGCCGTGGCCCTGCTGCATTTGTATGTGCCTCATCATTTTAAAAGCTTTGCTAGCACAGCCTTTACCGTAGACTAGCCATCTCCAACTCCAGACCTTGAGGGCTGCAAACAGGTCAGGTTTTCAGGATCTCCTTAGTATTGCACAGGTGATAATTGAATCATCTGCACTGGTGATGATACTAATACTAAGGAAATCCTGAAAACCTGACATGTTTACAGCCCTTGAGAACTGGAGTTGGAGGTCCCTGCCATAGACAGTGCTTGCAAACATTCATCTCCTAGCGTTCCTCAGCAAAATGCGCCGGTGGTGGCACATGTGACTAACCGTGGCCAGGTCTCCGGGGGACAGGCGTTTTCTTCCTCCTCCTTGTCACGGATGGACCGCGCCTGCTGGTAGTGGGGCCCGGTGGTCCAGATCAATAAAGACGTCGTTAGGTGAACAGATTAGGGGTTAATTTGTTTTGTGACGCCACCTATGAGAGTTCAGGTAACTGTACCGGCGCTGCGGGGCCTCCGGGGGATCGAATGCAGCAAGATGGAACGCTCCCCACAGGCTGAGCGATGATCCCCGGAGCCAGGAGCTGCACAAGATGTTCTGAGGCAGCTGCGGTTTCCTTAATGCGCGGAGACAGACAGTTCATAAGAAGGCACGGACACTGTAAGTCTCTGTAACGGGTTCTTTACTGTAACCAGCAAGTAGTACATGGCATACAGTTAAGGGTAGTGGACCGGGTGGACTCAGCAATGACCAGTGTTTCTCAGAGATCCGCGGTGTTCCTCCATTCTAACTACTTGTGTTGCCGTTATCGCCTAGGAATGCCAGATCGGGTAGAAGGAGGCTGCTTCAATACCCTACCCAGGGTATACGTTCTGGGTGTTTTGGGGAGCCTTGGGTCCTTTTGGTGGGTACACCGCTGGCTAGACAACTGTGTGTGGCGGTGGTGGGGTGCTCCTGTAAAGCGGTCCCTCCACTCCTCTGGTTCGCATAGAAGTGGTTAACGACTCCCAGCTTCAGTACCAGCAAACCGGCTGTAGATGGGCACGGGATGTTTTTGGACCCGCATGTAGACGCCCGGATGATCGGTTGTTAAGGCACCGGGAATAATGGCGCTCAATCGGGGTGATAGCCAGGGGGCTGCATGGGACTGTGCAGGCCCCCTCTCCTAGGTTGCAGAGCTCATTGGTTTAGCTCCTTCTCCTACGTTGTTCTTTCACCTTCTCCTTACACTCTACCTCTACACTCCGCCCACCAGGACCTTATTGGCCCTCTATACTGATGATGCATGTAGGATATGGATCTCTGAGTTAACCGTGTCATTGCCTAGTCAGAGAATATTGCTGCTGTCTTGGCTGCAATACCCTCCTGTGACGCACTCGTTGCGGGACCCAACACATGCTCAGCTCAACATTGAGCCTAATTCCCCATCTGCGTATGCACTGCCACTGGTGCCATTTTGCTGGAGACTGACAGTAATATAAACATGTGTTCCCTCTGGTGCCATTTTGCTGGAGATTGACGGATGGTAATATAAACATGTGCTCCCTCTGGTGCCGTTTTGCTGGAGACTGACGGATGGTGATATAAACATGTCCTCCCTCTGGTGCCATTTTTCTGGAGACTGACGGATGGTAATATAAACATGTGCTCCCTCTGGTGCCATTTTTCTGGAGACTGACGGATGGTAATATAAACATGTACTCCCTCTGGTGCCATTTTGCTGGAGACTGACGGCAATATAAACATGTGCTCCCTCTGGTGCCATTTTGCTGGAGACTGACAGTAATATAAACATGTGCTCCCTCTGATGCCATTTTGCTGGAGACTGACAGATGGTAATATAAACATGTGCTCCCTCTGGTGCCATTTTGCTGGAGACTGACAGATGGTAATATAAACATGTGCTCCCTCTGGTGCCATTTTGCTGGAGACTGACAGATGGTAATATAAACATGTGCTCCCTCTGGTGCCATTTTGCTGGAGACTGACGGTAATATAAACATGTGCTCCCTCTGGTGCCATTTTGCTGGAGACTGACGGATTGTGATATAAACATGTGCTCCATCTGGTGCCATTTTTCTGGAGACTGACGGACGGTAATACAAACATGTGCTCCCTCTGGTGCCATTTTGCTGGAGACTGATGGTAATATAAACATGTGATCCCTCTGGTGCCATTTTGCAGGAGACTGATGGTAATATAAACATGTGCTCCCTCTGGTGCCATTTTGCTGGAGACTGATGGTAATATAAACATGTGCTCCCTCTGGTGGCATTTTGCTGGAGACTGACGGATGGTAATATAAACATGTGCTCCCTCTGGTGCCATTTTGCTGGAGACTGATGGTAATATAAACATGTGCTCCCTCTGGTGCCATTTTGCTGGAGACTGACAGATGGTAATATAAACATGTGCTCCCTCTGGTGCCATTTTGCTGGAGACTGACGGTAATATAAACATGTGCTCCCTCTGGTGCCATTTTGCTGGAGACTGACGGATTGTGATATAAACATGTGCTCCATCTGGTGCCATTTTTCTGGAGACTGACGGACGGTAATACAAACATGTGCTCCCTCTGGTGCCATTTTGCTGGAGACTGATGGTAATATAAACATGTGATCCCTCTGGTGCCATTTTGCAGGAGACTGATGGTAATATAAACATGTGCTCCCTCTGGTGCCATTTTGCTGGAGACTGATGGTAATATAAACATGTGCTCCCTCTGGTGCCATTTTGCTGGAGACTGATGGTAATATAAACATGTGCTCCCTCTGGTGGCATTTTGCTGGAGACTGACGGATGGTAATATAAACATGTGCTCCCTCTGGTGGCATTTTGCTGGAGACTGACAGATGGTAATATAAACATGTGCTCCCTCTGGTGCCATTTTGCTGGAGACTGACGGTAATATAAACATGTGCTCCCTCTGGTGCCATTTTGCTGGAGACTGACGGATGGTAATATAAACATGTGTGCTCCCTCTGGTTCCATTTTTCTGGAGACTGACAGATGGTAATATAAACATGTACTCCCTCTGGTGCCATTTTGCTGGAGACTGACGGCAATATAAACATGTGCTCCCTCTGGTGCCATTTTGCTGGAGACTGACAGTAATATAAACATGTGCTCCTTCTGATGCCATTTTACTGGAGACTGACAGATGGTAATATAAACATGTGCTCCCTCTGGTGCCATTTTGCTGGAGACTGATGGTAATATAAACATGTGCTCCCTCTGGTGCCATTTTGCTGGAGACTGATGGTAATATAAACATGTGCTCCCTCTGCTGCCATTTTGCTGGAGGCTGACGGTAATATAAACATGTGCTCCCTCTGCTGCCATTTTGCTGGAGACTGACTGACGGTAATATAAACATGTGCTCCCTCTGGTGCCATTTTGCTGGAGACTGACGGATGGTAACATAAACATGTGCTCCCACTGGTGCCATTTTGCTGGAAACTGACGGTAATATAAACATGTGCTCCCTCTGGTGCCATTTTGCTGGAGACTGACGGATGGTGATATAAACATGTGCTCCCTCTGGTGCCATTTTTCTGGAGACTGACGGACGGTAATATAAACATGTGCTCCCTCTGGTGCCATTTTGCTGGAGACTGATGGTAATATAAACATGTGCTCCCTCTGGTGCCATTTTGATGGAGACTGACGGTAATATAAACATGTGCTCCCTCTGGTACCATTTTGCTGGAGACTGACGGATGGTAATATAAACATGTGCTCCCTCTGGTGCCATTTTGCTGGAGACTGACAGATGGTAATATAAACATGTGCTCCCTCTGGTGCCATTTTGCTGGAGACTGACGGTAATATAAACATGTGCTCCCTCTGGTGCCATTTTGCTGGAGACTGACGGTAATATAAACATGTGCTCCCTCTGGTGCCATTTTGATGGAGACTGATGGTGTATAAACATGTGCTCCCACTGGTGCTATTTTGCTGGAGCCTGACGGATGGTAATATAAACATATGCTCCCTCTGGTGCCATTTTGCTGGAGACAGATGGTAATATAAACATATGCTCCCTCTGGTGCCATTTTGCTGGAGACTGACAGTAATATAAACATGTGCTCCCTCTGCTGCCATTTTGCTGGAGGCTGACGGTAATATAAACATGTGCTCCCTCTGCTGCCATTTTGCTGGAGACTGACTGACGGTAATATAAACATGTGCTCCCTCTGGTGCCATTTTGCTGGAGACTGACGGATGGTAACATAAACATGTGCTCCCACTGGTGCCATTTTGCTGGAAACTGACGGTAATATAAACATGTGCTCCCTCTGGTGCCATTTTGCTGGAGACTGACGGATGGTGATATAAACATGTGCTCCCTCTGGTGCCATTTTTCTGGAGACTGACGGACGGTAATATAAACATGTGCTCCCTCTGGTGCCATTTTGCTGGAGACTGATGGTAATATAAACATGTGCTCCCTCTGGTGCCATTTTGATGGAGACTGACGGTAATATAAACATGTGCTCCCTCTGGTACCATTTTGCTGGAGACTGACGGATGGTAATATAAACATGTGCTCCCTCTGGTGCCATTTTGCTGGAGACTGACAGATGGTAATATAAACATGTGCTCCCTCTGGTGCCATTTTGCTGGAGACTGACGGTAATATAAACATGTGCTCCCTCTGGTGCCATTTTGCTGGAGACTAACGGTAATATAAACATGTGCTCCCTCTGGTGCCATTTTGATGGAGACTGATGGTGTATAAACATGTGCTCCCACTGGTGCTATTTTGCTGGAGCCTGACGGATGGTAATATAAACATATGCTCCCTCTGGTGCCATTTTGCTGGAGACTGACGGTAATATAAACATGTGCTCCCACTGGTGCTATTTTGCTGGAGCCTGACGGATGGTAATATAAACATATGCTCCCTCTGGTGCCATTTTGCTGGAGACTGACGGTAATATAAACATGTGCTCCCTCTGGTGCCATTTTGCTGGAGACTGACGGATGGTAATATAAACATGTGCTCCCTCTGGTGCCATTTTGCTGGAGACTGACGGATGGTAATATAAACATGTGCTCCCTCTGGTGCCATTTTGCTGGAGACTGATGGTAATATAAACATGTGCTCCCTCTGGTGCCATTTTGCTGGAGACTGACGGTAATATAAACATGTGCTCCCTCTGGAGGCATTTTTCTGGCAAATGAAAGGACATGTATCTGTGAAGCGTCGCCCCCAGTAAGAGTGGTGCTAGTATGAAAATTAAAAGATGAAGGCTGATATAAATGCACAGGGGCAATGGCACTGCCAAGGGTCCTACCCACAGTCCTGCCCCGATGCAAGAAAAGGTCATTGCTCCAAACTATCTAAGGGAGATTAAACAAGAACCAGGCTACTGATTCTTCCACTACAAGTGTCCATTAAATCAGTATAACTCAGCCATTGTGGACACACCTTTACTTTAACAGGTTTGATTTAAGTTTTAAATAGACTTAATCAGCTCAAACTTTGCATGGTAGGAAAGTAGGACTTTATCCGAATGCTGATTTTACAGTATAACCTGTACTTTTATCTGTCTATTCATCTAAATATTAAAGCTGAAGTATTAAGTGCATTAACTATCAGGCTAATAATAATAATAATACTATTGTTTCCATGTTTACAGTTATAAAACCTTGCACATCCGGACTTAATAACCCAAACCCGTCAGGATTTTATTACCAGGACGTCTGGACCTCCCTCGTCTGTTCTAATCAACACTTCAACGATGCCAAGAAAGTGGCCCAATGTCTTTCTGGAAAAATGGTCTACATGTTTGGAGACTCCACACTCCGAGGCTGGTGGGAATATCTGGTGCGGTTTGTACCAAGTAAGAAGCTAAAGTGGTTAAAATGATATATAGTTTTCTTACATTCCATTATCACAATGAATAATAATAATAAAGCTTTATTTATATAGCGCCAACATATTCCGCAGCGCTTTACAATGTAGGGTTAGAGTACAGAAAATACAGTAAGTAATTACAGTAGAGAACAAATAAACTACAATAATTGGATACAAAACACTAGGCATAGAATCAATGTAAAAAAGAAAATACAAAAAATAAAGCAAACATCACAAAGCACCCACTGACCTTGTCTCCACATGGTCAGTGGTTGCTTTGTGATGTCTGTCTATCAAGCATTGCTCCCACCCAGCCAGAATCCTGCGCCACACTGATGAGGGGCAATAACCCCGAAACAGCTGTCTGTGGTTGGATACCTAGTCCATGGTAAACCCCTGGCCATATCTTCAAGCTCGCAAGGGCTGGATAGTGACTTAAGGGTTACTAATACCCTGGGCTAGGTCCTTCCCTGGTGGGATAACTGGCTGGTGTCCATGTTGTAGACTCTTAACCGAGGCTCCATGGACTTCATATGCATAAATAAATAAAGCAAGAAATGAAGGTGACCCTGCTCAAAAGAGCTTACAATCTACAACAGGATAGGGGTTGCACAAGGTGCAGGGGCTTATTGCACTGATGGTCCAGGCATCTTGAGGAAATGGGGCATAGAACTAAGCTTACATGGATGGTCATTATACAGTCTGTGTAGACCTTTTTGGTTTGGTGGAGTTTGTAGGAGAGTAATGTCCAGAGGGATAGCCCATTCACTGTCTACAGTACAGAGGACTTCTATTAGGGAGTATGATAGGCCGCCTTAAAAAGATGCGTTTTTAGGGATCGTCTGAAGACATGCAAGTTGTGGATAGTCCTGATTTCTTTGGGTAAAGCATTCCAGAGGTTTGGTGCAGCTCTGGAGAAGTCTTGGAGCCGGGAGTGGGAGGATCGGATTAGTGCAGATGTTAGTCGAAGGTCATTTGAGGAACGTAGAGAGCGGGTGGGGTGATAGACAGAGATGAGGGAGGAGATGTAGGATGGAGCCACATCTGTGTCTGAACATCCAGCTTTGGCTCAATGTTAAATGCTGACTAATACGGCTGGAGCGACTGTGACTATTATGGCCGAGATGGGCGTATGGATCCATTGAGCTATAGAGAGCAGTTTTACCCGATTCCTGGTATTCTCTACCACCTCTGGTGGTGAGGTTAGGTTTGTACTACAGGTAGCCACCAGGTATCAATCCAAGGCAGTGCCCAGGTCCACCATAGCTGACCCGAACAGGGGAGATGGAGTTGGAGCCACACACTTGACAGGTTTGGGTAAAGGTGTAGATTCAGACAGAATCTAATCAGGTTTAGGTATAGACAAGGCAGGTTTGGGTTCTTGTGCAGACAGGATGGCCGAATAGGCAGGAACACAAATAAGATGGGTTTGGGCACACAGACAGGACAGGTACTGAAACACAGGCTGGGGTACAGGATCAGGTACAGATAACGTCACAAGTACTGAGACACCGAAAGGGACCTGGCAATATTACTAGTATACACAGAACCGACTTGCATCTAACAATGTTGAGGCACTTCCCACAGGGGAGGGTGCCCTAAATAGCTAGTGCCTCCAAACCATAGGCTGGGGACACTTCCAGACAATTCGCACTGCCACTTTAAGGAGCAGAGTAGCCAGGAGACATGAAGGATGTATGCAGGCCCTGAGAGCCATAGTGGGAACCGGAGCAGGAACCGGAGAAACATGTTAGTGGCTGCGGCGGTGTGTCTCTCTCTCTGCCAGGTGGAGGGAGTGGAGCATTGCAAAAGCCACAGTGTTACACCCGTAACAATTCTATAGTAATAATGATAATAATAATTTTTACTTATATAGCGCCAACATATTCCGCAGCACTTTGCAATTCAGAGGGTATACGATACAATAATATATAATAAAATACACTACAATATGAGACAATACAAATATAATACAATACAGACCATATGAGACAACAAATAAATAAATAACCAAATCACTGAGTCCATGAGGAGTGAGGTCCCTGCCCGCAAGCTACAATCTATGAGGAAATAGGGGAGACACAAAAGGTAATAGTAACAAATGCCATCATATATGATCCAGGCATCAATATAATACATGGGGGAGTCACATAATGCTGAATGAGCCGTTCACCAGTCAGGATCTGTACAAACACAGATAAAGTGCTATAAAATGCATGGGGGTGTAGAAAGATGATACAAGAGGTCAGATTTGGAGAAGGACAGCAATGCTCTAAAACAGGTTGGTTTCAACCCGATGGTAGCGGCGTGTAAATGAGGAACAGGAAGGTTTTTGCGACACCTAGTGAACTCCCTGGGGCGTGACACAGGCTCCGGGATACCGCGCCCCATCAGCGATCATTGGTGGAAGCTCCTGCATTACGATTGGTTGTCCCTGCATAGGGCGGCATATTTAAGGAGCTGACCAGTCACACTACACAATTGCAATAGCATCATGTATTAGCCATCCTTCCTGCACTGGCTGGCCAAGATACTATTGCATTGTCTAATGACCGTACGAGCGTCTCGTAATCCACAACTCTGGCACGCCTATGTGTTGTCCCTGCTGCACCAGGTCCTCCCATATTACCTTCTGTAGCGGCGTGTAAATGAGGGAAGGTGCTCTACAGAAGGTAACCTGCGGCACCCGGCGGTGCCTCCAGAGATAGATTCAGCCTTCTGTAGAGCACCTTGTAGCGGCGTGTAAAGGCGGTATCGGGTATCGTTAGCAACCGTTGGAACGTGCTCGTGCACGTGAAGCACCCGGTTGTTTCTAACCTTCTGTAGCGGCGTGTAAAGGTACCATTAGAGTTTTTGCAGAATCAACAGTAAGAAACGGTTGAATTCTAGAGATGTTTTTGAGGTGTAGATGACATGAGCGAGCGAGAGACCGGATGGGGGGAGTAAAGGAGAGATCCGCGTCATATATAACCCCAAGACAGCGAGCAACTGCTGAGGAGTAACGGTAGAACCAAATACAGAAATGGCAATATTAGATTTCGGAAGATTAGGAGAGGGAGGAAACGCGAGAAGTACCGTTCTTTACAAATTCAGTTTAAGGCTAGGGTCACACTGGCGTCATGGATGCGTTTTTTCCATGCATTTTTCACACTTGTCTTTTGTGAATAATGCACGGAAAAACACATCCAAAGGCCTCAATGAAAAAAAAACGCATGGCCAAAGTACCATGCGTTTTTTTGGATGCGTTTTTTGGCTCAGAACCAAAAAATGCATCATGCTGCATTTTTTGGTGTTTTTTTGGTGATTGTCAAAAACGTATGCGTTTTTGTAACATGGGGCCCTATGGGAAACGGATGCAAAAAAGCATGGCACTAAATTGTACCATGCGTTTTTGCTTGTGTTTTTGCTTGCGTTTTTTAAAACTGCTCCAGACCTCACATCAGAAATGCATCCCAAAAACGCAGCCAAGTGTGACCCTAGCCTAAGGTAGAGAGAAGACATGATGTTAGAGACAGCGGACAGACAATCACTGGTATTTTGTAGTAATGTGGTGATGTCAGGAGAAGAGGTGTATAAGTGGGTGTCGTCAGCAGAGAGATGGTGCTGAAAACCAAATCTACTGATGGTTTGTCCAATAGGAGCAGGGTATAGTGAGAAGAGAAGGGGATCTAGGACTGAACCCTGAGGAACCCCAACCGTGAGGGGAAGAGGAGAGGAAGAGAAGCCGGCGAAAGATACAGAGAAGGAAGAGAGGTAGGAGGAGAACCAGGAGAGAGCGGTGTTCTTAACCCCGATAGACCAGAGCATAGAGAGGAGGAGCTGGTGATCCACAGTATCGAATGCAGCGAAGAGATCCAGGAGGATCAGTAGGGAGTTGTGACCATTAGATTTAGCTGTTAGAAGATCATTAGAGACTTTAGTGAGGGCAGTTTCAGTAGAATGTAAGGAGCGAAAACCGGATTGTAGACGGTCAAGAAGTGAATTATCTGAGAGATAGCGGATCATACGGGAGTGGAGCAAGTGTTCCAGGAGTTTAGAGATGAAGGGGAGATTAGAGACCGGTCTGGAGTTAGCAGCAGAGGTCTGGTTGAGGGATGGTTTTGTTAATAATGGAAGTATGAAGGAGGAGTGGAAAACACCAGATGAGAGGGAAAGATTAAATATTTGGTTAGGTGAGATGTGACAGCTGGGGAAAGAGACGGAAGAGATGTGAGGGAATAGGGTCACTGGTGCAGGTAGTAGGGCGAGAAGGTGCAAGAAGCCGGGTGACTACTTTCTCTGTGAAAGTGAGTTGGATGAAGTGCAGGAGGGAGGAGAATGCATGATGTTCTGAGGTTGTGAGGACGTTTCCTGTCGTATGTGGACAATTTTGTCATAGAAACAGTTGGCCAGATCGGCAGTGCTGAGGCTGGTGGTTTTATAATATTTATTCATTTATATAGCGCTATTAATTCCATAGCACTTTACATACATCAGTAATGCTGTCTCTCTTGGAGCTCACAATCTAAACATCCTATCAGTATGTCTTACAATGTGGGAAGAAGCCGGAGTGCCCGGAGGACACCCACACAAACACAGGGAGAACATACAAACCCTTTGCAGATGTTGTCCTTAGTGTCCTTGGTGGGAATTGAACCCAGGACCTCAGTGCTGCAAGGCTGCAGTGCTAACCACTTGAGCCACCATGCTGCCTGGTGGTTGGGCACTCTGGGACTGAGGAGGGAGTGGAAAGTTATAAGTGATGTGATAAATAAGGACTAAATGAGGGATCCAGCACTGCCATCTTGAAACATTTAGCATTTTTTATTCTTATTATAAAGCAACAAAATTGTCAATCAAATGTGAATGTGAATATAGCCTTAGGGCCCTTTCACATCAGCGTTTATTTGAAATCGCGGCAGATGCGGTGAAAAAAACGCATCTGCTGCGATTGCCACATAACCGCTGCACTTGCGGCGCGGTTGCGGTAATCCCCATAGAAAGTATAGGGGGACTTGCGGCAGGTGCGGCAAGTGCGGTTTTGCACTTGCGGCAGGTGCGGCTGACCGCGGTTTTTTTTCACGGCCGCACCTGCCGCAAGTGCAAAACCGCACTTGCCGCACCTGCCGCAAGTCCCCCTATACTTTCTATGGGGATTACCGCAACCGCGCCGCAAGTGCAGCGGTTATGCGGCAATCGCGGCAGATGCGGTTTTTTCACCGCATCTGCCGCGATTTCAAATAAACGCTGATGTGAAAGGGCCCTAAGATGAAGATTTATAAATGGTCCAAAAGGGATCCGCTCTCTAACTAAAACTCAACCTTTACAAAACTGAACTTCTTCTGCTCCCGCCCTCCACTAACCTCCCTAAATCTGGCATCTCTCTCTCGGTATGCGGCACCATGATAACGCCTAGTCAGCAGGCTCGCTGTCTGGGTGTTATGTGTGACTCAGATTGATCTTTCCTTCACCCCTTATATACAATCTCCTGCTCTTGTTGCTTGCACCTGAAGAACATTTCTAGAATCTGCCCCTTTCTCACCATGGAAACAACAAAAACCCTTATCGTGGCCCTGATCCATTCCCGCCTTAAATATTGTATTTCTCTATTAATTGGCCTCCCCCTCACTAGACTTTCTCCTCTCCAGTCCATCCTTAATGCAGCAGCCAGGATCACCTATCTGGCTAACCATTACTCAGCTGCCTCCACTCTGTGCCAGTCATTGCATTAGCTGCCCGTACTATATAGGATCCAGTTCAAACTGCTTGTTCTCACCCACAAAGCTCTTCACAATGCAGCACCTCCCTACATCTCTATCCTCAGCTCTGTCTATCATCCCAACTGTTCTCTTCGTTCTTGAAGAGACTTTAGACTCACTTCTGCAATAATCTGAACCTCCCACTCCCGACTCCAACACTTCTCCTGAGCTGCACCAATTCTCTGGAATGCTCTACCGCAAGGAATTAGGTCTACTCACAACTTACATAGCTTCAAGCACTCCCTAAAAACACATCTCTTTAGGGCGGCCTAAAGTCACTCAGACATAGCCTTTCCGCTTCACCGGACACAAAATACATTACATAGAATGGCTGGTGGCCACTCATGCAGCTCTCATCTATTCCCCATCTCCTCAAGTTGACTATATCATCACTGTAAATAAGCACCTACAATTTGTGTCACTACCACTTCATTGTAGACTGTAAGCTCTTAAGGTACCTTTACACGCCGCAACTAAGGTGTAGCAACTGAGAGGCACTCATGATTTCTGTCACCGCTACCCTAAAATTGCTACGAAATTGCGGCGTGTAATTGGGGAAAGTGATGGTGATTTTCGCAGTTGCTCCTGGTTGCGGTTTCAGAGCTTTGTTCAAAAACCAGAGGCAACCCTGAAGGTGAATTGCCCTGGTATTGGCGTGTAAACTGACGATAGGAATGGAATCAGCGTCGCCTAGTGATTTCCCAGAGGCGTGCCACAGCATGCTGGATACCGCGCCCCATCAGCGATGATTGGTGGGGGCTACTGTGTAACCATTGGCTGTCCCTTCACAGGGCGCCATATTTGAAGAGCTGACCATTCACACTACACAATGGCAATGGCTGGGGTCACACTTGTGGCACAATTTTGAAATCCTGATCTGGTTTTGAGCTGTCAAAAAGCTCAAAACCGGATCAGGAACCGCTCCCCATAGGAGCCCATTATAGTAACCTGGATTGCACTACATGCAATCCGGTTACCGCTTGCGGATCTGCAGCCTACGGTAAAAATCAAGCATGTTGCAGTTTTCGCAGCGAGGATGGCTATAAGGGGCTCCTATGGGGGCCCATGCAGCTGTCGCAAGGCATATGTGAATGCCTGCAGCAGCCGCAGGGATGAACAAAGGGTTAACTGTTAATAATAGCTGTGGGCAACATGTCTACAGACATGCTGTGCATTCAGGTGAGCATGAAAGGGGTTAATGTAGTCAGTATAGTATTGCCGGCTCTTGTCGACTTTGTGAATTTTATGAATGAATGCGGCGGCTCCTGACAGTACAGGAGATACAGTACGTAATGTGCGTAATGTATGAGCCCCTGTCCTTGGTCCTGAAAGTTGTAACATTAGATCTATGGGCTGCGCACCGCCATAGATCTACTGTAAAAGCCTACAGGACCTCGGACAGCACACATACTATTCGTACATTATGTATAGTATGTGCACAGCTGTCAGTGGAGCCGCGGCTTCATTCATAAAATTGTACAGAGCCGACAGGAGCCGGTTTACTGTACAGGAGTTATTAACACATTACATGCCCACCTGAGTAGGTAGCATGTCTCTAGGGGGGTTGGGCACCCCCTAGAGACATGATGGCCACAATTATTATTAATATTTTAGCTTTTTTTTTTACACTGTCAACACTTTGCTTATCCTGGCGGCAGCTGGCATAAGCAAAGTATCCGGTTACCGCATTTCGGAGGCTAGAACCGCTCTGAAAACTGCAGCCTGCTTGATTTTTCACGCAGGCTGCAGATCTGGAGTCGTCAAGCAATCCGGTTACCATAATGGGATCCTATGAGGAGCGTTTCTTGCTCCGGTTTTGAGCTTTTTAAAAGCTCAAAACCGGATCAGGATTTGAAAAAAAAAAAACACATGTGTGACCCTAGCCTTAAACTAGGGTCACATTTGCGGTTTGGATTGCAGATCCTGTTCCGTAGCCCATAGGCACCCATTATAAAACTGGGTTGCCTTTATATCAATCCGGTTACTGCATCCGGATCTGCAGCCGGCAGTAAAATCATGCAGACTGCATTTTTCGGAGCTGTAGAGAAAACGAATCCGAATTTTAAAAATGGGCGCCTATGGGAACGGGATCCGGTACCGCAAGGTACATTGGTACCGGATCCGGATGTGTTTTTTTTTTTTACTGCACAATTCCACATTCCAAAACCGGATGCATTAATGCATCCGGATCTGGAATGAGGGTGCCAACTTTACTATCAAATGATAGCATGGAGGCACAGTCCAATACCGCTTCCGGGAATGGATGCGGTAAGTGGATTGTGCATTGAAAATGTGACCCAATGTGACCCTAGCCTTAGTATTTATTTTTCTTTAAAGCATAAAAAAACCTTTCATATAAAAGGAATGCAAACAGATACTGGTAGCGCACATTACTAGACAGACTCGCCTTGGTTTCAGTACTTTTCCTGCAGGGAACATTGAGGCGTATTTTGGCCTTCTTTCGTAGAGTGTCAAGAGTTTATCATGGATGACTAATTTCCCAATCACACAGACTCTGCAGGTCCTGCACTTACCTCTCACTTGAGTTTATGTAATATTATTCACAGAGGCCAGGGTAACACATGCCCATGCGCTTTTTAAGCCCTTATAAAAACGGATCAGTTTTTCTAAGGGTCCCAATAGTGTCCCCCTGAGGTCCTGGACGTTTTTGGGAAATCTTTGGACTTAGTAATTTTATCACCAAAAAAGCATATGCGTTAACCCATGCGTTTCCCATAGGGCCCCATGTTAAAAAAACGCATGTGTGGTTTTTTTTAAAGCACCCCAAAAATCCTGCTAGCAGCGTTTTTGGGATGCTACATAAAAACGCATGCATTTTTTAAAGACGCACATACACGTGCGTTAACGCATATGCGTTTTTGGACTTTGAAAAAAAAAATGTCGAAAATGTTCCCAAAATTGGATTTAAAGAGGACCTGTCACCCCCCCCAAAAAGATTTCAATCTAAAGGAAGCACTGAATGCAGCATGTACGCTGCATTCAGGCAAGGGGGCCCCCAAGTGTTTCTGATGTATAAATCATAAAATACAGCTGAGTCAGGAGGGCATTACCAGATCCAAATGAGTCAGGTCCTTCCCGGGGGCTATTCCTGCCCCCTGCTTCTATGTTCCTTCCTCCTCCCTGTCCTGGCCGCCTCTTTGATGGCCTGTCAGTAGGGATGGGCGAATCTACTCGTTACTACTCGGTACTCGCCGAGTAGTAAGGGATTCGCCCGACTCGTTACACTGCGAGTAATCTCAGGGATGACTCGCAGTCAGTAACGAGTCCGCAGGGAGCGAAGGAAGAGAGGGGGGAGAAATGCTCCTTACCTCTCTTCCGGCTTCTGCTATGTGCTGTGTGCTGGGCTCTGGGACTTGCTGGCTGCGGCAGCTCCAGGGTCCTAGAGCCCGCCTACACAGAGATGTAGCAGAGCTGAGAGAGTTCTCAGCCTGCTCACTCCCTGTGCTTAGATATGTATATGTATGCACAGGGTTGTGGCAGTGAAGATGTCGTTTTTGGACTACGTCGGACGGAAGAGGATTTTTGGAGTAAAGATGGAGTCTCTAATGTCTTTTTTGTTTTATTTTTAATAAAAAAATTTTCTCTGTGTTGTGTTTTTTTTTTATATTGAGTACTGGAAATTCATGGCGGTCATGTCTAATATTGGCGTGACCGCCATAAATTTCGGGCTTAGGGCCAGCTGATAATACAAAGCTGGCCCTAACCCCTTAATTACCCAGTGAGCCATTGCCACCAGGGCCACTGGAAGAGCGGGGTTCAGCGCCAGAGGATGGCGCTTCAATGAATGCGCCATCTTCTGGGGCGGCTGCGGGCTGCAATTTGCAGCGGGGGGTGCCCAGAAAGCTTGGGCATCCCTGCGCTGCGGATTCCAGCCCCCAGCTGCTTAGCTGTACCTGGCTAGACATAGAAATTGCGCGGAGCCCCACGCATTTTTTTTTTTATTATTTCATGAAATTCATGAAATAATAAAAAAAAAAATGCGTGGGGCTCCGCGCAATTTCTATGTCTAGCCAGGTACAGCTAAGCAGCTGGGGGCTGGAATCCGCAGCGCAGGGATGCCCAAGCTTTCTGGGCACCCCCCGCTGCAAATTGCAGCCCGCAGCCGCCCCAGAAGATGGCGCATTCATTGAAGCGCCATCCTCTGGCGCTGAACCCCGCTCTTCCAGTGGCCCTGGTGGCAATGGCTCACTGGGTAATTAAGGGGTTAGGGCCAGCTTTGTATTATCAGCTGGCCCTAAGCCCGAAATTTATGGCGGTCACGCCAATATTAGACATGACCGCCATGAATTTCCAGTAATCAATATAAAAAAAAAAAACACAGAGAAAATTTTTTATTAAAAATAAAACAAAAAAGCCATTAGGGACTCCATCTTTATTTTAAAAATCCTCTTCCGTCCGACGCAGTCCAAAACGCAATCTCAGCTCTGCTACTTCCCTGTCTGTGCTTAGACAGACAGGGATGTAGCAGAGCTGAGAACTGACTAAACAGTCAGAGTTCAGCTCAGGGCATTAGGACCTGAGCTGAACTCTGCTGTCAGCCAGACTCGCTCTGCTCCGGAGATTCCCGAGCAGTGACGCAAGTTAATTTATTCACTGCTCTTGTCACCTTTCGGGAATCTCCGGAAACAGAAGCAGAGAGAGTCGGGGAGCGAGTCTGCGGCTGAGGCGGCAGCGGCGGCGGAGGCAGGGGTAAGTAGCCGGCCGGGCCGGTGCACCCCCCCTCTCCCCCCTCACCCCCCCTGACCCCCCCTTCCCCCCTCCCCCCTTCAATCTTTTTTTTTTTTTTATTATTATTCTTTAAAAGCCAGCGGCTTTTTGCTGCTGGCTTTAAAAGAATAACAGGGGGATTTGCAGGTTTTTCCTCTGCTGCCAGACCCCTTATAGGGTCCGGCAGCAGAGGAATCGCTGCAATACTCGCCTCCCCATTCATTTACATTGGACTCGCTAGACTCGCAACGAGTAGCGAGTCCTGGACTCAGACTCGTTACAGTCTAGCGAGTCCGAGTAATTTAGGATTCGCCCATCTCTACCTGTCAGCTCTCCTCGCTCTGCGCTTGTGTCTCCTTGTGCTATCACACGCAGGTGCAGGGCGAGGAGTTCCTATTGTCGGCCCCTCGCTCCTGCTTCCACCTCCTGCCCTGTCAGCAGCAATTATTCACGTCCTGCTCAATGTTTAACATAGAGCAGGCCGTGAACAAGTGCTGATGTCTAGACCTCTTCCATGGAGTAACATCCATTATTACAGGCACAAATCACACTGAGAGAAAAAGTAACTAAACCACTCCTCACAGAAACAAGCTCTCACCTGAAGCTGGTATTGTCTGACTAACCACATTTTGTTACTCAAGGTTGTACACTCAGCAGTTAAAACTGGTTTGAATCACTTACAATTTTATGATTTTAAAAAATGCTTTGTCCCAATTAATTTGCACAGCACTGTATGTCTAATGATGAGATCTTTGCTCTGACCTGCTATTATCCTGCTTGCTAATATTAAAATATAGTCTTGCTGTGTTAATTAGTAATTTTGGTAAACATGATTTTCTACAGCTCTCAAGCAAATAGACCTCCATGTGCCTCACCACCCAGGCCCATTATTGGCAACAGACGCAGAGTATAACTATCTACTGCACTGGAGAGCCCATCAGAAGTCTCTACGTATGGAGCGTACAGGAGTCAAGGAGTTACATTACATCGCTACAGAACTGGATGGACTGGGAGTTCGGAAAGGAATGGTGATCGTCTTCACCTGCTCGGCTCATTTTGCCACCTATCCATTAGGCCTTTACATTAAAAGACTGTGGCACATTCGTGAAGCTGTAACTAGACTTTTGGAACGTAGCCCTGACACAAAGATTCTCATTAAATCGGCCAACACTGGATATAATTTTCCCTTGGTTAATGACTGGTTGTCCTATCAGTTGGACACAGTGATGAGGACAATGTTTTCCAAACTGCCAGTCACCATATTGGATGTCTGGCAAATGACCTCATGCCACCGAGAACCAGAGAATATCCACCCAACACAGATCATTATCAAAAATGAGGTGGACCTGATGTTGTCCTTTATATGTCCTCAGCAATGCAGAGAACGGAAACGTAAGTGACATTGAGTTATGGGTCCAGCTGATCCCCTGACCTGTTGGATTGCTATAAAGAAAAGGACTTCCACCAACAAAATGTATCATCTCTTCATCTCTCCATGGAATAGGTAGTAAATGATCGCTAGGTTGAGAAATCAGTTTTTCCAGCACATGATCTGGGGTTGTGCCTGCAAGGGTTAATCTATCTCCTCTTACTCAGTCCAGCACTCAACCTCTGTCCTATCACACCCCCCGCGTCACACACGCTGCCACCACCCACCAAACATAAAGGGGCGATGAGTCTCCTAAACTAAGACTATCAGACAATCAACAGGATTGCACACTCTCTAGGGTTATGGATTCTTTTAGAGTATACAAGGTTCACACTTATTAAAGTTTAAGCTTTAATAGAAAATTAACAGTGATGAAATAAAAAGATAAACAAAATGGAAAATAAAAAGTGACATACACATATGCAAGAAACTGTTTTAAAATAAAATGGAGACACTTACAGGAATATATAAACTTTACAGCCTGTATTGTATTTCTTGAAGAAGGATGAAATATGGATCACATCAGCTTGGCTGCCCTCAATGTGTGAACAATGAACTTTGTAGAGGGCCCAAGTTATAGGCTCAGCCTAGAGGTCAGATTTCTAGACCGGCCTTCCAGTTTAATATTCTAATTCTGGGACTATGATTGGACCCTCAATAATTTAGCCATGCATATATTATATTTTAAATGCTTCTTGTCTTAACCCATTGGCATTGTTCACACATTTCTGCTCCTAGTATTTAGCGGGTCTCCACTAAATACTTAGCTTTTTTCAGTGAAGCGGGGATGCGTGAGCACCGCCGCTTCCTGGTGACGCAGCCCCTGGTTACCCGATGTTGATCGTGGTAACCAGGTCACACATAAGGCCGCCTAGTGTCCGCTTTCCCAGAGCAGACAGGGAAACGCTGCTAGCACACAAGGCAAAGCCAATAATCCTTGTCGGAACCATGGTTTCAATGTGACCCAATGCACACAACATGTGTAGCTGCCATCACGTGTTGTTGCACATGATTATAACTACAATAATAGAAACAGCGACGCTTTGCAATGCTGAAATATGCTAAACTTGAACAAAGTAAACTGTTGAATTGCATTAAGGCACCTTTACACGCCGCAACTGCGGTGTGAAAACTGAGAGGCAATCCGGAGCCCCGTCACCGTCGCTGTGAAATTGCTACGAAATTGCGGCGTGTAATTGGGGAACCCGGTGGTGTTTTTGAAAGTTGTGCCCGGTTGCGATTTCAGAGCACTGCTCCAAAACCAGACGCGACCCTGAAGGTGAATTTCCCTGGTTTTGGCGTGTGAAGGGGTGATAGGGATGTAATCGGCGTCGCCTACTGATTCCTGGAGGCGTGCCACAGCGTGCTGGACACCACTCCCCTCAGCGATGATTGGTGGGGGCTACTGTGTTACCATTGGCTGTCCCTTCACAGGGCGCCATCTTGGCTGAGCTGTCACTTCAGCACCACACGCATCTTCACCTACACAACCATCCAATACAGAAGTTCAATTACGCGCTCATTCATTAGCGCAAGATAATGTTGGTGCGTCTTTAGCCAGACGTACTGTGTACATTATACTGGCACACATGACAGTTCATTTATTGGCGTACCCATCGCACATGAGTGGCATAGGCCACGCACTGCAATGGTCATTGAATTAGTTTACGCGGATGTGTGTACTACGCATCTCCCGCTCCGCGTCCGCCTACCTTTTAGTGGCCCCAATGTTGTTTGGCGGCGCTAGTGTGCGTGATGATGTCATGACGTTTGTTTCGGTTTCACTGTGCCTGCCAGGTGCCTGGACCTCCCCTGCACATAGCAGCACAGTTATGGCAACCGCACAGTGCGCACCAACATGGGGCCTTGCGGAGCTACTGCTCCTGATAGATCTCGCAGACCGCCATGACTATTGGTGAGCACCATCACAGGCACCCACGGCTGTGCAAACGCAGCATCCTGAGGAGGATACAGTGAGCCCTGCTGCACAAATTGGGGGTGGTGATAACCTCTAAACAAATACAAAAGAAGATCGCTGACCTCAAGCATAAGTGCCCAGGCCGCATTGTAGATCTTCGGGCCAGGATTGCGAGGCTGCGTGGTGAGTATGTGACAATGGCAAACAAACATATTGCACCCTACATATACAAAAGAATACACTAACATCAGGTTGTATTGGGACATGCCACATAATGTGGCCTAAACCACCATGTTGAGGTGTCACCAAAGTGGCTCGCCATGCTGGATACACTGCAACATGTTTGTGTCTGACTCATTTTTCATTCAAATGTTGACGGCTATAGTGATCCTTAATCTGTGTGTTTGCCAAAAGAGGTGAGTCCTGAC
This sequence comes from Allobates femoralis, assembly GCA_033576535.1. Lineage (NCBI taxonomy): Eukaryota > Metazoa > Chordata > Amphibia > Anura > Aromobatidae > Allobates > Allobates femoralis. The sequence continues at coordinate 31,341,679 of JARQOC010000004.1, read as the reverse complement.
GGTACTTAACAACGTCATATCAATGCCATGGTCTACACACACATGACACCTTGCCACACATACAGTTGTGGCCAAAAGTATTGACACCCCTACAATTCTGTCAGATAATACTCCGTTTCTTCCTGAAAATGATTGCAATCACAAATTCTTTGGTATTATTATCTCCATTTAATTTGTCTTCAATGAAAAAACACAAAAGAGAATGAAGCAAAAAGCAAAACATTGATCATTTCACACAGAACTCCAAAAATGGGCCAGACAAAAGTATTGGCACCCTCAGCCTAATACTTGGTTGCACAACCTTAAGCCAAAATAACTGTGATCAACCGCTTCCGGTAACCATCAATGAGTTTCTTACAATGCTCTGCTGGAATTTTAGACCATTCTTCTTTGGCAAACTGCTCCAGGTCCCTGATATGTGAAGGGTGCCTTCTCCAAACTGCCATTTTTAGATCTCTCCACAGGTGTTCTATGGGATTCAGGTCTGGACTCCACCTTAGAAGTCTCCAGTGCTTTCTCTCAAACCATTTTCTAGTGCTTTTTGAAGTTTGTTTTGGGTGATTGTCCTGCTGGAAGACCCATGACCTCTGAGGGAGACCCAGCTTTCTCACACTGGGCCCTACATTATGCTGCAAAAATTTGTTGGTAGTCTTCAGACTTCATAATGCCATGCACACGGTCAACCAGTCCAGTGCCAGAGGCAGCAAAGCAACCCCAAAACATCAGGGAACCTCCGCCATGTTTGACTGTAGGGACCGTGTTCTTTTCTTTGTATGCCTCTTTTTTTCTCCTGTAAACTCTATGTTGATGCCTTTGCCCAAAAAGCTCTACTTGTGTCTCATCTGACCAGAGAACATTCTTCCAAAATGTTTTAGGCTTTCTCAGGTAAGTTTTGGCAAACTCCAGCCTGGCATTTTTATGTCTCGGGGGAAGAAGTGGGGTCTTCCTGGGCCTCCTACCATACAGTCCCTTTTCATTCAGACACTGATGGATAGTACGGGTTGACACTGTTGTACCCTCGGACTGCAGGGCAGCTTGAACTTATTTGGATGTTAGTCGAGGTTCTTTATCCACCATCCGCACAATCTTGCGTTGAAATCTCTCGTCAATTTTTCTTTTCCGTCCACATCTAGGGAGGTTAGCCACAGTGCCATGGGCTTTACACTTCTTGATGACACTGCGCACGGTAGACACAGGAACATTCAGGTCTTTGGAGATGGACTTGTAGCCTTGAGATTGCTCATGCTTCCTCACAATTTGGTTTCTCAAGTCCTCAGAGAGTTCTTTGGTCTTCTTTCTTTTCTCCATGCTCAATGTGGTACACACAAGGACACCGAACAGAGGTTGAGTCAACTTTAATCCATGTCAACTGGCTGCAAGTGTGATTTAGTTATTGCCAACACCTGTTAGGTGCCACAGGTAAGTTACAGGTGCTGTTAATTACACAAATTAGAGAAGCATCACATGATTTTTCTAACAGTGCCAATACTTTTGTCCACCCCCTTTTTTATGTTTGGTGTGGAATTGGATCCAATTTGGCTTTAGGACAATTCTTTTTGTGTTTTTTTCATTGAAGACAAATTAAATGAAGATAATAATACCAAAGAATTTGTGATTGCAATCATTTTGAGGAAGAAACTGAGTATTATCTGACAGAATTGCAGGGGTGTCAATACTTTTGGCCACAGCTGTATGTTGAACCTGTGACACATAAACTGTAGCCACACAATGCGGACAATATCAAACACTGAATACAAGATCTATGGTGTGTGTTAGCAGCCATGGTCCAAACACCTGTGTTGTACTGCTTGATCTAGTTATTTCAAATAAAGCAGCTAACATGCAAAGCCTAGTGTTATTTATATTAAAAAATATTTGGCCACTTTTGGTGTACTCATGTCCCAACCCATAGTGGACCCTACCCACAGTATATGCGGCCACAAGAACATTGCCGCCTACCATTCAAGCTGTCAGGAAATTGCAACACATACACAAGGTGGCATACCCATGTTGTGTTCCTTTTGTCCAATAGCTGTGTCCTCCTGTTTGATATTACAGATGAGGAGGGCTCGGAGTCTGGGGAGCCTCAACACTCCCCAACGCCCCCCGGGACACCACCACCACCTGTGCCAGAGGCCCCAACCAGCTCAGCACCACCCGGGACACCACCACCACATGTTCCAGAGGCCCCACACATCCCAGCACCACCCGGGACACCACCATCCCCAGGGCCTGAGGCCCCACCCAGGTCATCAACACCCAGGATACCACCATCCCCTGGGCCTGAGGCCCCACCCAGGCCATCAACACCTGGGACACCAGGACACCACCATCCCCTGGGCCAGACAGCAAAGAGAGTGAGTTGTCCTCCACACACCCTCAGATGGAGCCTACAGGTGCTGCGTATGGTGGTAAGTGTCTGCTAACGCATAAAAACTTTACAATGTAAGTACTGGTGTGTGCTTGTGACATGAGGATCCGAGCTTTTTATTTTCTCAGCACATCACCTTCTCCTCCTGATGGTACCCGTGATGGTGATGATGAGCGTATGTATGATCAATTACATTAACCTCAAAGAAACACATACACATACCCTGCTACATCACTAATCTCCTTCTTTTCCTTACAGGTGTACCAACTCTTGAAGACCTGTTGCTGGCTCACCAGGAGGCCCAGCAGCAGATAGAGAGGGCACATCACTAAGGCCATCAAAAACTTGCTCTCCTGGGTGCCATGATTGTCGCCCTACAGCGAGCCCAGACACGCATGGGCCCTCAACACTCCCCCAACCCCAATAATGGGGCCATACACAGATAAACCTTGTTGTCCATGTTGGACCTTTTTCCTTACCCCAGTTGCCCTGTTGGCACCTTTTTTTTGTTCAGGCCACGTTGGCCTCTTTTCTTAGTGTCCCACATTGGGATTGTAGGTAGTCTGTATTGCCTACTCGTAAGCTAAAGTAGCCTTGTGGTTTGTGATGGCAATGTCTTTTCAACATGTTGTTGAATTAAAAAATGGCCATAAACCACCTGTCTCTTCTGTTGTTCAAACACACACAGGTTACATGTTTGGGTATTAATTGTGTACAAAGACACTGGCCCTCGTTGGAACTACACCTATATGGCTATATGGCGTGAGCAAGTAAACATTTCACCATACTGTACCATTACAGCCGGCATGGGCCGCAAGATTATTTAAACTTAGCCTATATGAAACCCACATAACCCAACACACACACACAGGTGTCTGACACAGCTATGGACGTTGTTGAATTTAGGGTATTTTAATAGTATTAACCAATTTTTTAAAAATAATTAGGAATCAAAAAAACAACAAAGGGCAACAGCAGCCCAATAATTTTAACAAAAGTGACATTTGGCACAAGGTTGTGCATTGGCTAGCAGTTATCTCTAAGTTCCTCATCCTCTGCTGGATCAGACAATGGGGCCTCCCCTTCCTCCTCCTCATAGATCCAACGGCCCTTGGAGGGCCCAGCTCTTCGGCTGGACCTTCTGGGGGGAGGTGGAGTCTCATGAGATTGTGTCCTCCTCATCATGCGTCTGGTGGTGCAGTGGGCCATGGGGTGGTCTTCTGGGGGAGCATCCAAGACGCCCCCCATCGCAGGGATCCATCCACGCCCGCCTCCAGGACACGAAACATGGCCCGCCCGCTCTGCGATGTTACGCTGCTCTGGCTCCATGTGGGCCAGCATTTCGCTGGCGACGTACCCAAAACCAGAGCCGGGGGTCCTCTCTCGATCTAGGAGGACCCATTTCTGAGGGTCCACATTGCTAGGTAAAGTGATCATAAACAATATAATTTTAAAGGCATTAGAGCCGAAACCACCATGCATAGGAAACAACAGGGCAAGGCAAAGGTCAAACACATGCACAATGGTGAAGAGGAAATGCAGGCAAGAGCACACACCTGTGTCCAAAACATGCTGGGTAACTCAAACACACCCACACAATTACCCAACTCCTGCGACGGGCAGGGTCTTGGGCTGGGCCTACAGCTGGTTGTGGACGACGCCAGCTGCACTGTGTTCCCCGCGGCCCCTCTTGACCTAGGGTGAAGCTGAGGAGGTCATAGTACCAAAGATTGGGCCTAGGAACCTCCTCAGCTCCAGCCCCGGACCATGCCTCCATCCATTGCCTATGCCTGCAGGAGAACACGGTGCGCAGGCTTTTGATCTTCTCCGCAACCAGCGCTGCAGTCCAGGTCTTTTGGGGTTGGAGCCGATTACAGAGCTCCACCAGCGGCTCATACGCCGCAGCCCGTGCTGCTTGATCATGGTAGGTAGGCAGCGACACCCGCCACAAGCATTCGTGCTCCTGGTACAACATTATGAGTTGGGTCACAAACTCGTGATACTCAGCCATCTGTGAAAAATTATGAATATCAACCAATTATGCCATGCCTTCAAAAACATGGCCACCATACATCACACACTACTCTGTGTGCCCATCCCGTGTCTTGCCACACAATAAACATGTGTATAGCTAGTACTGTTGGCTGGGGCCAAGCCTTGCTGGCGGTAACATGATTGTTTGGGGAAATATAGTCGTCACTAGGTGAAGGGCTATCATTACAAATGGCAGTCCTCATGTCACTTGAAATTTGGTTGACACACACATCTCATACCCACATCGTTTGCTAAATACATACTTCGGCATTACACATGTCTGGCCAAGATTCACACATAACAATGTGTAGTACAGGACAAAGCTTGTCATTATGATGCTTACGACACTTATGTATGACGCTGCCTGAAGTCTATGTTCAGGCGCACAACCAGCAACAAACAAATGTTATTTTTACAATAGGTGAAATAATGAGAACAATAATCAAAAATGCATGTGATCACACGTACCGGCTGTCCAACAGAGAACTTGGGATAAGACACTACTAGCTCAATGCACATTCCAGTCGAGGTAGAGGTTATACATCAACACGGGATATGTAACCTCATCTTCACCAATCAAAATACACCAATTTGGCACATTACTTTGCAACACCTGCGCACGCCCAGGCGCCTACGTTGATTAGAAGACGCCCCTGCGTTCTAAATGGTTAATTCACATATAAAATGGTCTCAAGGCCGAGGTGTGACACACTTGCTGCCCATAGTCATTAAGTAAGTGATGATGTGCCAATATGATCAGTGTTTTTTCTTTGTTTTAACACCCATAACATTTGCCAACGCAATAGTGTATTGTGCGTGACGCCCAAGTGGTGGAATTTATATTGCTTGCTTAATGTGGCCCAGATACACTATTGTGTGATGGGAAATGCATGCATGATTTTTAGTAAAGAAACAACAGTATTGTTTTTGATTGGGGTTTTTCCCTTTACCATACAGGATCATGTTTGAGGATGCACGTGTCTTGATTAGCGGGGATCATCAGATTTGTTGAAACATAGTAGTGTCGTTGAGCAACACACACTGGGACGTAGATGGCTATTATCAGAAATGGAGTTGGCCTTGTGGCATCAGCAAATATATGGCTCTGGACATCCAGCCTTCACAACACATCAGGGACTTGTTATCGACATGATGAGTAATCAATAGTCTTCTTCGTGGCGTCAGATATTCTGCATGACACACAAAGGCTGGCCTGCTGTGTGCTGCATAACAACCTGGGTCGTAGGGATCGAGCATCATTCACGCCGGCAAGTTATGTAGACTCTGCGGACCCCACAACGGGGGAGGTCCGTCCAGGGGCTTGGCGTGATGTGGACCATGGTGTGGCACCACTCCAGCTGCTGAGCCAGGGTCGGACTCAGCAGGATGCCAGGAACAGTAGAGACACATACTGCTCCTATTTTAATGGCCCTGGTGCAGTGGCCTGGCAGCACCAGCAGGTGAAGGGTGGCTGGTGCTGTGAGGTCTGAACATGTTGTGCATGGTGTAGTCAGCAGGGTGGCTGCACCATGTGTATTTAGTGGTTTGATTATTGTGTGCACAATGTTTAGTTAGTTAGTTAGGTGTTTATTTTTTTCATCTTTTGGGGTTGGTGCACACTTTTCTATGTTTTGTTTTATTCCTTATTTTTTGGAATGTAAATTATTTAATTTTGGTGATGTTACCTTTTTTTTTTTAAAAAAAAGAAACATTTTGTGTTGTTTACCTGATTAGTTTATGTTACACAAAAAAATAATAATAATTTAATTTGGAATCCAAAAAAAAAGTGTGAGTCTCGTTACTTGGGGATAGAGGACAGTTGCACATAGCTTTATGCTGTGCACAGAGGTATGTGACCCATTCTAAGCTATTGATGAGTCCGTGAAACATTGTGTGATAATATGCAGGACCCAGGTTAAGCCGTTTGCCCTACAGTGTATGGCGCAAATGTGTGTACATACCCATTGTGCTTTGTTGTGGGCAGAGGGACACCTGGCCACCACACATTCATCCAGGACATGTTATAGTAGGACATGTAGGTAGAGTCAATTTGTTACAAATATGTGGAAACACACATAGCAGTATCTTTGTCTCACTTTGACTCGCTGTATGCGTGATGACATACTGCGCCAGGGCTCATCATTACTGTCACAGTCGCTACAACATGTGCAGAATGGAATTCCAGCGTGTTGGCACATCACATTTCAAACAGTTAATCAGTTGTCCCAAAGACCTCTGTAGCAATGCTAGTCGCTGAATTGCTGGGTGTGAACGGCGGAAGTGAGCACACAGCGACCGTACCTTCTGAATCAGCTTATCCAGGCCAGGATAGTGACGTAGGAATTGGAGTAGAATAAGTTTGAGGATGTGAGCCATGCAAGGCACATATGTAAATTTGCCCCGAAGCAGGGCCTTCATTAGGTTTGCACTGTTATCGCACGTGGCATTTCATGGCTCTAGGGTCACTGGAGACAGCTATTGGTCAAACTTGGCCTGCATATCTGTCTACAATTCTTAAGTTGTGTGACTAACGTCTACAAGGCATTTTAATTTTAACACTGCCTGATGGTGGAAAGCCCTAGCAGCTCAGTAGGGAGGTGTTGGGGATTTTCTCTGACTTGTTGTAAGATTAAGGGAGGGGTTGAGGGCACTGCTGGAGGCACTAGAGGAGGTGGAGGAGGCAGAAGCAGAGGATGAAGTGGTAGATACATAGGTTTGTCCTGCAAGCCTTGGGGATTTCAATATTTGTGGAGCAGCCCTTTCCCTGCCTGTCGCTGCAGCCACCAGAGTCACCCAGTTCCCAGTAAGTGAAATGTAATGACCCTGGCCATGCTTGCTCATCCAGATGTCAGTGGTGATATGTCCCCAGTCACACACAGATTTTCTCAAGGAACGGGTGATGTCTGCAACATGCTAGTTAACACAGGCACAGCTTTCTTAGATAAGTAATGGAGACTGGGCAACTGGTACTGCAGGACTGTAATGGCCATCAGCTTTTAGAAACCATCTGTATCCACCAGGCAGAAAGACAGCATTTCTGTGGCCAACAAATTGGAGATGGTAAGGTTCAAGCTCTTAGCTTTGGGATGTATAGGAGAAAATATTTGTTTTACATGACCACACCTGCCGGACTGAGGGTTGGCACCTGTGCTGAGAGAGGTTGGATTAGGGTGTACCTGACAAACCACTACACTGTGCTTGAGTTGCATGTGGAAATATTATGGAGGATAGTCAAAGAAGTGGTGTGCTTTTTGTCGGAGATTGGTCAAAAACAGCAGGTGTGTCCACTTCCGTAAAATCTGATGGGGTCTCACTCACCCTGACTGTAATGAATAAAAATGTGGAGGCTCTAAGGCTGAAAATTTGTATGAGGAAGAAGCAGCAGATGCAGTTGATGTGGCGGATGGTGCCCAGTGAGGTCCACTAGGGACCGTCTTTGCACTGTAACTTTGCTAGTGTACGCATGTTGTTGGGCCATATGCAAGTTCATGCATGCAGTAGTTAATGCATTGGGGGTTTTTTGCCTCTACTCAATGTTTTTTTTTTTGCAAAGTTTGTAAATAAAGTGAGTTGGCTCATCTTTTGCAGTCTCAAAAAAGGCCCAAGCTAGGGTCCATGAGAACTGCAGACCCGTAACCGCTGCTTTCAAGAGCCAAAACTTTTGCTGATGATGCAATGCTTGTAATGGTTACAGCCCTCAGTCTCAGTGTGGGAAGCCACATCCTAACCTCATCTTCCTCCTTTTCCACCTCCTCTGCTGAGCTACTCAGATGGCTCTGGGTTGATTCCAAGTGGGATCTCGAACTTCATCATCATCCTCCTTGTTGTCCCACTCTTCACTCTGAGAGTCACCCTCCTCCTCTTCCTGCCCTGAATGCACAATACAGTGTGGGTGCTCCTCAGGTATCAGAGTCTCATCATCATCATTACCTGCACCCCCTGGGTTAACATCTGTTGATGAGGGTCTGGATTCTGTTTGGACCTTACTTCATCTGTACCCGCATCCAACTCAAAAAGGTTTTGGGCATCGGTGCAGATGTTTTCCTCCTCATGCGTCTGTGAAACTTTTGAGCAGACCTCAGATGCCCATGGAATAGAATGTGTAAGCATCTCTGAGAGTCGCCCATCTGTTTCCCCCCAGTCAGTTGGGCGGTTGGCAAGTTGTGACACAGAAGGAAACATGGGAATTTGGGGTGACCACTCTGAGGACTGTACTCCGTGTGATATTGAGGTGGAGGAAAAGCAGGAAAGGCCACTTGATGCAGCGTTTGCCATGAACTGTAGAATAAGCGCTTTCTGGGCCACAAGTCAATCGATCTTCTGCTGGCAAACAAAGGGACTGGAGTAGGCTGTCCAATAACAGATGTTGTCACTTGGCTTTGGATACATCGAACTCGTGTTTGGTCAGTACAGCTTTCAGTAACATTAGCAGTATACTTACTAGAGTTGAGCCACCACGCTAGTGTTCTAGTTCAATTCGATTCGTCGAATGGACGGTGTGTTCGTCGAATGTTCGTCGAATGTTCGTCGAACACCCTCGAACACACTAAAACAGTAGTGTGGTGGTCAATTTCAGTTCCACAATGTATATACATACATTGTGGAACTGAAATGAAACAAAATCAAGGGTTAAAAATAAAACAAATCGATACTCACCTCTCTAATCCATCCAGCGACGCTTCCAGCACTGTCAACCTGTCGGAGATGTGATCCCGGCAGCATTTCCCGGTGAAATGACGAGTTCTCACGATAACTCGTCATGTGACCGGAAACCGCTGCCAAGATTATGACGTCACCGCAGGTCCTACAGGCCCTCACTAGTAGTGAGGATCTGTAGGACCTGCGGTGACATCATAATCCCGCAGTGATTTCCGGTCACATGACGGGTTATCGCGAGAACTCGTCATGTGACCGCAGGTCCTCACTACTATTCATTACTAGTGAGGACCTGTAGGACCTGCGGTGACATCATAATCTCGGCAGCGGTTTCCGGTCACATGACGAGTTATCGCGAGAACTCGTCATTTCACCGGGAAACGCTGCCGGGATCACATCTCTGACAGGTAGGCAGTGCTGGAAGCGTCGCTGGATGGATTAGAGAGGCGAGTATCGATTTTTATTATTTTTAACCCTTGATTTTACTTCATTTCAGTTCCACAAAGTATGTATATACCTTGCAGAACTGAAATCGAACTGAAATTGAACATGAACTCGAACTGCCGAATTTAGAGCAAATTGTTCTAATTCGACGAACGACTCGAACATCGCCAAAAGCAGCTCGAATTTGAGATTGGCGAACAATTCGAGTCGAACACCGCTCATCTCTAGTACTTACCCCATGTACAGCTGGAACACCAAACCTTTTACCCTTTATACAATGCCTATTTCCCTCTCCACCATGACATCGAGATTTCCCACTCAAGTTTAATTCATTTGGCAATCACTTGTTTGAGGCCAAAAAAAGCTTTTTAGGAGAACCACAAATATCAGATAATGACTTGTTTGAGGCAAAAAAAAATAGCCTTTTTGGGTAAGCACAAAGATTTGTCAAACACTTGTCTGAAGGTAAAAGGAGCCTTTAGGGGAAACATGAAGATTTGGCAATGACTTGTTTGAGTCCAAAAAAAGTATTTTAGCAGGAAACAATGATTTCGCATTCATTTGTTTGAGGTCAAAAGAAGCATTTCAGGGGAACCACAAATATTGGGCAATGACTTGAATGAGGTCCAAAAAAGCCATTTAGGGGAAGATTTTCAATGACTTGTTTGAGGCAAAAAAAAAAGCCTTTCAGAGCAAACAAAGACTTGTCAATCACCTGTTTGATGCCAAGAAAAGCATTTTAGTAGAAAATTTTGCAAATCACTTGTTTGATGCCAAAATGTCTTTGTTTGGAATCACGAATATTTGGCAATGATTTATTTCAGGCGAATAAAAAGCCTTTTAAGGAAAACATAAAGATTTGGCAATCACTTGTTTGAAGCCCGGAAAAGCTTTTTGAGGAATAATTGCCAAATCTTTGTATTTCCCCGAAAAACAAAGATTTGGCAATCATTTGTTTCATGCTAAAAAATAGCCTTTTAGGGGAAACACAAAGATTTAGCAATCACTTATTTGAGGCCAAAAAAAATCCTTTAAGGGAAAACACAAGGATTTGGCAATCACTTGTTTGAAACCAAAAGAAGCCTTTTAGAGAAACCACAAATATTTGCCAATGACTTGTTTGAGGCACAGAAAAGCCTTTTTGGGGAAATACAAAGATTTGGCACTCACTTGTTTTAGGCTAAAAAACCCTTTTTGGGGATCTACAAATATTTGGCTTTGACTTGACGCCAAAAAAACCTTTTAGGGAAAACACAAAAAACTCAAAACTTTTGAGCAGACCTCAGATGCCCATGGAATAGAATGTGTAAGCATCTCTGAGAGTCGCCCATCTGTTTCCCCCCAGTCAGTTGGGCGGTTGGCAAGTTGTGACACAGAAGGAAACATGGGAATTTGGGGTGACCACTCTGAGGACTGTACTCCGTGTGATATTGAGGTGGAGGAAAAGCAGGAAAGGCCACTTGATGCAGCGTTTGCCATGAACTGTAGAATAAGCGCTTTCTGGGCCACAAGTCAATCGATCTTCTGCTGGCAAACAAAGGGACTGGAGTAGGCTGTCCAATAACAGATGTTGTCACTTGGCTTTGGATACATCGAACTCGTGTTTGGTCAGTACAGCTTTCAGTAACATTAGCAGTATACTTACTAGAGTTGAGCCACCACCCTAGTGTTCTAGTTCAATTCGATTCGTCGAATGGACGGTGTGTTCGTCGAATGTTCGTCGAATGTTCGTCGAACACCCTCGAACACACTAAAACAGTAGTGTGGTGGTCAATTTCAGTTCCACAATGTATATACATACATTGTGGAACTGAAATGAAACAAAATCAAGGGTTAAAAATAAAACAAATCGATACTCACCTCTCTAATCCATCCAGCGACGCTTCCAGCACTGTCAACCTGTCGGAGATGTGATCCCGGCAGCATTTCCCGGTGAAATGACGAGTTCTCACGATAACTCGTCATGTGACCGGAAACCGCTGCCAAGATTATGACGTCACCGCAGGTCCTACAGGCCCTCACTAGTAGTGAGGATCTGTAAGACCTGCGGTGACATCATAATCCCGCAGTGATTTCAGGTCACATGACGGGTTATCGCGAGAACTCGTCATGTGACCGCAGGTCCTCACTACTATTCATTACTAGTGAGGACCTGTAGGACCTGCGGTGACATCATAATCTCGGCAGCGGTTTCCGGTCACATGACGAGTTATCGCGAGAACTCGTCATTTCACCGGGAAACGCTGCCGGGATCACATCTCTGACAGGTAGGCAGTGCTGGAAGCGTCGCTGGATGGATTAGAGAGGCGAGTATCGATTTTTATTATTTTTAACCCTTGATTTTACTTCATTTCAGTTCCACAAAGTATGTATATACCTTGCAGAACTGAAATCGAACTGAAATTGAACATGAACTCGAACTGCCGAATTTAGAGCAAATTGTTCTAATTCGACGAACGACTCGAACATCGCCAAAAGCAGCTCGAATTTGAGATTGGCGAACAATTCGAGTCGAACACCGCTCATCTCTAGTACTTACCCCATGTACAGCTGGAACACCAAACCTTTTACCCTTTATACAATGCCTATTTCCCTCTCCACCATGACATCGAGATTTCCCACTCAAGTTTAATTCATTTGGCAATCACTTGTTTGAGGCCAAAAAAAGCTTTTTAGGAGAACCACAAATATCAGATAATGACTTGTTTGAGGCAAAAAAAAATAGCCTTTTTGGGTAAGCACAAAGATTTGTCAAACACTTGTCTGAAGGTAAAAGGAGCCTTTAGGGGAAACATGAAGATTTTGCAATGACTTGTTTGAGTCCAAAAAAAGTATTTTAGCAGGAAACAATGATTTCGCATTCATTTGTTTGAGGTCAAAAGAAGCATTTCAGGGGAACCACAAATATTGGGCAATGACTTGAATGAGGTCCAAAAAAGCCATTTAGGGGAAGATTTTCAATGACTTGTTTGAGGCAAAAAAAAAAAAGCCTTTCAGAGCAAACAAAGACTTGTCAATCACCTGTTTGATGCCAAGAAAAGCATTTTAGTAGAAAATTTTGCAAATCACTTGTTTGATGCCAAAATGTCTTTGTTTGGAATCACGAATATTTGGCAATGATTTATTTCAGGCGAATAAAAAGCCTTTTAGGGAAAACACAAAGATTTGGCAATCACTTGTTTGAAGCCCGGAAAAGCTTTTTGAGGAATAATTGCCAAATCTTTGTATTTCCCCGAAAAACAAAGATTTGGCAATCATTTGTTTTATGCTAAAAAATAGCCTTTTAGGGGAAACACAAAGATTTAGCAATCACTTATTTGAGGCCAAAAAAATCCTTTAAGGGAAAACACAAGGATTTGGCAATCACTTGTTTGAAGCCAAAAGAAGCCTTTTAGAGAAACCACAAATATTTGGCAATGACTTGTTTGAGGCACAGAAAAGCCTTTTTGGGGAAACACAAAGATTTGGCACTCACTTGTTTTAGGCTAAAAAACCCTTTTTGGGGATCTACAAATATTTGGCTTTGACTTGACGCCAAAAAAACCTCTTAGGGAAAACACAAAAATTTGACAATCCCTTATTTGAGGCCAAAAAAGCCTTTTAAGCTTTTAATATTTGCCATTGACTTTTTTTGTGCAAAAGACATGTCTTTCGCAATGCACACCGATTTGGTAATCACTTCTTCTAAGCAAAAAAGCCTTTATCTGGATGGACCCTCTCACCCTCCTATTCTACCTAGCTATGTTTCTGTGTAGCAGATACAGAGCAGCACAGAAAAATGGCCACAGCACTTTTACTAAGCATTAATACTCTGAAAATGGCGAAGACAGCAAATGGTCGCGCTTTGTAGATCCTGAGGGACATGTGACTTACACAGCCAATGACACAAGCCAGCCAATGATACAAGCCCTTGTGTCTACCAGTTGTGGTTTGTTTATGTGCCCTGATTGGCTGCCGGCCCGATACATGATCATAGAAGGTGCCGGGGAAAACAATGGAGTCTAACGCTCCTCTGACCTCTCCTCACCTCCTCACCTCATCAAACATGTCCTATCAACTATCCTAGGCAGTCATAAACTAGAAGGCAGTCATCCTATCATTTATCAAACAAAGCCGAGTTTGCCAACTTTCTAACAAGATATTCTGGTTCCCGATCCCAAATCCTAATAGTTTCGTACTGAATTTTAAATTGGCAAACATTCGAGGAAGGTTCGCTCATCTCTAGTTGTGAGCGCTACATCAATGGAAATCTTCAAGGGGAAGCTGGAAAAACATGTAGCTGGGATGGTTTAGGAAAACCGGCAATTGTAATGTCGAAATAGTTGACAAAATCTTTAAAAATGAAAACTATTCCACAATATATCAAGAAAGTTTTATTGATTAATTACATAATGAGATCCCTCAAATGGATAAACATTGGAATACATAAAATACTGAGCTCTGAAAGCATCATTAGTCTCACTATACATGGAAATAGGCTAATGGCATTAAAACTTCAGGAATAAGAAATTATTGAGTAAGAGAGGAATGACACCGCAATGTACATTGGGTGACATTGACAGCCGGTGGCAAGTTCTAAATAATGATATGTCACAAACACAAGTAATCCAACATTGAAAAGGAAATGTGCATTTCTCATATCAAATAGACCTTAGGCTGGCTTTACGCTACCAGTTTTTTAATCCGTCGGTGATACAGCAAAAATCTGCATCCTTCCCCCACAATTGTAAAACCTGATTCCAATGGATGCTCCCACACCAGTATTATTACTCATCCGGTTGTTGGATCCAACATAATAAAGGTTTGGTATCATCCAGTTGCGTTAGATTATGTACATTTTGTTGATAGAAACGGTGAAAAATGGCATGCCCCCTAGTGAGTGGGTCATATGAAAGTGGCTTTTGGGCATGCTCAGTCAAAAAACCCGGATCCAGAATCCCGATCCAGCGGGATCTGGCTTTTGCCGGATCCCAGTTCCATTTATTTTAGGACGCAATGCCCCGGATGCGGATCTTTACAGTTTTTATAACAACACAAAAAAATGACAAACTGCATTTTTTGGCTTCTGATAAAAAGTGTTCTCAGACGTATCCGGCTGGAACCGACTACAATCGCATGTTCCTGCATCCCCATTAAAGTCAAAAGTGGATGCATAAGGTTTCAGCTGGATTCGCCCGCATTCCAAAAATTGCTAGTGGGAAACCAGCCTAAGTGTAACAAAACATTCCTTTTACTTAAAGAGGACCTGTCACCCCCCTGCTGCATGGCAATCTAAATGCAGCACTGAATGCAGCATGTCTGCTGCATTCAGGGAAGGGGTCCCCCATATGTCTGTGTGCTGTGTACCCCTAGAAAAAGCCTTTGTAAAACTTACAGTTAGAAGCCATGGAGGCAGTCCCGGTGGCTGGAGGGAGCTAGATTGACTGTGGCCATTCCTTCCCCTACTGCCTCTGTGTGCCTTCTCCTACTGTGCTGTTTATGCTTTGTCATGGCAGGAATCTGGAGCTGATGTCTGGACAATTGATTTGCATGCTGCGAGTAACAGAGAGGAGGAAAGGGGGGATGGAATGGCCACAGTCAATCAAGCTCACTCCAGCCACAATGACTGCCTCCATGGCTTCTAACTGTAAGTTTTACAAAGGCTATATCTCGGGGTACACAGCACACAGACACATGGGGGACCCTTCCCTGAATGCAGCAGTCATGCTGCATTCAGTGCTGCATTTAGATTGCCATGCAGCAGGGGGGTGACAGGTCCTCTTTAAAAGAAAAAAAGGTTTGGCATTGTGTTAGTAAGTAGAAAAAAGATTGTGTTCTCACGTTGGGAGAAAAGACACAATAATCTTGTAGTTGTGACACCTATTAATGGCTAATAAAAATGAACTAAATGATGTTACAAAGCAAGCTCTCGAGACTGCTTAGGTCTCTTCGTCAGGCTTGGTATCACAAAGTATCTAAAGAAACACAAATATAATTATAAGAATATATAAAACTAATAATAAATAATAAAAATATAATAAATATATATATGTTTTTCTTTATTTACTTTGTTACATTCTCAATGAAAAAGAGACATAAGTAGTCTGGAAAGCTTGATGGTTTGAAACATCATTTCTTTATTTGTCTTAGCCATTAAAAGGTGCCACAACTACAAGATTATTATTTTGTTTCTCCCACTAAGGGTACCGTCACACCTGGTGACATCGCCGCCAATTACATAGGCGATGCAGGGGCGTGGCCTATCAGCAGCGACAGCGCCGCTGCATCGCCTAATGTAAAGGGGCGATGTTGGCGCCTCTGAGTGGTCGCCTGGTTTCTCAGCAGGGCTCTGAAACCAGACGAGCACTCTGGGGCGATGTGTACACATCGCCCCATGTAACATGTCGATCGGCGATGTTACCGGCGATGGGAGCCGTAGGCTCCCATGTTACAGCATCGCCGCTGTGTTTTGTAGACACCCCAGTGGCGATGCCGCCTGTAACATCACCGGTGCGTCGCCGGAGGTATCGCCGCATGCGGTATCGAGGCTTGCAGGGTGTCAAAAACCGTGCGCGCTCCCGTGCGTCGCCGGCGATATCTCCGGCGAAGTCACCAGGTGTGACGGTACCCTAAGAGCAATCAGTCTTTAAAACAACCAGTATACTGTTGTTCTTTAGATCCACATGGATGTCAGAATCCATCCAGCACCATTACCTTAGATTCTTTTTTCATGTTTACAACACTCTTTTCTTGCAACAAACCATCAGATACGTATTCACAGAAGAGCGAATCTCATTATTCCTCAGACTGTATATAATTGGGTTTAGAAGAGGGTTCAGTACAATGTAAAAAAAGGAAATAAACTTATTAACCGGGACTGAATGTCCTCTGTAGGGGACCATGTAGATAATGAGAATAGACCCATAGTAGGAAGAAACAACCACCAAGTGAGAGCTACAAGTGGAGAAAGTTTTTTGTCGTCCTGAGTTGGACGAAATTCCAAATATAGTGACAAAAATATAGACGTAAGATATAATGACAATCAAGAAAGGTAACAGAACAATTGGAAAATTGAGGACAATCACGGTACTACTCACACCGGTTGTATCTGAGCAAGAAAGTTCTAAAAGTGGGGCAAAGTCACAAAAGAAATGGTTGAGAACATTCGGTCCACAATAATCTAAATCACATACAAGTACAAAGGTAATAAGCACTAAAATAAAGCTGAGACCCCAGGAGGAGAGGACAAGACTATATTGGAGCTTCACACTCATCATTGAGATGTAATGTAGAGGTATACAGATGGCCAAGTACCGGTCGTAGGACATGGCCGTGAGCAGAAAACACTCGGCACAGACTGTCCCCCCATTAATATAAAACTGAGCTAAACACTGAACAAATGATATAAGACTGCCTTCACTCATTATCACATCCAACATCTTAGGAATTACACTCATTACAAGGATGATATCCAACAGTGCTAAATGTCCAAGGAAGAAATACATCGGGGAATGGAGTCGTTGACTGGTGGACATCAGGAAAATGATTAAGAAGTTTTCACATACGGTCATACAATACAAGAGAAGAATCATAGAGAAGAAAGACAACTTGTAATCATTCGGGGAATCCCAATATGAAGAACTCGGTGACGGTGGTAGAATTGGCTCCAATTACCGTCATCTCTAACGCGGCGCCTTGTAGACCTTTGTCGTAAATTTCTAAATCTTATCAACGAAGAAGAAAAGATCGAGATTCTAAATTGATGATTTTACCCAGAAATAAATCTTCCAGGAACATTTCCTTTTGCTTCTCTCTATATTCATTGTCAGTCTTTGTCTTTCTCCCAGTAAACATTTGTCATAGACCGATATTGAATTTATTTCCTGAATAAACCTCAAGCTGTAGATATCGTCTATAGACGTGGAGAAGGTGTTCACCTGTTTAATATCTGAAAATTAACTTGATTTAGGATTTTATGTCCTTTATATATCTGAACCATAAATCTCAAAGGAAAAGAACCATGGAGATAAAATAATAAGAATAACAAGAGACTTGTGCCACATTGAGTCCCAAGATAATAAATTAAAATAATAAGTCTCAGGGCTGATATTAACTATTACAAGTCATATATTGATCTTAACTGGAGACTTCATGTATGAAGACAGAATATTTTTAGTATTTTATTTTATGACTTGGATAATGGACACTTGGGGCTGATATCCAATGTGATAAGACTGGAGTGCGGAATGTAAAGAAATACATGAATTTTACCGTAAATCTCCTCAAATAGGTTTATACTTTGCTGAATTATAGATATGTGGGTCATAATCCTCAATAAAGTCACAAGTTATCAGCTCATCTGTTACACCCTAGGAGGCGTGGGTTGTGTAATGTAGACTTACTGGATCACAGGTCAATTTGTGGAAGCTGAACCCCTAAGACAGGAACAGAGTGCAAAGTGAGTTCAATGAAAACTTGACCTTTATTAGGATTACAAAGGCATGCCCACAGGGGCGGGTGTCCAAAAGAGAGGACTCTCTGGCACATGACACCAAGCTCCTGTAGAGGAGCAACTGGTGTGCAAACCAGTTTTACAGGGATTGACCCAGCACAGCACCAGGAGGTCTAACTGCCACAGAGAGCCAGAGAGGGGACTCACATGGGGAAGAGCCTCTAGGGAAAGGAATCTGTAAACCACACAGAAAGTGCCGATGCCTCTGTCTGAAGACTGGAGCTTGACTGGTACAGGTGGTAATGGCGATGTGGCTGCACTTGTGTCTTGTGTAGCCTGAGATAGGCTGGTCCAGACCAAAGTGAAGACAATTTTGTCCTGAGCAGTCTGGGATCGGCAGGTATAGCCGATAGTGGTTTCTGAGGAAAGACAAACGGAATTATGTTTGCGATGCAAGATGAAAAACAGATGTCTTAGGCACTAGGGATAGAGACCAGAGAACTTCCAACGCTCTAAGGATTAGAACACTTTGCCCATGAATCCCCCATAAGGGGAAAGTGGTTTATATACTCTGAACCTCTCAGCAATAGGCAGAGAGGCCAAATAGGCAACAGGTAGACTGTCCCTTTAAATATTTGCAGAGTGTGGCACATGCCACATACGGTAAGTGCACACTTGGACCTGCTCAGAGGACACAGTTTCCGTAGGAGAAGGAAGCAGATGACCACGTGGAACCACAGGCAGGGGAAGTAGTGGGAAGCAAGGCATAGGGACAAGCAGGCCCAGGGGAGCTTTGTGATGGGCACCAGTCTCCCTGCCCAGCAGACACTGGCTTCGAAGCAGGGACAGTGCAGATGGCGTGCATAGAGCCGGTTGATGGGAACCAATGTTACTGCCCAGAGGAGATTAACCCCGCAGCTACAGACATGACATCATCTCTGTCACAATGGTGCGTTGTTGCAGGTGTATCAAGAGACACGGACGGGCTGATGCGGCCACTAGCAGAATGTTGCAGCGTCTAGCCAAACAGCAAAAATTCTGAATTGTGGTGCTGTCCCTTTAAGAGGTATTTCTCTGCTTTTGATAGCTTGAGGTCTCTAGGATCCTGCTAGTCTCTGCCTTTCAGCTGTCTCTATATATGCCTTTTGGCTCCCATGATGCAATGCTGGTGATAGCTTGTTTGGAGTTGGTGGTGCTTCCTGGCTCAGAAGTGTACTGTGGACTTCCTGTGTTGTTTGCTGTCTTGACTCCCCTTTTCAGCTAAGTGTTTCCCCTTTTCTCTTTGTATCCCTGTTTCTCCTTTAGTTATTAACTCGGTTGAGCAGTGACCACCAGTTCTGATCTTTAAGTTGTCTTAGTTGAGAGACAATCAGGGACGAGGTATCCTGACCGGCAAGAGTTGCGGAGGCTGTATAGGGTTATTAGGGAAATCAGATGTCACTGCCAGTTTACCTAGGGGGTCACCATCTTTGCTTTGCCCTAAGCGTCAGGGACATTTTTTCCCCCTTGTCATCATACGCTGTGTACCTCCCTATGCCCAGTGTGACATTATCACCAGCCGCACCTGATTTAAAAGAAAAGGGGGAAACGTTTTTTTTCTGTTCATGGATTGTGTCTCTGGTTTGGCTCAGCAGCTACAGGCTCTGACCCTGGAGGTTGCAGACATTCGGTCGTCGTTACAGGGTCAGCAGTTGCAGATTGTTGTGTTGGGGGACCCTGCAGGTGGTTCAGGTCAGACCTGAACTTAAGATAGTTCTCCCACACAGGTTTGAAGGGGGCAGAGACATATTTGCGGTATTTATAGAAGGCTGCAAATTATACTTTAGGCTTCAGGCCTATTCCCCCAAAGATGAACATCAGCGTGTGGGAATTATTAGGTCAATGTTGCAGGGGGATCCTCAATCCCAGGTTTTCTCTTTGCCACACGATTCTGCTCTTCTCCAGTCTGTAGATAGGTTTTTGATACTCTTGGACTCATCTATGATGATCCTGACTGAGTCTCTTTGGCCGAGTCCAGATTGCGTCATATCCAACAGGGGAATCGGTCAGCAGAGACTTACTGTTCTGAGTTTCGTACATGGGCTACGGACACTAAGTGAAATGATCCGGCCCTCAGAAGCCATTTTTGCCAGGGGCTCTTAGAAAGGTTAAAGGATGCTCTGGCGGTTTATGAGACCCTGGAATCGGAGGCTGCCATGTTTTTGGCTATACGCATGGATTGACGCCTCCAGGATAGAAGAGGTAAACCTTTTTCTCCTGAGAACCTCTCTCGAGGTAGTACCCCATTGCCGGGTGGGCAATCAGAGGGTGAGTCGTTACTCTTGAGTGTGAATGAACCCATGCAACTATGGGGAGCGACCACCTCCACTGTTTTTTCTGACGTTTACAAAAAGAAAGAGAAAGGGTTAGGTTCTTTTCTAAGGGGAGTGGAACACGTGGGACTTGTGTTACCATGAGTGGTGTGGGGGCGAATGAGCAGGAGGTGTGTTTATCTTCCACATGTAATTCCCATTTTCTCATGAGAGCCGAGGTGGCGCTACAGAGCAGAACTGAAAGGATTTCCGTTTTTGTGGATAGTGGAGCAGGGGTCAGCTTGGTGGATGCTCATTTTGTAAAGACTCATGGTTTTACCTTCAGTTTGCTGTCTAATCCCATCCATATCTATGCCATCGACTCAGCGCCACTCTCTCAGGGAATTCTAATGCAAATTGTGCATAATATTTTATTGAAAGTAGAACCTCAACATCAGCCGACAAGTACCGTATATACTCGTGTATAAGCCGAGTTTTTCAGCCCAAAATTTGGCTTATACACGAGTCATATACGGGGGGGCTGTGTCCCGGGGGCTGTGGAGGCTGGAGGAGGCGGGGGGGGGGCTGCTGTATGAGCGGCCCCGTCACATGGGGCCGCTCATTATATATGCACTGCATCCCCCTGTCAATCAGCGGCAGGGGGAAGCAGTGCATATGGCCCCCCCAAAAGCTGGCACTGTCCCCCCTTGTAAGGGCCCCCCCCCGCTGCTTATACATTACCATCCCGGTGTTCTGATCGGCGCCGCTCCTCGGTGCGTCTTCATCCTCCGGTCCGCGCTCGCTGCATCCATCCGGGTTCTCCGGCTGTCGCAGCGATATGACGTCATCGCGCGACCGCCGGAGATCCTGGATGCAGCGAGCGCGGACGGGAGGATGAAGAAGAAGCACCGAGGAGCGGCGCCGATCAGAACACCGGGATGGTAATGTATAAGCAGCGGGGGGGGGGGGGGCCCTTACAAGGGGGGACAGTGCCAGCTTTTGGGGGCTGTTGGTACCCCCAGGGGGCTGCTGGGTACCCCCTGGGGGCTGTTGGTACCCCCAGGGGGCTGTTGGTACCCCCTGGGGGCTGTTGGTACCCCCTGGGGGCTGTTGGTACCCCCAGGGGGCTGCTGGGTACCCCCTGGGGGCTGTTGGTACCCCCTGGGGGCTGTTGGTACCCCTGGGGGCTGTTGGTACCCCCAGGGGGCTGCTGGGTACCCCCAGGGGGCTGCTGGGTACCCCCTGGGGGCTGCTATATGTACCCTGGGGGCCTGCTGTATACCACTGGGGCTGCTGTATACTACCACTGGGGCTGCTGGGGCTCCTGTATACTACCACTGGGGCTGCTGGGGCTCCTGTATACTACCACTGGGGCTGCTGTATACTACCACTGGGGCTGCTGGGGCTCCTGTATACTACCACTGGGGCTGCTGGGGCTCCTGTATACTACCACTGGGGCTGCTGGGGCTGCTGTATACTACCACTGGGGCTGCTGGGGCTCCTGTATACTACCACTGGGGCTGCTGGGGAATCTGTATACTACCACTGGGGCTGCTGGGGCTGCTGTATACTACCACTGGGGCTGCTGGGAAA
The DNA here is from genome assembly GCA_033576535.1 of Allobates femoralis. Classification (NCBI taxonomy): domain Eukaryota; kingdom Metazoa; phylum Chordata; class Amphibia; order Anura; family Aromobatidae; genus Allobates; species Allobates femoralis. The sequence continues at coordinate 31,319,859 of JARQOC010000004.1, read as the reverse complement.
TCTGTATACTACCACTGGGGCTGCTGGGGAATCTGTATACTACCACTGGGGCTGCTGTATACTACCACTGGGGGGCCTGTATACCACACTGCTGGGGGCTGTATACCTGTGCTGGGGTCCACCCTCGGCTTATACACGAGTCAATAGGTTTTTCCAGATTTTTGGGGCAAAAGTAGGGGGGTCGGCTTATACACGGGTCGGCTTATACACGAGTATATACGGTATTTGCTACGTTCTGGAGGATCTCCCTGCACCCATTGTTCTGGGCCTGACTTGGTTGGTTAAACATAATCCAGTAGTGGATTGGCAATTCAGGGACATTGTGGTGTGGACTGATTTCTGTATGAAGAATTGCTCACACACATCTACATACACACACATATAAATGTGCCTTTTCGGGAGAGAGGGGAGGATACTCACCTTCCGACGTCGCTTCCAATGGTTGCCTACCGACGCTGCTGTGACACAGGGCCGCGTTCTCCCGCCGCACTGCACATGCGCGGGCTGGAAATGACGCGGCCATCGGCACTGCGTCATGCAAGCAGGAAGAGCGGGGCGGGAAAATTTAAATCTGCAACCCCGCTCTTCAAACAATAATGCAGCCCATCGGGGCGTAATTAAAGCAGCGAGGCGGGGGGAGCGCGGCCCTGGAGACACTGCCCCTCCGTCAGGAACGCCCCCTTGTCACAGATCATGTAAGTTTATAAAGTCATCTATTCAAGTTTTATAAAGCCCTATTAGGTCACACAGGGATGGTTAGGGAAGTAGTCTGAGGCTGCAAGGGCAGGTAGTGATAGGTTAGGGGGGGCTAGATGAGAAGACAGGTTCCCTTTAATTAAACAACGGAACACTGGACATCACAGGATCGATTCCTAATGTCATGATGTTTTTATATCTTATCTTATGTTAATTTATAATTAAAAGAAATATGATTTTAGTGGATTTTAATACAAGTATTTATACATTAGCTTTTATCTATTAAACTTTAGTATATATTGAATAAAAATACTCACTACTTTACACTTTGCACAAATGACATTTTAGATTTATTAAACAATTTATATAACTTTAGATTTTTACTTTATTATTTACTTTAGATTTATTAAACATTTATTTTAACCTCTAGACGACAGCCTTACGTCTACAGACGTCGGAAAAAAAAGGGTACTAAAGCCTAGCCGACGTCTGTAGACGTCAGCCAGGAAAAAGCCCTGTAGCGACGCCCCTGTAGCTAATATCTCTAGGATGTCAGCGTACCGATTGTAGCTGAGACCCTAGAGATTAAGAATTAGCTGCTTTTTTACCGGCACCTGTAATGTGATGACCGGTAAGCACCGTTTACCGATCATCACATTACAAAAAGTGAAAGTGCTTGTAAAAAATGCTTTCACTTTGATCTGACATGAAAACGCATGTCGGATCAAAGTGATCCATTAACCCCTAAGGCCTCCGATGCCGGAGAACCCCCACCCCCTGACCCCCACAGCTCCATTTCCCCCCCCACCCCCCCGGTCCATGCAAAAATGGTGGCGGTGCACTGCCTCCGCTGCATCTCCATGCAGCCTGACATGTCACACATGTCAGGCTGCATGGGAATGTCCTCCCCCGGTGCTCCTTAGTCCCCTCCAGGGATCCCCAGCCCCAAGCCTCCGGACACCCCCCGCCCCCTCCCCCGATGCCCGCTACCCGGTACCTTTCCCCAAAGTCCCCTTTTCCCCAGAGACCCCGCCGCCTCTAAACTGTTTGCAGGCCCCCCGTGCCCCAGTAAATCCCCCCTCACCACTCTTACCTACCAACAATCCTGATTCCGGTCCCGGGGTCCTCCGGTCCAGGGGGCTTCTCCTGCTTCTGTCTTCTGCGGCGCGTGCCTCCTCTATGCGCGCACCCTGGTGTGCGCGCACCGCTGTTAACCCCTTGTGTTCGGCCCAGGGAATGACAGGTCATGAACTCAGTGAGTTCATGACCTATCAGAATCCGTGGGTCACAAGGGGTTAACTGTGCTCTTCATGGTGGTCTCCACATCAGATCACCATCAGTGGTGATCTATCAGGATCCTGGGATCACATAGGGATCCTGGAATCACCACTGATGGTGATCTGATTTGGAGACCACCATGAAGAGCACAGTTAACCCCTTGTTAACTGTGCTCTTCATGGTGATCTCCACAGCAGATCACCATCAGTGGTGATCCCAGGATCCCTATGGGATCCCAGGATCCTGATAGATCACCACTGATGGTGATCTGATGTGGAGACCACCATGAAGAGCACAGTTAACCCCTTGTTAACTGTGCTCTTCATGGTGATCTACACATCAGATCACCATCAGTGGTGATCCCAGGATCCCTATGGGATCCCAGGATCCTGATAGATCACCACTGATGGTGATCTGATGTGGAGACCACCATGAAGAGCACAGTTAACCCCTTGTTAACTGTGCTCTTCATGGTGGTCTCCACATCAGATCACCATCAGTGGTGATCCCAGGATCCTTATGTGATCCCAGGATCCTGATAGATCACTACTGATGTTGGCCTGATTTGGAGACCGCCATGAAGAGCACAGTTAACCCCTTGTGACCCGAGGTTTCTGATAGGTCATGAACTCACTGAGTTCATGACCTGTCATCCTCCTGGCAATGAACCTGCTTTTATAGCATATGGGGGATGCCCCATATGCTATAAAACTGAGAATCGTCGCGGGACCTTCCACTGGACTACGTCGGACCTTCCCACTGGACTACGTCGGATGTCAAAGAATAATAAAGATGGAGTCTAAGTAGTGTTTGTGTTTTTTTTCTAATAAAAATATTTGTCTCTGTCTTGTGTCTTCTTTACAAATTACTAGAGATTCCTAATGGTCCGGTCTAATATTGGCCAGACGTTATGAATCTCGGGCTTAGTGCCAGCTGCCAAAAAGCTGGCATTAACCCCTTATTACCCAGTCTGCCACCGCTACACGGCAGCTGGAAGAGCTGGATACAGCGCCTTAAAATGGCGCTTCTATGAATGCGCCATTTTCTGGGGTGGCTGCGGGCTGCAATTCGCAGCGGCGGGGGGGGCCCAGAAAGCTTGGGCCTCTCTACGCTGAGGATTCCAGCCCCCAGCTGCCTAGTTGTTCCTGGCTAGCCCAAAAATATGGCGAAGCCCACGCCATTTTTTTTTAAAATTATTTCATGAAATAATTTAAAAAAAAAAAAGGGCTTCCCTATATTTTTGGTTTCCAGCCAGGTAAAACTAGGCAGAAGGGGTTGGTGGCATCCCGTAGCTGCCTGCTGTACCTGGCTGGACCAAAAATATGGCGAAGCTCTGCGTCGTTTTTTTTAAAATTTAATAAAGAAATACTAAAAAAAAATGCAGGGGGGAAGACGACCAGGACACGGTGTCTCCGTATCTTGTGCACATGCTCTAAAAGTGAGAAATTGTGTGAATAAAAGAAAATGTTCAATATGACATTATCAAATTCTGTGAAGTAGCTGTAGGTTCCAAATGCTCACTATACACCTAGATATAATCCATGAGGTGTCTAGTTTCCAAAATGGGGTGACTTGTGCGGCAGCTACAATGTTTAGGCACACAGGGGCTCTCCATACGCAACATGGTGTCCGCTAACAATTGGAGCCAATTTTCCATTCAAATTGTTAGCGGACACCATGTCGCATATGGAGAGCCCCTGTGTGCCTAAACATTAGAGCTCCCCCACAAGTGACCCCATTTTGGAAACTAGATCCCCAAGGAACTTATCTAGATGCATAGAGATCACTTTGAACCCCCAGTTGCTTCACAAATTGATCCATAAAAATGAAAAAGTACTTTTTTTTTCCACAAAAATTTTCTTTTTTCATTTTTACGGATTCATTTGTGAAGCACCTGGGGGTTCAAAGTGCTCACCACCAATCTATATAAGTTCCTTGGGGGGTCTAGTTTCCAAAATGGGGTCACTTGTGGGGGAGCTACAATGTTTAGGCACACAGGGGCTCTCCATACGCAACATGCTGTCGGCTAACAATTGGAGCCAATTTTCCATTCAAATTGTTAGCGGACACCATGTCGCATATCGAGAGCCCCTGTGTGCCTAAACATTAGAGCTCCCCCACAAGTGACCCCATTTTGGAAACTAGACCCCCCAAGGAACTTATCTAGATGCATAGTAAGCACTTTGAACCCCCAGGTGCTTCACAAATTGATCCGTAAAAATGAAAAAGTACTAAAAATTTTATTTCGTCCTCAATTTTTTCATTTTCACATGAGCAACAGGATAAAACGCATCCTAAAATTTGTTGGCCAATTTCTCCTGAGTACACCGATACCTCATATGTGGTCATAAACCACTGTTTGAGCGCACCGCAGGGCTCGAAAGGGAAGGAGCGCCATTTGACTTTTTGAATGGTAAATTACCGTATATACTCGTGTATAAGCCGACCCGTGTATAAGCCGACCCCCCTACTTTTGCCCCCAAAATCTGGGAAAACCTATTGACTCGTGTATAAGCCGAGGGTGGACCCCAGCACAGGTATATAGCCCCCAGCAGTGTGGTATACAGGCCCCCCAGTGGTATACAGGCCTCCCCAGTGGTAGTATACAGCCCCCAGCAGTGTGGTATACAGCAGCAGCCCCAGAGGTATATACAGCAGCCCCAGTGGTAGTATACAGCAGCCCCAGTGGTAGTATACAGCAGCCCCAGAGGTATATACAGCAGCCCCAGTGGTAGTATACAGCAGCCCCAGTGGTAGTATACAGCAGCCCCAGTGGTAGTATACAGCAGCCCCAGAGGTAGTATACAGCAGCCCCAGAGGTAGTATACAGCAGCCCCAGAGGTATATACAGCAGCAGCCCGCCCGCCACCCCCATCAGTATACAGGCGCCCCCCCATCAGTATCCAGGGCCCCCCCTTGCTCCGGAAACCTGTAAAGTAAGATCTTTATACTTATCACTGTCCTGTCGCCGCCGTCCCCGCCGCTGCCATCGCGCTCCTCCGGCATCATCCAGCGTCTTCCGGCTTCCTCCTCTGGCGCAGACAATGACGTCATTGCCTGCGCCGCCCAGAGGAAGCCGGAAGAAGACGGATGAAGCCGGAGGAGCGCGATGGCAGCGGCGGGGACGGCGGCGACAGGACAGTGATAAGTATAATGATCTTACTTTACAGGTTTGCGGAGCAAGGGGGGCCCTGGATACTGATGGGGGGGCGCCTGTATACTGATGGGGGTGGCGGGCGGGCGGCCTGTATACTCAAGCCGTATGACTCGCGTATAAGCCGAGGGGGGGACTTTTCAGCCCAATTTTTGGGCTGAAAAATTCGGCTTATACGCGAGTATATACGGTAGCTCCAAAAGTCAAATTGCGCTCCTTCACTTCTGAGCCCTGCCATACGCTCAAACAGTGGTTTATGACCACATATGAGGTATCGGTGTACTCAGGAGAAATTGCCCAACAAATTTTAGGATGCATTCTATCCTGTTGCCCATGTGAAAATGAAAAAATTGAAGCTAAAAGAACATTTTTGTTGGAAAAATTAAAATGTCCATTTTTTGTTTCCACTTTGCTTTAGTTGCTGTGAAGCACCTGAAGGGTTAATCATTTTTTTAAATTTAGTTTTGAGTAGCTTGAGGGGTGTAGTTTTTAAAATGGTGTCACTTTTGGGTGTTTTCTGTCATGTACACCCCTCAAATGGACTTCAAACGTGATGTGGTCACTAAAAAAATGGTTTTGTAAATTTTGCTGGAAAAATGAAAAATTGCTGATGAACTTTGACCCCTTATAACTTCCTAACCCCAAAAATTTTTTTTTCCCAAAATTGTGCTGATGTAAAGTAGACATGTGGGAAATATTATTTATTAACTATTTTGTGTCACATAACGCTCCGGTTCAACAGAATAAAAATTACAAATTTGAAAATTGTCAAATTTTCAAAATTTTTGTCAATTTTTTTATATTTTCACAAATAAACACAAAAATTATCGACCTAATTTTACCACTAACATGAAGCCCAGTATGTCATGAAAAAACAATCTCAGAATCGCTAGGATCCGATGAAGCGTTCCGGAGATATAACCTCATAAAGGGAGAGTGGTCAGAATTACAAAAAACCGTCTGGTCATTAAGGTGGAAATTGGCTCCGTCACTAAGGGGTTAAACACTAAGCAGCTTAAATTAATTGAATTAATATTAATTAATTTATAAAAAGAAATACCATATTTTTCGCTTTATAAGATGCACCTGATTATAAGACACCCCCAGAAAAAAAAATTTAATGTTAAATGGGGTCCTCTTATAATGCCAGTGTCCGTCTTATAAATCATATATATGTCCCATATAGCCCCTTCATCCTGGTACATAGTCCCTCATCCTGGGATATAGCCCCCCCATCCTAGAATTAGCCCCCTTAATCTGGATATGGCCCCCTTATATTGGATATAGCCCCTTTGTGCTGGCACACATCCCCAGTGATGGCACATGGCCCCCTGTGGTGGATCATGGTCTCACTGTGCTGGATCATGGCCCCACTGTGCTGGATAATGGCTCCCTGTGTTAGCACACATGCCCCTGTGCTGTTGCCCATACTAAAATAGCAAACACTTTACTTACCTCTCCAGTGCTGTGCTCTGTGTTTCCCTGCTTGCTGGACTTCCTGAGTCTCTGGGAATCTGGTCATGTGATCGGGCGCGCAGAGATGATGTCACTCTGCTGTGCCGATCATGTGACTGGCTTTCCCAAGACTCAGGAAGTCCAGCAAGCAGGGAGACACAGAGCACAGCACTGGAGAGGTAAGTAAAGTGTTTGTTATTTTAGTACTAGTAAAAAGGCCCGATGCAATTGCATCGGGAGCGCGGTGAAATGAATTGTGTGTATACAGGCGGGTGAGTGGCTAGCAGAGTATATATGGGGCTCTGTGGGTAGCAGACTATACAGGCGGGTCTGTGGGTAGCAGAGTATACAGACTGCTCTGAGGGTAGCAGATTATACAGGCGGCTCTCTGGGTAGAAAAGTATACAGGCGGCTCTGTGGGTAGCAGAGTATACAGGCGGGTTTGTGGTTAGCAGATTATACAGGCGGCTCTGTGTGTAGCAGAGTATAGAGAAGGCTCTGTGGGTAGCAGAGTATAGAGGCGGCTCTGTGGGTAGCAGAATATAGAAACGGCTCTGTGGGTAGCAGAGAATACAGGCGGGTCTGTGGGTAGGAGAGTATACAGGCGGCTCTGTGGGTAGCAGAGTATAGAGAAGGCTCTGTGGGTAGCAGAGTATAGAGGCGGCTGTGTGGGTAGCAGAATATAGAAACGGCTCTGTGGGTAGTAGAGAATACAGGCGGGTCTGTGGGTAGGAGAGTATACAGGCGGCTCTGTGGGTAGCAGAGTATAGAGGCGGCTCTGTGGGTAGCAGAGTATAGAGGCAGCTCTGAGGGTAGCAGAGTATACAGGCGGCTGTGTGGGTAGGAGAGTATACATGCGGCTCTGTGGGTGTCAGAGTATAGAGGGGGCTCTGTGGATAGCAGAGTATGATGTGGCGGGAGGCTGGAGGAGTGAGGGGAGCAGAGGCTGGAGGGGTGAGGAGAGCAGAGGCTGGAGTGGTGAGGAGAGGTCCAGATGGAGGGGTGAGGAGAGGTCTGGCTGGAGGGGTGAGGAGAGATGCGGCTGGAGGGGTGACATCACCGCTCGGCGGCAGGACGTGGCTGCGTGCTGGGGCTGATCGCAGCCCCAGTCACACGGCATTGTCCTCTGCGGCGGGTTGGGTGATGCAGAGAGGGATCAGTTCTTGCCCTCAGGTCACACATGTGACCTGAGCAGAAGGAGCGGATTGGGCGGTGTGTGGTAAAGACAGGACGGTCATCCGATTGGTCTAGGACGCCAAGTCCTGGGCAATGGGATGGGCGTCCTGTGTGTACAACACAGCGCCCAATCCGCTTACAGGGGCAGGCAATGGGAGTGAGCGGGGCGTGTCAGGCTTTGCAGGCTGACACGGTCCGCTCACTCCCATTGGCTGTTGGCGGCCACAGGACGACGTCCCTGGCTCCCGTCACCCGGCCACAGCCCGTAGACCGCTACTCCACCAGCATGGCGACATTGAGAGCCCAGCGGTGAGAGAGTGGCGAGGGGCGGAAGGCTCTGGCAGCACCCGGGCAGCATGGACCTCGCGGAGGGCGCGAGGGCGGTGGCGATGGTGCGGGGGCCGACGGTTGGCAGGATGGCAGCGGTGTAAGGTAGTGCGGCTGAGGATGGAGGAGGGTGAGAGGCTGGAGTAGGCTGTGAGGCTGGAGGAGGCTGTGAGGATGGGGAGGCTGTGAGGCTGGAGGAGGGTGAGAGGCTGGAGGAGGCTGTGAGGCTGGAGGAGGCTGTGAGGATGGGGAGGCTGTGAGGCTGGAGGAGGGTGTGAGGCTGGAGGAGGATGTGAGGCTGGAGGAGGCTGTGAGGATGGGGAGGCTGTGAGGCTGGAGGGAGGCTGTGAGGCTGTAGGAGGCTGTGAGGATGGGGAGGCTGTGAGGCTGGAGGAGGCTGTGAGGCTGGAGGAGGCTGTGAGGATGGGGAGGCTGTGAGGCTGGAGGAGGCTGTGAGGCTGGAGGAGGCTGTGAGGATGGGGAGGCTATGAGGCTGGAGGAGGATGTGAGGCTGGAGGAGGCAGTGAGTATGGGGAGGCTGTGAGGCTGGAGGAGGCTGTGAGGATGGGGAGGCTGTGAGGCTGGAGGAGGCTGTGAGGCTGGAGGAGGCTGTGAGGCTGGAGGAGGCAGTGAGGCTGGAGGAGGCAGTGAGGATGGGGAGGCTGTGAGGCTGGAGGAGGCTGTGAGGCTGGAGGAGGCTGTGAGGATGGGGAGGCTGTGAGGCTGGAGGAGGCTGTGAGGCTGGAGGAGGCTGTGAGGCTGGAGGAGGCTGTGAGGCTGGAGGAGGATGTGAGGCTGGAGGAAGCTGTGAGGCTGGAGGAGGCTGTGAGGATGGGGAGGCTGTGAGGCTGGAGGAGGCAGTGAGGCTGGAGGAGGGCTGTGAGGCTGGTGAGGCTGTGAGGCTGGAGGAGGCTGTGAGGCTGGAGGAGGCTGTGAGGCTGGAGGAGGCTGTGAGGCTGGAGGAGGCTGTGAGGATGGGAGGCTGTGAGGCTGGAGGAGGCAGTGAGGCTGGAGGAGGCTGTAAGGCTGGAGGAGGCTGGAGGCTGGAGGAGGATGTGAGGCTGGGAGGAGGATGTGAGGGTGGAGGAGGATGTGATTGTGGAGGAGGCTGTGAGGATGGGAGGCTGTGAGGCTGGAGGAGGCTGTGAGGATGGGGAGGCTGTGAGGCTGGAGAGGCTGTGAGGCTGGAGGAGGATGTGAGGCTGGAGGAGGCTGTGAGGATGGGGAGGCTGTAGAGGCTGGAAGAGGCAGTGAGGCTGGAGGAGGCAGTGAGGCTGGAGGAGGCTGTGAGGCTGGAGGAGGCTGTGAGGATGGGGAGGCTGTGAGGCTGGAGGAGGCAGTGAGGCTGGAGGAGGCTGTGAGGCTGGAGGAGGCTGTGAGGCTGGAGGAGGTGTGAGGCTGGAGGAGGCTGTGAGGGCTGGAGGAGGCTGTAGGAGGATGTGAGGGTGGAGGAGGCTGTGAGGATGGGGAGGCTGTGAGGCTGGAGGAGGCTGTGAGGCTGAGAGGCTGTGAGGCTGTAGGAGGCTGGAGGCTGTAGGAGGCTGTGAGGATGGGAGGCTGTGAGCTGGGGAGGCTGTGAGGCTGGAGGAGGCTGTGAGGCTGGAGGAGGCTGTGAGGAGGGGAGGCTGTGAGGCTGGAGGAGGCAGTGAGGATGGGGAGGCTGTGAGGCTGGAGGGGATGTGAGGCTGGAGGAGCTGGAGGCTGGAGGAAGTCAGTGAGGATGGGAGAGGCTGTGAGGCTGGAGGAGGGTGTGAGGCTGGAGGAGGGCTGTGAGGCTGGAGGAGGCTGTGAGGATGGAGAGGCTGTGAGGCTGGAGGAGGGCTGTGAGGCTGTTAGGCTGGAGGAGGCTGTGAGGCTGGAGGAGGCTGTGAGGATGGGGAGGCTGTGAGGCTGGAGGAGACTGTGAGGCTGGAGGAGGCGTGAGGAGGATGGGAGGCTGTGAGGCTGAGAGGAGGCTGTGAGGCTGGAGGAGGGTGTGAGGCTGGAGGAGGCTGTGAGGATGGGGAGGCTGTGAGGCTGGAGGAGGCTGTGAGGCTGGAGGAGGCTGTGAGGATGGGAGGCTGTGAGGCTGGAGGAGGCAGTGAGGATGGGGAGGCTGTGAGGCTGGAGGAGGATGTGAGGCTGGAGGAGGACTGTGAGGCTGGAGGAAGCAGTGAGGATGGGGAGGCATGTGAGGCTGGAGGAGGTGTGAGGCTGGAGGAGGTGTGAGGCTGGAGGAGGCTGTGAGGATGGGAGGCTGTGAGGCTGGAGGAGGCTGTGAGGCTGTAGGCTGAGGAGGCTGTGAGGCTGGAGGAGGCTGTGAGGATGGGGAGGCTGTGAGGCTGGAGGAGCTGTGAGGACTGGAGGAGGCAGTGAGGATGGGGAGGCTGTGAGGCTGGAGGGGGCTGTGAGGCTGGAGGAGGTGTGAGGCTGGAGGAGGCTGTGAGGATGGGGAGGCTGTGAGGCGGGAGGACTGAGATGGGAGCTGTGAGGCTGGAGGAGGCTGGTGAGGATGGGGAGGCTGTGAGGCTGTGAGGAGGCTGTGAGGATGGGAGTCTGTGAGGCTGGAGGAGAGGCTGTGAGGCTGGAGGAGGATGTGAGGCTGTGGAGGATGGAGGGGAGGAGGCTGTGAGTGGGAGGCTGTGAGGCTGGAGGAGGCTGTGAGGCTGGAGAGGCTGTAAGGCTGAGGAGGCTTGAGGCTGAGGAGAGTGAGGCTGTGGAGGCTGGAGGAGATGCGATGTGAGGAGCTGGATGGGAGGCTGTGAGGCTGGGGAGGCTGTGAGGCTGGAGGAGGCTGTGAGGCTGGGGAGGAGGCTGTGAGGCTGGAGGAGGGCTGTGAGGCTGGGGAGGCTGTGAGGCTGGAGGAGGCATGAGCTGAGGAGGCTGGAGGAGGAGCTGTGAGGCTGGAGGAGGCTGTGAGGTGGGGAGGCTGTGAGGCTGGAGGAGGCTGTGAGGCTGGAGGAGGCTGTGAGGCTGGAGGATGGGGTGGAGGCTGGAGGAGGAGGCTGTGAGGCTGGAGGAGGCTGTGAGGCTGAGGAGGCTGTGAGGCTGGAGGAGGCTGTGGATGGGGAGGCTGTGAGGCTGGAGGAGGCAGTGAGGCTGGAGGAGGCTGTAAAGGCTGGAGGAGGCTGTGAGGCTGGAGGAGGCTGTGAGGCTGGGAGGAGTGAGGCTGGAGGAGGATGTGAGCTGGAGGAGGCTGTGAGGATGGGGAGGCTGTGAGGCTGGAGGAGGCGTGGTGGAGGCATGAGGGAGAGGCTGTGAGGCTGGAGGAGGCTGTGAGGCTGGAGGAGGATGTGAGGCTGGGGGAAAGGCTGTGAGGCTGGAGGAGGCTGTGAGGCTGGAGGAGGGCGTGAGGCTGGAGGAGGCAGTGAGGCTGGAGGAGGCTGTGAGGCTGGATGAGGCTGTGAGGATGGGGAGGCTGTGAGGCTGGAGGAGGCATGTGAGGCTGGAGGAGGCTGTGAGGCTGGAGGAGGCTGTGAGGATGGAGGAGGCTGTGAGGCTGGAGGAGGCTGTGAGGCTGGAGGAGGCTGTAAGGCTGGAGAGCTGTGAGGCTGGAGGAGGATGTGAGGCTGGAGGAGGATGTGGGGGCTGGGAGGAGGTGTGAGCTGTGGAGGAGGCTGTGAGGCTGTGAGGGAGGCTGTGAGGCTGGAGGAGGCTGTGAGGCTGGAGGAGGCTGTGAGGCTGGAGGAGGCTGTGAGGCTGGAGGAGGCTGTGAGGTGGAGGAGGCTGTGAGGCTGGGGAGGCTGTGAGGCTGGAGGAGGCAGTGAGGCTGGAGGAGGCAGTGAGGCTGGAGGAGGCTGTGAGGCTGGAGGAGGCTGTGAGGATGGGGAGGCTGTGAGGCTGGAGGAGGCAGGGGAGGCTGAGGAGGGTGTGAGGCTGGAGGAGGCTGTGAGAGGGGCTGTGAGGCTGGAGGAGGCTGTGAGGCTGAGGCTGGAGGAGGCTGTGAGGCTGGAGGAGGCTGTAGGAGATGTGAGGGTGGAGGTGAGAGGCTGTGAGGCTGGGGAGGCTGTGAGGCTGGAGGAGGCTGTGAGGCTGAGGAGGCTGTGAGGCTGGGAGGCTGTGGGAGGGCTGTGAGGATGGAGGAGGCTGTGAGGCTGGAGGAGGCTGTGAGGCTGGAGGAGGGTGTGAGGCTGGAGGAGGCTGTGAGGATGGGGAGGCTGTGAGGCTGGAGGAGGCTGTGAGGCTGTGAGGCTGGAGGAGGCTGTGAGGATGGGGAGGCTGTGAGGCTGGAGGAGGGTGTGAGGCTGTAGGAGGCTGTGAGGATGGGCAGGCTGTGAGGCTGGAGGAGGCTGTGAGGCTGTGAGGCTGGAGGAGGCTGTGAGGATGGGGAGGCTGTGAGGCTGGAGGAGGGTGTGAGGCTGTAGGAGGCTGTGAGGATGGGCAGGCTGTGAGGCTGGAGGAGGCTGTAGGAGGCTGTGAGGATGGGGAGGCTGTGAGGCTGGAGGAGACTGTGAGGCTGGAGGAGACTGAGGCTGGAGGAGGCAGTGAGGATGGGGAGGCTGGAGGAGACATTTACTGTACTGAGCATGCTCAGTACAGTAAAAGGTCTCCAAACAGGAAGGCAGGGGTTAAAAAAAAAAAAAAGTTAATGCTCACCTCTCCCCGAGCCCCCGCCGTCTCCTGCCGTCTCCTGCTGTCTTCCTCCAAGCTTCCGGTGGCTCCCAGTGTGTGCAGAGCTGTTCTAGTGCAGTTCAAGGACCTTTGGTGATGTCACAGTCACGTGACACCAGGTCACCATGGATTAACCTGGTGTCACGTGACTGTGACATCACCACAGGTCCTTGAACTGCAGTAGAAGAGCTCTGCACACACTGGGAGCCTGCGGCAGCCACCGGAAGCTTGGAGGAAGACGGCAGGAGACGGCGGGGGCTCGGGGAGAGGTGAGCATTAACTTTTTTTTTTTTTTTTTACAGTAGTGCGGGTCTGCGGCTCGTGATGACGCTGCGCGTCATCACTCGCAGTCCCGCAAAGCATGTTGGGATTCGGCGACAACGCCCGAATTCCCAACTGCGGATTATATAAGTAGATGGGAAGCTGCATGGGGGGATGGGGGGCATATCCAGCACAGGGGGGGTGCAGGTACAAATATGCGCCTCTCCCCCAGTCCATAACTGGGCCCGGTTTCAGCACCGAGGTGATGGACAGCGGCAGGCGCAGTGTGTGACAAAATGGACCCCTTTAATGTATAACCTATGACTATTTCTTATTTATACAGACAATATTGTTTTTTGGTTTGCAAACTTGCAATATGCCATTCATGGGTTACACAAAATTTCTAGGAGCCTGCTAGTATTTAAAGTGGGTAATGTCATTATCTACCGTGTGATGGCTCACTCATTGTCCTACAAGTCTTGTAGATGACTGTAATGGTATCTTTACATGCCGCCACAGGAAGGTAGAAACCGCCAGGCATCGGACACAATTGTGCCTGTTGCCATGAAAAGACCGTGAAGTGGCGGCGTGTAATTCAGGAAGTTCCTTCCTGTGTCTTCAGATACCTGTGTCTGAGCCGTGCTCAAAAACAGGCAGGCATAATCCCTATGGTGGCGGCGTGTAATCCGGGCACAGGCAAGGTGAATTCCCTGGGGCGTGCCACAGCGTGATGTATACCACGCCCCATCAGTGATCATTGGTGCGCTCTACTGTGTAACCATTGGCTGTCCCTGTACAGGGCGGCATATTCAACGAGCTGACCAGTCACACTACACATTTGCAATATCGTCATGTATTAGCCAGCCTTCCTGCGCAGGCTGGCCAATCATGATGGTATTGCATTGTCCAATCACCGTACGAGTGTCACGTAATACACAACTCTGTCACGCCTATGTAGTTACGGCGCACAATATGTACGCCCATATTCCCTTGTGGTAGCGGCGTGTAAATCAGGGAAGGTACTCCACAGCAGGTAATCCGCGGCACCCGTCGGCACTTCCGGGGAACGCAAATATCTTCTGTGGAGCACTTTGTGGCGGCGTGCATATGCGGCATTGGCAACCGTTGGCAACAGGTAAAAACGCGCGCGTGCACGTGCGTTGCCTACCTGTTGCTACCCTCTGTGGCGACGTGTAAAAGTACCATAAGAGTTTAACATGTGTAATGCAATTATCTCTCCTCTAGAAGATCATAGGGACTTAATCCTGTTAGAATGCCATTGTATCACTATGTGGATTGTTGACTCTATGTAAATGGCTCCAGGCCCCAGCCACCATTGTTTAATGTCATGGATTGCAGACTAAATGTATTCTACTAACATTCAATTGTATTGCTATGTCAATCAGTATGTGCGTCTCCCTTGCCAGGACTGGAATACGACTAAAAATATGTTATATGAGGCTAGAGATCCAGCCAATGAAAAGACAGTCTTATTCCACCAAATGTGAAGTCTTCAATATCCTGCAACGGGGACTGAGTGTATATAAGGAGACCTGTTCTTTAACCAGTGATTGAGATTCTGTCTAGTGCCCTCAGTCTAGGGATTTCGGTCTCGGCAAGAGGTGCACTGGACTTGATACAGGCAGCTAATCTAGGATCTACGAACGCGATTAGCCAGCCATAACCCCAGGCCTAGGCATTACGGTGCCGACCGAGGGGATCAGAACCTGGATTATAATTCCACAAGGACCTCAGCATCGAATGAGCGGATTCGGCTGGGATAAGAAAGACTGCATAAGGACGCAACCCAGGTTGGGACGATCCAATCACCTGGCTACAGACTTTGCTTTGCTATATTCTAATCCCTGGTGAGCCAGCGGAAAGGTGAGACTCTGTTGCCTGTTACATTGTTGTGTTTTGCTGGTTATGTTATATGCTGTTAACTTTTTGGGGATCCAATAAAGCCTTAATATTGTGGTTCCCTCACCCTGTGTTGCTGAGTAGTTTTCCGCCCATGGTTAAGGAGCTCAGGCGTTCAGTTTGGGGATGAGCCCTGGTCCAGGCTGTCTTTCTAAAGGCGGCTGGGCCAGCGGACGAGAGCACCCACTGACCGTCTCTCCACACAGTGCATATTATATGAGGCTGAGCAGGAGCATGTGACCTCCCGCTGCCTCCTACAGCCCTGGACATGCTCCAGAACGGTCTCTAGCCCCCTGCAGTATCTACCATAGATTTGGATTATAAGACACACACCCCACTTCCCCCAAAATTTGGGGGAACTAAAGTGCATCTTATAATCTGAAAAATAGAGAAATTTAATAAAGGGTGTTCAAATACCATCTTGAATTTAATGTATGGAAATACATTTTTAGTACAATTTATTTTATCCTGTTTTTAATATAAAATTGTACGAGAAAATTTTGCATGTTTGTCCTTGTAAAGAGACTTTGAAAAGTAAAGAGACTATGTAATGATCATTTCAATCTATGTTTTATAGAATGGATATAGTCAATATCAGGTAACAATACGTCAACATTGCAGCCTCTCTAGATTGTTTGTACATAATGCCGGTCTATAGAGTACCTGCCGTCAGAGATGTACATCTTGTAGAATAAACCACCCAATGAGTTTTAAATAACTTTATTGATTTTATTGCATCATTTGAATGAGAGCGCGGTCAGTGTGGGGCAGGAGACAGCAGTTTTCTCGGTGATCAGTAATCTCCTCCATCACAGGAAGCTGCATCCGGACTATAAGAAGTTCTCACTTATTAACCTGATTTTTCTGGTTAAAAGAGCGTCTTATAGTCCACAAAATACAGTATGTTCTAAAATAATTTCCCTTTCTCATTTAATTATATGATTATCTTATTTCTTGTGTACAATTGTTGCAAAATATATAATTTCTCCTAGTGCGAGTAGTTTTAGAATGGTGAACAAAACATGAATGCCTTATGGTCTGAATATATGGGGCTGTGTGGCTGTGCTTTGTTGTGCTGGAGTGGGGCCGGCTCTGGAGAGGACTGGTGCGGGTGTGATCACGTCCTCCCGCTCATTAGCCTACTGTAATATTCACTGCATCCCCCTGTCCAAGTCAGCGTTGAGAGGTGAGCAGGGAGCGAGGACCCCCCCATCCTGGACATGCCCCCGCGCTCATGGTATATGGCCCCCCTGCTGCCGCAAACACAAAAATAATAAACTATGTAATTTACCTACAGGAGGAAGCATTAGAAAAAGAAAGATACTTTGGCTCTATAGGTACCGTCACACCAGGTGTGACGGTACCCTATGAGCTATGAAAGGTATGAAATTTAATAATAAAAGTATAAATGGAAATCTAAGGTGGAAAAATGAATGTCCAGTATACACACCCTGCAGGAGAGATAGAAAGGGGAGAGAAAAAAACCCTGACAGCAGGAGGAAGACCCAAATTATAAGAAAGAAACATTCTAACAGAACATTACAGGGATTATTATATGCAAAACTATTGGATATGTAAAAGGTGGTGGAGATTAAACTATATGTTGTGATTAATCAAATATCTCCAATAGCTATAGGTTACAAAGATATAAGGATAGACGCAAGAAAACAACAGAAAAGGAAATCACCTGGAGGTAAGGAGAGCACATAGGGTATACTTACAAATGAGTCTTTAAACAGGAATAAAAGACTAATATAATATATCCTTGTAGAACCCCTCATACGGATAGAAGAATTTCAATCCACCATGAAATAATAATTGATCACCATGAGAAGTCCCATAGCCAGATATGGACACAAGCCTTCGTCCAAGGTCTTCTTGAACTCGTACAGAAGCAGGTCCAGATGACGAGACCTGAATACAGACTATTGGACCCAGATATTATATTTCAGGTGGCAAGGGGCATAGAAATGAACAGTCCTTCAAAACCTCCCCGTAACTGTAATGTTATGGTGTCGCAGAACCCAGGAAACAGGGGAGGACCAAGAAGTGGAGTCATCTGTTACGATTGTGGGAAGGTAGGCCACATAAGGAGGAATAGGATTTCCCTCAACCGCCACCCGCCCCCTCCACCCAGCTATAGGACATAGGCAAGCCAGATCCACCAACTTACAATATGCTCTCCAAAGCCAACAGACAAGGGTTGCGGCCCAACTCCTACTGTATGTATGGAGGTAGAAGGAAGATCCATCCCCTTCTTAGTGGATACCGGTGCAGCCAGAAGCGTGATAAGATTTGCTGACTTACCTGACTCAGACTGCCTCACAGAAGAAACCATTCCATGTGTGGGTGTTGATGGAGTCATCAAGTATACCCCTATGACCCGCCCATTGCGTGGCAGCCTGCAACCCACACAGAGCATGTTATCTCGATTGGTGGAGTCCAACACCTGTCCAGTGAACCTACTGGGAACTGACTTACTGATGAAGTTACACGCCAACATCTTTCAGGAAAATGGTACTGTCACCCTTACTACGGCTCTGGACCAGGAAGAAGTTTCACGGGTTTTCGGCCTCTTTCACTTTGCTGAGACAATACAACCTACGGAAGCAGCCTGGCTTTCACAGATACCAGACATCCTGTGGGCCCAAGGCCCTGAAGACATTGGAAGGCTCTCAGTCCAGCCAGTGGAAGTCAAGCTTAAACCAGGAGCCTGCTTACCCCGTAAGCCCCAGTACCCTCTCTCCATTGCCCAATCGGATGCTATCACACAACAACGGACGCCCTACGTCAAGAATGGAGCAGTCATCCCGACCAAGTCACCATGCAACACACCACTGTTTCCAGTCAAGAAGAAAACACCAAAGGGACAACCTCCCAAGTTTCGCAAAATCTACGGGCAGTGAATGAAGCCACAGTCTTGGATACTCCGATTGTGCCCAATCCTTTCTGTCTGACAACTGAAGCCATTGATGGATTCTACATGCTGAAGGATGGCATCATATTCTCTCCTGCCCTTGGACTCCCTGACTACAAGAAACCATTTTGCCTGTTTGTGATGGAGAAGAAAGGACATGCCACTGGAGTCCTAACACAGTTCCATGGGGGAAGACAGCGCCCACTGGGATACTACTCTGCCAGACTGGACCCAGTTGCCCGCGGAGCACCTTCATGGCTGAGAGCTGTCTTTGCTACACACCTACTGATGGACAAGACTACTGATGTTATTCTGGGCCACTGTCTGAAGGTGAAGGCTCCACATGATATCACTGCCATTCTGGCCCAGACCCAAACTGAACATCTCTCTGCTGCACGTCACCTACGGCTACAATGTTCCCTTCTACTCCCAGACAACGTGACAATCTCCAGGTGTGATGTCCTGAACCCTGCAACTCTCCTCCCTCTTCCAAGGGGGGAAATGTGACGTCTCTGACACTTCGGTGGAAGAGGAAGCCAACTTTGAAATGGCTCAGCACGACTGTCTGGTGCTTCGGAGACAAGAAACCTCCGGATTTGACACAGTCACAGATACGCCGCTGGAAGACCCAGATTTGACTCTCTTCGTGGATGGATCAAGATATGCGGACCAAGAAGGACGGTTTCACACGGGTATGGCGGTGGTCACAGATCTCTTGGCAGACTCAGGACAAGAAGAAGACTCAGGACAAGAAGAAGACTCAGGACAAGAAGAAGACGGATGAACAATCCTGGGAGAACATGGTCCTGACCCTGCAGAAGCAAGTATCCAATGAAGAGAAGGAAAATTGGATCCAAGATGGAGCTGTGCAAGATAAGAAGCATCTGATACTACTGAAAGGAAAACCATGCCTCCCACGAGCCCTCTACCCAATGATTGCCAGATGGGCCCATGGCCCCACCCATCAATCAAAAATGAAGATGGACAATCTTGTGAGACAGTACTACCACGCACCTGGCTTTTCAACAATGGCGCCAAGTTACACCAGAGGATGCCTAGTCTGTGCCCGGTGTAACCCAGGAAAAACTCCACAGAAGTGTACACCTAGACCCTTGTACCCCTTCCAACACATACAGATTGACCACATTCAGATGCCATCCTCAGGAGGACAGTTTGACTAATATGCACTGGTAGTCGTGGACATATTCTCTGGATGGCCAAAAGTTTTCCCTGTGAAGAAACAATCTGCTAAAACCACTGCAAAGAAACTCCTCTCAGAGATAGGTGTGCAGATATGGGGTCCCAGAAACCATAGACAGTGACGAAGGGCCAGCATTCACAGCCAATCTGACCAAAGAGAGATGGCAGGCCCTGGGGACAGAGTTAGTCCTTCATACTCCCGAAAGTTCTGGAAGGGTCGAGAGATTAAACGGGGTATTAAAGGCAAATAATGCTGAAAAGCAGCGCAGGAAACGAGGAAGCCATGGCATGAAAGTCTTCCCCTCACATTGTTCAGTGTCAGACACACCCCAGCTAGTGCAACTAAGCTAAGTCCCTATGAGATTCTGCCTGGAAGTACCCCAGACTAGGGTTGTATTTCCCCCAACAGTTGACCCTACAGTATGACAGTTTGACTAAGTTTGTTACCGAATTAACAAAGCATTTGACTAAAATACATTCTCGAGTTTTTCCTCTCTCCCAGATCCTCAAAGCTTGGAAGGAACCCATCAGATCCAGCCAGGAGATTGGGTTCTCATCAAAAGATTCAGTAGACGTGCTCTTGAGCCCAGATACGACGGCCCCTTCCAAGTCCTGCTAGTCACCTCCACGGCTGTAAAAGTTGAAGGAAGGCCTACATGGATCCACGCATCCCACTGCAAGAAGGCACCAGATTCAGAAGCCAAAAATGGTTGTTTTGCTCCTTAATCCTGATATACACACTCAGTATAAAGCAGAGGGGAGCAGGTCACAGAGAGGTGGAAGGTCATGTAGGAGAGAATATGGGAGATCATACGGGAGGTCATGTTAGTACCACAGCTACAAGGGTCCCATATCAGTTTGACTTCAGCACCATAGTAAACAGATGCACACGAGATCTACAACAGCTATGGGTAATATGGGGGATATAGACCAGTTCAGGCAAAAGAACGCAAAGATAAATGGGGTAGAAGCCTGCCAGACCACATGATCCTGGCCAAGGGTAGATGGGAGCATAGCCAAAGCCCTAAAAGGACTCACAGACCTGTCAGACGAATTAGCTCATAATTCTGGTGTTAAGGATCCTTGGGACACTTGGTTTGGGTGGTGGGATGGATGGCAGAGAGCACTTATCAAACTAGGTATAATAATCCTTTGTGTTCTATTCATAGTGGCTCTAATTTCATGCTGTGTAATACCTTGCATCAAAAGATGATGTCTCACACCATGAAGGAGACAGTGACCACAATGTATGCAGATCTCAGAGGCCCCGATGATGAAGGAGAAATATACGCCTGAGAATGATGCCATTGCCATAGCCGCAAGATCCCTTGGAGAAATATGAGAACTTGAGACCCATCTTAGAAGATAGAGTAGGGACAGTTTAGGGTGCGGCTAAGGCCAACTGCAAAGGGATTCCGACATTACGGTTTGTCTCAATGCTGGTGAAGTCTCCTCCCCTTTCCTCTACCTCTTCCCCCTCTGCCGCCTAGGGCAAAGATTTAGGGTAAGATTTTGAATGTTTCCAAAAGGGGGGAATGTCATGGCAATAAATAGTTAATAAACTATATAACTCTTATAGAAGTCATTCAGAAATCTTCCAGTGTACTAACAGAATGTTATGTTGATATAAACCTTTGGCCCCCTTTCTCTCCATATCCTCCCCCCTTTCAGAATTCCACTGTCTTAGAATTAGCGGCGCAGAAACGCCTTATCAAGATGTTCCCGTACTGACTGTACTAATCCAAGGCTGAATTGAAATGTTAACTAACACAGTTCTATAAAACTATATGAATGAATGTTCTCTTCAGAATAAAATGTAGATTCAGCATAATATGATGCAATCACCCCTAGTAACACCCCTAAGTAATATCCCTTTAAGGAGCTGTATAAACTGCTAACCCCTCCTAAAATAAAGGTCTTTGTCATTATGCTCTACTTTGACATGGTTGTCAGCGTGGTTCTTATGGTGGCGTGCACACACTTAGACAAAGCATCAATTTGGCGGCAGACAATTAAGAGGATAGCCCACCCGAAAGGTGTGGAGGGCTACCATTACAGTACAGGGAACATACCATAGAGAGCCATAGAAATCTATACAAAGAAGAGGACTCCACCGTACAAGGAACATACCATAGAGAAACATAGAAATCTATACAAAGAAGAGGACTCCACCGTACAAGGAACATACCATAGAGAAACATAGAAATCTATACAAAGAAGAGGACATCACCATACAAGGAACATACCATAGAGAAACATAGAAATCTATACAAAGAAGAGGACTCCACCGTACAAGGAACATACCATAGAGAAACATAGAAATCTATACAAAGAAGAGGACTCCACCGTACAAGGAACATACCATAGAGAAACATAGAAATCTATACAAAGAAGAGGACTCCACTGTACAAGGAACATATCATAGAGAAACATAGAGATCTATACAAAGAAGAGGAGACTCCACCGTACAAGGAACATAACATAGAGAAACATAGAAATCTATACAAAGAAGAGGACTCCACTGTACAAGGAACATACCATAGAGAAACATAGAAATCTATACAAAGAAGAGGACTCCACCGTACAAGGAACATACCATAGAGAATCATAGAAATCTATACAAGGAAGAGGACTCCACCGTACAAGGAACATACCATAGAGAATCATAGAAATCTATACAAAGAAGAGGACTCCACCGTACAAGGAACACACCATAGAGAAACATAGAAATCTAAACAAAGAAGAGGACTCCACTGTACAAGGAACATACCATAGAGAAACATAGAAATCTATACAAAGAAGAGGACTCCACCGTACAAGGAACATACCATAGAGAAACATAGAAATCTATACAAGGAAGAGGACTCCACCGTACAAGGAACATACCATAGAGAAAGATAGAAATCTATACAAAAAAGAGGACTCCACCGTACAAGGAACATACCATAGAGAGACATAGAAATCTATACAAAGAGGAGAACTCCACCGTACAAGGAACATACCATAGAGAAACATAGAAATCTATACAAAGAAGAGGACTCCACCATACAAGGAACATACCATAGAGAAACATAGAAATCTATACAAAGAGGACTCCACCGTACAAGGAACATACCATAGAGAAACATAGAAATCTATACAAAGAGGACTCCACCGTACAAGGAGCATACCATAGAGAAACATAGAAATCTATACAAAGAAGAGGACTCCACCATACAAGGAACATACCATAGAGAAACATAGAAATCTATACAAAGAAGAGGCCTCCACCGTACAAGGAACATACCATAGAGAAACATAGAAATCTATACAAAGAAGAGGACTCCACCGTACAAGGAACATACCATAGAGAAACATAGAAATCTATACAAAGAAGAGGACTCCACCATACAAGGAACATACCATAGAGAAACATAGAAATCTATACAAAGAAGAGGACTCCACCGTACAAGGAACATTCCATAGAGAGACATAGAAATCTATACAAAGAAGAGGACTCCACCGTACAAGGAACATACCATAGAGAAACATAGAAATCTATACAAAGAAGAGGACTCCACCGTACAAGGAACATACCATAGAGAAACATAGAAATCTATACAAAGAAGAGGACTCCACCATACAAGGAACATACCATAGAGAAACATAGAAATCTATACAAAGAAGAGGACTCCACCGTACAAGGAACATACCATAGAGAAACATAGAAATCTATACAAAGAAGAGGACTCCACCGTACAAGGAACATACCATAGAGAAACATAGAAATCTATACAAAGAAGAGGACTCCACCATACAAGGAACAACCATAGAGAAACATAGAAATCTATACAAAGAAGAGGACTCCACCGTACAAGGAACATACCATAGAGAAACATAGAAATCTATACAAAGAAGAGGCCTCCACCATACAAGGAACATACCATAGAGAAACATAGAAATCTATACAAAGAAGAGGACTCCGACCGTACAAGGAACATACCATAGAGAAACATAGGAAATCTATACAAAGAAGAGGACTCCACCGTACAAGGAACATACCATAGAGAAACATAGAAATCTATACAAAGAAGAGGCTCCACCGTACAAGGAACATACCATAGAGAAACATAGAAATCTATACAAAGAAGAGGACTCCACCATACAAGGAAATACCATGAGAAACATAGAGAATCTATACAAAGAAGAGGACTCCACCGTACAAGGAACATACCATAGAGAAACATAGAAATCTATACAAAGAAGTAGAGAGACTCCACATACAAGGAACATACATAAGACATACAAGAAGAGAACCCACGTACAAGACATACATAAAAACATAATTATACAAAGAAGAGACTCACAGTACAAGGAACATACCATAAGAACAGGAAATCTATACAAGAAGAGACTCACCTACAAGACATACCATAGAGAAACATAGAAATCTATACAAAGAAGAGGACTCCACCGTACAAGGAACATACCATAGAGAAACATAGAAATCTATACAAAGAAGAGGACTCCACCGTACAAGGAACATACCATAGAGAAACATAGAAATCTATACAAAGAAGAGGACTCCACCGTACAAGGAACATACATAGGAAACATAGAAATCTATACAAAGAAGAGGACTCCACCGTACAAGGAACATACCATAGAGAAACATAGAAATCTATACAAAGAAGAGGACTCCACCGTACAAGGAACATACCATAGAGAAACATAGAAATCTATACAAAGAAGAGGACTCCACCGTACAAGGAACATACCATAGAGAGACATAGAAATCTATACAAAGAAGAGACTCCACCGTACAAGGAACATACCATAGAGAAACATAGAAATCTATACAAAGAAGAGGACTCCACCGTACAAGGAACATACCATAGAGAAACATAGAAATCTAACAAAGAAGAGGACTCCACCGTACAAGGAACACACCATAGAGAAACATAGAAATCTATACAAAGAAGAGGACTCCACCGTACAAGGAACATACCATAGAGAACATAGAAATCTATACAAAGAAGAGGACTCCACCGTACAAGGAACATACCATAGAGAGACATAGAAATCTATACAAAGAAGAGGACTCCACCGTACAAGGAACATACCATAGAGAACATAGAAATCTATACAAAGAAGAGGACTCCACCGTACAAGGAACATACCATAGAGAAACATAGAAATCTACACAAAGAAGAGGACTCCACCGTACAAGGAACACACCATAGAGAAACATAGAAATCTATACAAAGAAGAGGACTCCACGTACAAGGAACATACCATAGAGAAACATAGAAATCTATACAAAGAAGAGGACTCCACCGTACAAGGAACATACCATAGAGAAACATAGAAATCTATACAAAGAAGAGGCTCCACCGTACAAGGAACATACCATAGAGAGACATAGAAATCTATACAAAGAAGAGGATCCACCGTACAAGGAACATACCATAGAGAAACATAGAAATCTATACAAAGAAGAGGACTCCACGTACAAGGAACAACCATAGAGAAACATAGAAATCTAACAAAGAAGAGGACTCCACCGTACAAAGAACATACCATAGAGAAACATAGAAATCTATACAAAGAAGAGGACTCCACCGTACAAGGAACATACCATAGAGAGACATAGAAATCTATACAAAGAAGAGGACTCCACCGTACAAGGAACATACCATAGAGAAACATAGAAATCTATACAAAGAAGAGGACTCCACCGTACAAGGAACATACCATAGAGAAACATAGAAATCTACACAAAGAAGAGGACTCCACCGTACAAGGAACATACCATAGAGAAACATAGAAATCTATACAAAGAAGAGGACTCCACCATACAAGGAACATACCATAGAGAGACATAGAAATCTATACAAAGAAGAGGAATCCACCGTACAAGGAACATACCATAGAGAAACATAGAAATCTATACAAAGAAGAGGACTCCACCGTACAAGGAACATACCATAGAGAAACATAGAAATCTATACAAAGAAGAGGACTCCACTGTACAAGGAACACACCATAGAGAAACATAGAAATCTACACAAAGAAGAGGACTCCACCGTACAAGGAACACACCATAGAGAAACATAGAAATCTACACAAAGAAGAGGACTCCACCGTACAAGGAACACACCATAGAGAAACATAGAAATCTACACAAAGAAGAGGACTCCACCGTACAAGGAACACACCATAGAGAAACATAGAAATCTACACAAGAAGAGGACTCCACCGTACAAGGAACACACCATAGAGAAACATAGAAATCTATACAAAGAAGAGGACTCTACCGTACAAGGAACATACCATAGAGAATCATAGAAATCTATACAAAGAAGAGGAATCCACTGTACAAGGAACATACCATAGAGAAACATAGAAATCTATACAAAGAAGAGGACTCCACGTACAAGGAACATATCATAGAGAAACATAGAAATCTATACAAAGAAGAGGACTCCACTGTACAAGGAACATACCATAGAGAATCATAGAAATCTATACAAGAAGAGGACTCCACCGTACAAGGAACATACCATAGAGAATCATAGAAATCTATACAAAGAAGAGGACTCCACCGTACAAGGAACATACCATAGAGAAACATAGAAATCTACACAAAGAAGAGGACTCCACCGTACAAGGAACATACCATAGAGAAACATAGAAATCTACACAAAGAAGAGGACTCCACCGTACAAGGAACATACCATAGAGAATCATAGAAATCTATACAAAGAAGAGGACCCACCATACAAGGAACATACCATAGAGAAACATAGAAATCTATACAAAGAAGAGGAATCCACTGTACATGAGAAACATACCATAGAGAAACATAGAAATATCTATACAAAGAAGAGGACTCCACCGTACAAGGAACATACCATAGAGAAACATAGAAATCTATACAAAGAAGAGGACTCCACAGTACAAGGAACATACCATAGAGAAACAGAGAAATCTATACAAAGAAGAGGACTCCACCGTACAAGGAACATACCATAGAGAAACATAGAAATCTATACAAAGAAGAGGACTCCACCATACAAGGATCATACCATAGAGAGACATAGAAATCTACACAAAGAAGAGGACTCCACCGTACAAGGAACATACCATAGAGAAACATAGAAATCTATACAAAGAAGAGGACTCCACCGTACAAGGAACATACCATAGAGAAACATAGAAATCTACACAAAGAAGAGGACTCCACCGTACAAGGAACATATCATAGAGAAACATAGAAATCTATACAAAGAAGAGGACTCCACTGTACAAGGAACACACCATAGAGAAACATAGAAATCTACACAAAGAAGAGGACTCCACCGTACAAGGAACATACCATAGAGAAACATAGAAATCTATACAAAGAAGAGGACTCCACCGTACAAGGAACATACCATAGAGAAACATAGAAATCTATACAAAGAAGAGGAATCCACCGTACAAGGAACATAACTAGAGAACATAGAAATCTATACAAAGAAGAGGACCCCACCATACAAGGAACATACCATTAGAGAACATAGAATCTATACAAAGAAGAGGAATCCATGTACAAGAAACATACCATAGAGGAACATAGAAATCTATAAAAAGAAGAGGACTCCACCGTACAAGGAACACACCATAGAGAAACATAGAAATCTATACAAGAAGAGCCTCCACGTACAAGGAACATACCATAGAGAAACATAGAATCTATACAAAGGAAGAGATCCACCGTACAAGGAACCACCATTAGGAACCATAGAAATCTATACAAGAAGAGGACTCCACATAAGGTACCTTTACAGCCGCGACGCAGGCTGAAACATCGCGCTACAAGCTACAATTGTAGCTTGTAGCGTCAATATCGCCTGTAGTAGCGGCGTCTGAAGAGGCGACGCTACAGCCGGCGATAGATACATTTGTTTATGGTCTCTGCTCATAAACTTAAGGCAACATCGCCGATTGCAGCGAGCTGTATCGGCGTGTAAAGAAGCGACGGAAGGCAACTCTGGACACCCGGCGATGTGGCTGCCATGTATCTAAGGCGTGACACAGTCGCCATGTTACCGCGCCCCATCTGCGATCATTGGAGGTCGCTCCTGCTTTATGATTGGTAGTCGCAGCATAGGGCGGGATATTTAAGGAGCTGACCAGTCACCTACACAATTACTCGAGCGTGCTGTATTAATCAGCCTCCTGCGATGCCTGGCCAATCCTGATGATATTGCGCTGTCCTATCATCGTACGGACGGCTCGTAATCCAAGATTGTTGCACGCCTATGTGCTATCCCTGCTGCACCGGGTCCGCCCATAGTAGCTTGTTGGAGCGGTGTGTAAACATGGTACGCTACGCTACAGATGGCTACTTCCGCCACCCGGCGATGTAGCCAGCTATAGATGTAGCGTAGCGTAGCGCCCCTTATCGCGGCGTGTAAAGAGGCTGCGTTGACCGTTTGTAGCCGTTCGGGCGTGCTCGTGCACGCGAAGTAGCGCGATGTTTCCAGCCTGCCGTCGCGGCGTGTAAAGGTACCCATACAAGGAACATACCATAGAGAAACATAGAAATCTATACAAAGAAGAGGACTCCACCGTACAAGGAACATACCATAGAGAATCATAGAAATCTATACAAAGAAGAGGACCCCACCATACAAGGAACATACCATAGAGAAACATAGAAATCTATACAAAGAAGAGGAATCCACTGTACAAGAAACATACCATAGAGAAACATAGAAATCTATAAAAAGAAGAGGACTCCACCGTACAAGGAACATACCATAGAGAAACATAGAAATCTATACAAAGAAGAGGACTCCACCATACAAGGAACATACCATAGAGAAACATAGAAATCTATACAAAGAAGAGGACTCCACCGTACAAGGAACATACCATAGAGAAACATAGAAATCTATACAAAGAAGAGGACTCCACCGTACAAGGAACATACCATAGAGAAACATAGAAATCTATACAAAGAAGAGGACTCCACCGTACAAGGAACATACCATAGAGAAACATAGAAATCTATACAAAGAAGAGGACTCCACCGTACAAGAAACATACCATAGAGAAACATAGAAATCTATACAAAGAAGAGGACTCCACCATACAAGGAACACACCATAGAGAGACATAGAAATCTATACAAAGAAGAGGAATCCACTGTACAAGAAACATACCATAGAGAAACATAGAAATCTATACAAAGAAGAGGACTCCACCGTACAAGGAACATACCATAGAGAAACATAGAAATCTATACAAAGAAGAGGACTCCACCGTACAAGGAACATACCATAGAGAAACATAGAAATCTATACAAAGAAGAGGAATCCACTGTACAAGAAACATACCATAGAGAAACATAGAAATCTATACAAAGAAGAGGACTCCACCGTACAAGGAACATACCATAGAGAAACATAGAAATCTATACAAAGAAGAGGACTCCACCATACAAGGAACATACCATAGAGAAACATAGAAATCTATACAAAGAAGAGGACTCCACCGTACAAGGAACATACCATAGAGAAACATAGAAATCTATACAAAGAAGAGGACTCCACCGTACAAGGAACATACCATAGAGAAATATAGAAATCTATACAAAGAAGAGGCCTCCACCGTACAAGGAACATACCATAGAGAAACATAGAAATCTATACAAAGAGGAGGACTCCACCGTACAAGAAACATACCATAGAGAAACATAGAAATCTATACAAGGAAGAGGACTCCACCGTACAAGGAACATACCATAGAGAAACATAGAAATCTATACAAAGAAGAGGACTCCACCGTACAAGGAACATAACATAGAGAAACATAGAAATCTATACAAAGAAGAGGACTCCACCGTACAAGAAACATACCATAGAGAAACATAGAAATCTATACAAAGAAGAGGACTCCACCGTACAAGAAACATACCATAGAGAAACATAGAAATCTATACAAGGAAGAGGACTCCACCGTACAAGGAACATACCATAGAGAAACATAGAAATCTATACAAAGAAGAGGACTCCACCGTACAAGAAACATACCATAGAGAAACATAGAAATCTATACAAGGAAGAGGACTCCACCGTACAAGGAACATACCATAGAGAAACATAGAAATCTATACAAAGAAGAGGACTCCACCGTACAAGGAACATAACATAGAGAAACATAGAAATCTATACAAGGAAGAGGACTCCACCGTACAAGGAACATACCATAGAGAAACATAGAAATCTATACAAAGAAGAGGACTCCACCGTACAAGGAACATACCATAGAGAAACATAGAAATCTATACAAGGAAGAGGACTCCACCGTACAAGGAACACACCATAGAGAAACATAGAAATCTATACAAAGAAGAGGACTCCACTGTACAAGGAACATACCATAGAGAAACATAGAAATCTATACAAAGAAGAGGACTCCACCGTACAAGGTACATACCATAGAGAGACATAGAAATCTATACAAAGAAGAGGACTCCACCGTACAAGGAACATACCATAGAGAATCATAGAAATCTATACAAAGAAGAGGACTCCACTGTACAAGGAACATACCATAGAGAAACATAGAAATCTATACAAAGAAGAGGACTCCACCGTACAAGGAACATAACATAGAGAAACATAGAAATCTATACAAGGAAGAGGACTCCACCGTACAAGGAACATACCATAGAGAAACATAGAAATCTATACAAAGAAGAGGACTCCACCGTACAAGGAACATACCATAGAGAAACATAGAAATCTATACAAAGAAGAGGACTCCACCGTACAAGGAACATACCATAGAGAAACATAGAAATCTATACAAAGAAGAGGACTCCACCATACAGAAGAACTTTTTAATAATAATTTTATCTTTAGAATATGAAATAAGATTTTAATAAACATCCGGTTGACGGTTCACCAAGTACAGTGAATTGACTAATTACTTTGAGAAAAATAGACCATTGGCAAAAGGGTATAAGTTTGTGCTGGGCTCACATAATAATATAATCGTATAATGTTTAAGGGGGACATAGCACGGTAATCCCCCTGTAGCCATCTAGCAACAACAAGGTACAGCACACATCCTTATAGACTAGCTCCAGTGTACAACCCAACATACATTTATTATGTAATTTACCTGTCCGTTGCACCCCTCCATCTCTCCCTCTCCAGCAGTGCGGTACCTCCTGTGTCCCGATATCCGATCATTTGACCGCCACAGCACAGTGATGTCAGATGTCATCGGTCTCGGTCACATAATCGGATACTGGCACACACAGGAGGCACCACACTGCTGGGGAGGGACAGACGGAGGGGGTGCAATGGACAAGTTACATTGTTTATTATTTTTGTGTGTGTTGCAGCATTGGGTACTATATCCAGGATGGGAGATGTGCAAAATCTTAGGATGGGGAGTGCAATATACTAGAATGGGGGGTGCTATATCCGAGGATGAGGGGTGCAATATCTTAGGATGGGGGGCTTATTTCCCAGTATGGAAGGCTAGATACTAGGATGTGAGACTTTATACCAGGATGGGGGCTATATACCAGTATGGGGGCTATATACCAGGATGGGAGGCATATATACCAAGATGGGAGCTATATACAAGAATGGGAGGCTATATCCAGGATTGGGGACATATTACCTGAAAGAGGTCCAGGATGGGGACATTACCCCCATAACAGTGTCAGTAGCAAATCACCCTCATAATAGTTAATTATAACCACATTTTTTGCTTAATTTTCCCCCCTATTTTCCTCCTCTAAAATCCTGGTGCATCTTATAGTGTGATGCGTCTTATAGTCAGAAAAATTCTTTTTTTCACATTTTAGTCTTGATAATGGTCACTTCCTGTGTGGGTTCTGTGGTGCCTAACAAGATTAAATTTAACTGCAAAAGATTTCCCACATTCTAAACATGAAAAAGACTTCTCTCCTGTGTGAGTTCTCAGGTGAATAAGAGCAGATTTCTCTACAAAACATTTCCCACATTCTGAACATGAAAAAGGCTTCTCCCCTGTGTGACATCTCTGATGTCTAAGAACAAATGATTTATATGTAAAACACTTCCCACATTCTGAACATGAAAAAGGCTTCTCCCCTGTGTGAGTTCTCTGATGAATAACAAGAGCAGATTTCTCTACAAAACATTTCCCACATTCTGAACATGAAAAAGGCTTCTCCCCTGTGTGACATCTCTGATGTCTAAGAACAAATGATTTATATGTAAAGCACTTCCCACATTCTGAACATGAAAAAGGCTTCTCCCCTGTGTGAGTTCTCTGATGAATAACAAGAGCAGATTTCCTTAGAAAACATTTCCCACATTCTGAACATGAAAAAGGCTTCTCTCCTTTGTGAGTTCTCTGGTGCCTAACAAGATTAAATTTATCAGCAATACATTTCCCACATTCTGAACATGAAAAAGACTTCTGTCCTGTGTGAGTTCTCTGGTGTATACGAAGACTTGATTTATGTGCAAAACGTTTCCCACATTCTGAACATGAAAAAGGCTTCTCCCCTGTGTGAGTTCTCTGATGTCTAATAAGACCTGATTTGGATGTAAAACTTTTCCCACATTCTGAACATGAAAAAGGCTTCTCCCCTGTGTGAGTTCTCTGGTGACAAATAAGAAGTGGTTTATTTACAAAACATTTCCCACATTCTGAACATGAATATGGCTTCTCACCTGTGTGACCACTCTGATGACTAACAAGAAGTGATTTATATGTAAAACATTTCCCACATTCTGAACATGAGAAAGGCTTCTCCCCCGTGTGACTTCTCTGGTGAGTAATAAGATTTGATTTAGCTGCAAAACATTTCCCACATTCTGAACATGAGAAAGGTTTCTCCCCTGTGTGACTTCTCTGGTGATTAACAAGACTTCGTTTATCTGCAAAACATTTCCCACATACTGAACATGAAAAAGGCTTCTCCCCTGGGTGATACCTCTGATGTCTAACAACTAATGATTTACATGTAAAACCTTTCCCACATTCTGTACATGAAAAAGGCTTCTCCCCTGTGTGAGTTCTCTGATGTCTAACAAGAACTGATTTGGATGTAAAACTTTTCACACATTCTGAACATGAAAAAGGTTTCTCCCCTGTGTGAGTTCTCTGATGTCTAATAAGACCTGATTTGGATGTAAAACTTTTCCCACATTCTGAACATGAAAAAGGCTTCTCTTCTGTGCGAGTTCTCTGGTGACAAATAAGAAGTGGTTTATTTACAAAACATTTCCCACATTCTGAACATGAATATGGCTTCTCACCTGTGTGACCACTCTGATGATTAACAAGAAGTGATTTATATGTAAAACATTTCCCACATTCTGAACATGAGAAAGGCTTCTCCCCTGTGTGACTTCTCTGGTGAGTAATAAGATTTGATTTAGCTGCAAAACATTTCCCACATTCTGAACATGAGAAAGGTTTCTCCCCTGTGTGATTTCTCTGGTGATTAACAAAACTTCGTTTATCTGCAAAACATTTCCCACATACTGAACAAGAAAAAGGCTTCTCCCCTGGGTGGTACCTCTGATGTCTAACAACTAATGATTTACATGTAAAACCTTTCCCACATTCTGTACATGAAAAAGGCTTCTCCCCTGTGTGAGTTCTCTGATGTCTAATAAGACCTGATTTGGATGTAAAACGTTTCCCACATTCTGAACATGAAAAAGGCTTCTCCCCTGTGTGAGTTCTCTGATGTCTAATAAGACCTGATTTGGATGTAAAACTTTTCCCACATTCTGAACATGAGAAAGGCTTCTCCCCTGTGTGATTTCTCTGGTGATTAACAAGACTTCGTTTATCTGCAAAACATTTCCCACATACTGAACAAGAAAAAGGCTTCTCCCCTGGGTGGTACCTCTGATGTCTAACAACTGATTTACATGTAAAACCTTTCCCACATTCTGTACATGAAAAAGGCTTCTCCCCTGTGTGAGTTCTCTGATGTCTAACAAGAACTGATTTGGATGTAAAACTTTTCCCACATTCTGAACATGAAAAAGGCTTCTCCCCTGTGTGAGTTCTCTGATGTCTAATAAGACCTGATTTGGATGTAAAACTTTTCCCAGATTCTGAACATGAAAAAGGCTTCTCTTCTGTGTGAGTTCTCTGGTGACAAATAAGAAGTGGTTTATTTACAAAACATTTCCCACATTCTGAACATGAATATGGCTTCTCACCTGTGTGACCACTCTGATGACTAACAAGAAGTGATTTATATGTAAAACATTTCCCACATTCTGAACATGAGAAAGGCTTCTCCCCTGTGTGACTTCTCTGGTGAGTAATAAGATTTGATTTAGCTGCAAAACATTTCCCACATTCTGAACATGAGAAAGGTTTTTCCCCTGTGTGAGTTCTCTGATGT
Source organism: Allobates femoralis (assembly GCA_033576535.1). Lineage (NCBI taxonomy): Eukaryota > Metazoa > Chordata > Amphibia > Anura > Aromobatidae > Allobates > Allobates femoralis. Next base: position 31,286,478 of record JARQOC010000004.1, on the reverse strand, counting down.
CTAATAAGACCTGATTTGGATGTAAAACTTTTCCCACATTCTGAACATGAAAAAGGCTTCTCCCCTGTGTGAGTTCTCTTGTGACAAATGAGAAGTGATTTATTTACAAAACATTTCCCACATTCTGAACATGAATATGGCTTCTCACTTGTGTGACTTCTCTGGTGAGTAATAAGATTTGATTTAGCTGCAAAACATTTCCCACATTCTGAACATGAGAAAGGTTTCTCCCCTGTGTGACTTCTCTGGTGATTAACAAGACTTCGTTTATCTGCAAAACATTTCCCACATACTGAACATGAAAAAGGCTTCTCCCCTGTGTGAGTTCTCTGATGTCTAACAAGAACTGATTTGGATGTAAAACTTTTCCCACATTCTGAACATGAAAAAGGTTTCTCCCCTGTGTGAGTTCTCTGATGTCTAATAAGACCTGATTTGGATGTAAAACTTTTCCCACATTCTGAACATGAAAAAGGCTTCTCTTCTGTGCGAGTTCTCTGGTGACAAATAAGAAGTGGTTTATTTACAAAACATTTCCCACATTCTGAACATGAATATGGCTTCTCACCTGTGTGACCACTCTGATGACTAACAAGAAGTGATTTATATGTAAAACATTTCCCACATTCTGAACATGAGAAAGGCTTCTCCCCTGTGTGACTTCTCTGGTGAGTAATAAGATTTGATTTAGCTGCAAAACATTTCCCACATTCTGAACATGAGAAAGGTTTCTCCCCTGTGTGATTTCTCTGGTGATTAACAAGACTTCGTTTATCTGCAAAACATTTCCCACATACTGAACAAGAAAAAGGCTTCTCCCCTGGGTGGTACCTCTGATGTCTAACAACTAATGATTTGCATGTAAAACCTTTCCCACATTCTGTACATGAAAAAGGCTTCTCCCCTGTGTGAGTTCTCTGATATCTAATAAGACCTGATTTGGATGTAAAACTTTTCACACATTCTGAACATGAAAAAGGCTTCTCCCCTGTGTGAGTTCTCTGATGTCTAATAAGACCTGATTTGGATGTAAAACTTTTCCCACATTCTGAACATGAAAAAGGCTTCTCTTCTGTGTGAGTTCTCTGGTGACAAATAAGAAGTGGTTTATTTACAAAACATTTCCCACATTCTGAACATGAATATGGCTTCTCACCTGTGTGACCACTCTGATGACTAACAAGAAGTGATTTATATGTAAAACATTTCCCACATTCTGAACATGAGAAAGGCTTCTCCCCTGTGTGACTTCTCTGGTGAGTAATAAGATTTGATTTAGCTGCAAAACATTTCCCACATTCTGAACATGAGAAAGGTTTCTCCCCTGTGTGACTTCTCTGGTGATTAACAAGACTTCGTTTATCTGCAAAACATTTCCCACATACTGAACATGAAAAAGGCTTCTCCCCTGTGTGAGTTCTCTGATGTCTAATAAGACCTGATTTGGATGTAAAACGTTTCCCACATTCTGAACATGAAAAAGGCTTCTCCCCTGTGTGAGTTCTCTGATGTCTAACAAGACCTGATTTGGATGTAAAACGTTTCCCACATTTTGAACATGAAAATGGCTTCTCTCCTGTGTGAGTTCTCTTGTGACAAATAAGAAGTGATTAATTTACAAAACATTTCCCACATTCTGAATATGAGTGGCTTCTTACCTGTGTGACTTCTCTGTTGATTAACAAGACTTCGTTTATCTGCAAAACATTTCCTACATACTGAACATGAAAAAGGCTTCTCCCCTGTGTGATACCTCTGATGTCTAACAACTAATGCTTTACATGTAAAACCTTTCCCACATTCTGTACATAAAAAAGGCTTCTCCCCTGTGTGAGTTCTCTGATGTCTAACAAGAACGGTTTTATACGTAAAACATTTCCCACATTCTGAACAACAATATGGGTCCTTCCCAGTATGAATTCTCTCATGACTAACAAGATCTGATTTCTGGTTAAAATGTTTCCCACATTTGAAACAAGGAAATCTCTTTATCCCTGTGTGAATTTTTTGATGTTTAACAAAAGATGTTTCGAGGGGAAAACTATTTCCATATTCTGAAAGTGAAAGTGGCTTCTTTCCTCTAGGAGCCGTTTGTTTTTTAATGCCTCTTTTGTGACTTTTATTCTTCTTAGTAGTCTGTGATGAATCAGAAGATAGACGCTGTTTCATAGGATCAGATGATAGATCTTTGCTGTGAAGGGATGATGGGATATCTGGAGTAATGTCATTCACATCAATTGTATCCTGTGTGGTTTCAAGTTCATTTGATTTATAAATTGAAGATGTCAGTTGTCCTTCTGATCTCCTGGTAAAGTCATCTGACAAGAATAAATACCATTATCATTTTAGAATAAAATATAGCCGAAATTAATATTTTTGAACATTTCTACTTAACCCCTTCACGATCCATGACGTTGTACAACGTCATAGGCCGGTTACCGAGGTTTGATGTGACCTCCGGCGCGGAGCTCACATCAAACACCAGACATCTCAGCTGATCTCATCAGTAGAGATGTTGGGCTTACAGCACCGATTGGATCCAGGATCCGATCGGTGCTGTTAACCCTTTGGATCCTGCTGTCAATCACTGACAGCAGAATCCAAAAGGTACCGGGGCAGGGAGCACGATGTTCCCCGCCTGCATCAGAAATCTCCAGTGCTCACGTGTCCAGTGCCAGGGTCCTGGCCTGACTCCGGGAGCTGTCAAGGAGCGCTGCCAACCACTCACCGTCCGCAATTCTGACTGATACCGATGTGCTGTAGCTCATCAGTATCTGTCAGAAGCGATTGGACTGTGCAGCAGGGTGCCTGTCTATGGGGCTGTGCAAAAATAAGAATCAATTAATAAATGCATTTTTTACAAACATGTAAAAAAAACCAAAGAGGTTCCAATCACCCCCCTTTTCCCCCATTCACAATAAAAGTATATAAAAAATACACGTTTGGTATCGCCACGTTCAATAACGCCCGATCTATCAAGATATAAAATCAATTAATTGGTCCAAATGCCAAAATTAAGTTTTTTAGTTGCTACAACATTGCTATAAAATGCAATAAACGGGTGATCAAAACAGAACATCCACCCAATAATGGAATAATTAGAAACATCAGCTCAAGACGCAAAAAATAAGCCGTCATACAGACCCAGATCCTGAAAAATGAGGATGCTACGGGTCGCAGATAATGGCGCAAAAAGTAACATGGCTTCCATAAACCAATCCAGTAAAAATCATCTGCCTAAGTCAACTCTGCCCTCGCTTCTGAGCCTTGTAGAGTGCACAAACTACATAACCCATCTGTGTACAGTGTAAGGAATCAAGCTATCGAGCAATATTCCTACAGCAGCCATTTTGTCATATGTCACCCTGTTTTTCTTCACTCCAATTAGAGAGCCCCCTCCTTTTCCCTGAGGCTTAATTAATCTCCTGGATCTGTTTACTAATCTGAGGTACGAATTACCTGTCCAATTGCGGCAACACAATGAAGGCTTTGTAATGAATGCACATAGATGACACCCCCCTTCCCCCGTGACTCTGTAGAGAGGTGTGAGAGTTAATTTCCCTCTGCCTGAAGATTCAAAAGAAGCATCACACAGCGCAGGCACACAGGAGCCGAGAGAATAATGCCACTCCTCTAAATATGACAAGCATAAATAGGACACCTAGAGATGTAGACAATTATAACGCTTATTTCTGCAAAATTGATTGTACAGTCTTCCTAACTACCTGAAACTTAATTGTGGCCAGTGTATCGATCGCAAACATGCCATGTGTCCTACCATCAAAAAGCTAAAATCATAACCAAAAGTATGAGAGCATTATCTCTCACCTACGACACTCCCAGGACACACCACTCCTCTAAATATGACAACCATAAATAGGACACCTAGAGATGTAGACGATTATAACACTTATTTCTACAAAATTGATTGTACAGTCTTCCTAACTACCCAAAACTTAATAGTGGCCAGTGGAATGATCACAAACATGCCATGTGTCCTACCATCGGAAAGCTAAAATCATAACCAAAAATATGAGAGCATTATCTCCCACCTACGACACTCCCAGGCAAAGTTATGACCTATAGTAGCTTTTAAATATCTCATATCACAGTCCAAGGGGTGGGAACTGCAGGACAGCCCATGGACAGGAGAGGGGACGGCCTCTTACAGAATAAGAATGGCTGACCTTTTCTGGATTTTTGTATTACTTTGAGGAGAACCCCCATTACATCGCGTGGCAGAGTATAACCAAGAGAACCAGGTGGCTTCGAATTGCCTCCTTGAGGCCACCACCATCATCAAGGAAATGGTAACTGATCACATGTGCCTGTAATTCTGTGTGTATCCCATTAATCTTTTATTTTCATAACTGACTATAATATCTGTAATATCTTTATAATACCTGTATATATTAATATCTAGTGTGCCGATAGGGCGATTAAATATACATTTAATCTTGAGTTGCTCTTACTCTTGATCACAAATCCCCACGTCCATGTGCTCATTTAACGCTACCTGGCTATAAGCCTGTTCTCGGATCAGACTTATATCAAATTAGAAACTGGTGGCAACAATTAGTGCTTGTGTTATTCAGGGCCTTTATCAGTGATGGGGTGGTGGTTATTATATGTACTTCTGGCCTGGCACTGGACTCACTGAGGGGCGCTTTGATAAACCAGCACTGACAGGGCAACTGCGGTCAGTTTTTTATCCTCAGGCAGTTCGCTGACTGGCCTGAGCATAAAGGAGGTGCTATAGAGATGCCAGGTTCGGTGGCAAATTTGTCACATACAGTATATCACAAAAGTAAGTACATCCCTCACTATTTTGTAAATAGTTTATTACATGTTTTCATGAGACAACATTGAAGATATAACACTTTGATACAATGTACAGGGTGGGCCATTTATGTGGATACACCTAAATAAAGTAGGAATGGTTGGTGATATCAACTTCCTATTTGTGGCACATTAGCATATGGGAGGGGGAAAACTTTTCCAGATGGGAGGTGACCATGGCGGCCATTTTGAAGTCGGCCATTTTGGATCCAACTTTATTTTCTCCAATGGGAAGAGGGTCATGTGACACAACAAACGGATTAAGAATTTCAGAAGCAAAACAATGGTGTGCTTGGTTTTAACGTAACTTTATTCTTTCAAGAGTTATTTACAAGTTTCTCTTTGTTGACAGCCATTGACATGTGGCAGAGGTTAACACGTGAGGGCAGGCAGAAGTTGTGTTGATGTCTGGTGAACGCACTACCCAGGTCATTGCAGCAGATTTCAATGCAAGACACCCTACGAGACCACCCATCTCCCATGCTACAGTTAGCAAACTGCTTGCCAAATTTCGTGACACAGGTTCAGTGGTGGATTTGCCAAACTTTGGACGCAAGAAAACTGTCACTAATGAAGAAACATCAGTGGTCATGAGTAATGTAGTGGTCCCCTCCCCATTGAGACTCAGATAGTGGAATACATATTCCATAGCACTTTACAATGTGCCCATTGTAGTGTTGAGCAAAACCCTCCTCCTCCACCTTCATGCATTTTGCAGCCCCACATTCAAATGTTCAGAGGGCCTGCAGTGGGCAGGAAACCTGACATTGCTGAGGGTCCAGAGATGGCCCTGTAACGTACGTTTTGGAGGGACCGCTCTTACTTCGACATTTGGGCAGTCCCTCCTCTATACATTTGAAAGTGCCCTGTATACATTATGGAGGTTTGGAAGCATTAATGCAAAAGTATTTGAGGGCCCATTGCCAGAAGAAAGTCACTTTGGGGAACGTGATTTACTGTCTCCAGATGTTTAGGACGATGATGAGACACAGTTGCCATCATGTCAGCCTACAATCTCAATTCTGAAGGAGGATGACATGGAAGATGAGTTGGTCAATGATGAGTCCACTCATCCGACCTGGGCCATTGGCACGCATAGCCAGTGGAGGAACACTAAGGAAGATTGATACGTAACACCAACACAGGTGCCAAGGGGTACTGGTTTGACCAGACTGAGAACTGGGTCAACTGTGCCCAAGAACACCGCCACTATGGCCAGGGCATGGGGGCCTTCAGCCACTTTCTGGAATCTTTTTACTGGAAGTCCTTTGGAAAAAATAAAACATTGTAATCCATAATATCTGCCATACTAAGCTGAGCAGAGGTCAGGGCAAAGGCAACCTGAGCACCACGAGTATACGCAATAACCACATGGCAGCCAAGCACCCCATTAGGTGGGCGGCACACCAGAGTACCAAATCTGTGTCTGGGCTGAATCCACTGCCATGTTGCTTGTGCTTTGTCTTTGACAATCTGCCGTCTAGCAAGAAGGCACTCATACCTCCTGCCCAAAAGGTGCATATGCAAAGAGAAAGCAAACATCAACCTCATCCACTTGTTGTGCAAGCGAAGCATCGAGTTGTCCGTAGCAGAGAGCTTGGAAAGGAAGCGTGAATAACCAGACACGTTCCCATAGGCACAAGTACTAAAATCTCTCATTGCCAAATTGCTATCTGTGTAAATGTTGACATTTAGGCTTGTTGGAACAGAATGCTTAAGTGATCTCTTTCCTGTGGCTGCCCCATGATACTCAGTTTATAGCCGTCTCTATTGTATATGTTGTGCTGTTCACGAATTAAATAAACATGTGTGAAACAATAGCAACCGCGCTGTCACCAACGCTGAAACTAGGAAGGTCGATATAACAAGAGACACGTGAAGATGTTGTGGACAGTCAGGGATGACGGCACATTGGGTGAACCTGGTGGAGGGTGGGACAGAGTGACAGCATGGGATATCACATCACACATCCTACCCATGCCAAGAGTGGACAGCACAACTTCCATCGTGGACAGCACACCTTCCATCATGGTTTCCATCTACTTGTATGCCAGTACCATCTCTCCTCCTCATCTTTCATGTCATTCTGCAGCCCTCAAATCAATTGTTCACAGAGCCTGCAAATATGAGTTTGTAGAGGGCCAGACTTGGCCCTGTAACATATGTGTGGGGGGGCCCTATTCTATTCATTTGGTGCGAAAACCACTGTCTTAAGAGTAATGCAGCATATGCAAAGATATGGTTGCTGGCACTGAAGGTCATCTCACCTGTACATTAGAGGGGGCCCTCTTTTATACATTTCTGATGGCCCTCCTCTATTCATTTGGGAGGGACCTCTATACATTTTGGAGGGCCCTCCTGTATACATTTGTGAGAGTCCTACTTTATACAGTTGGGAGGGCCCTCATCAAGTGGACTCCCACTGCTAGAGAGGGTACTTACAGCCCCAGCATGGATGGGCTAGAAAGGAGGAGGCGGAGGCGAGGCAGCGTGAGGAGAGGATGGGTAGTGTTCCTCATGTTGGTGACACAGAACCTTTGCCTGTTTGAAGGCTGGCCCACCTTTCTCGACCGACGCTACAAGTACATACGTTCTTCTCTCCTATTGGAGCCACAAAAGTGTTGCACAATGGAATCGTTCAAGATGTGCCGTTGTACGTTACTTGCTGAAAACATCACCCTCTAACAACAGTAGTGGCAGAGGTGCCAGCTCTTTTCAACAGCAAGGATTAATAGGTAGATACATGCACACCTGCTAAAACAGAGGTGGGGGGGAGGTGCTCAAACTGGGCCATTTTCAATAACCAGCACAGCAGCAAGGGTTATCTGTGCCTGTAACAATGGCAAGGTGATAGAAGTTGAGCAAGATGCTAAAGGGATACTTAAGTGGCCATACCTGCGTCATTCCTGATGATTCATTTCCCTTTAATTATTGTGTGCACAAGGTGAACACTTGGCCTGACCTCTCCTTATATGCCTTGGAGGTGCTGGCCTGCCCTGCTGCTAGTGTCATGTCAGAGCATGTTTTCTGTTACGCTGGGGCAATCAATCATCACTGATAGGTGCACATGACTCTCCACGGAAATGCAGGCAGACTTGGTTTGATTAAATTCAAGGACTAGATTTAGACCCAGTTTGTAATCGAATCCCTCCAAATGACAGCAACACAATTAAAAGTCCACAAAAAAAGTTACCTTTTGAAAATGATGTGAACTACAGATAACCAAACCTTGTAAAGTTTGTGTTTGGTTTGCTGAACGAGCATATGTCCACCCAGAAAAAGGTCAATGAAATACTGAACCACATTCAAATCAATTTTGTCATGATACTGTTATCGCCAAAGCAGAGCTTCAATGTTAATCAGGAATATGGAGATGAGTAACAGGTGTAGGCATGGTGCTAAGAGAGCTTAGCTAAAATCACAAAACACACAACAAACAAACCACAAGAAACATCTCCCCATTTCAGAAAATCAAGCCCAGATTGCACCAAAGTGGAATCAATTCACCCAGAATAAAAATTGTAATTAAACAAAATACCTGTTAGCATTCTGAAAACACTGCTGACATACGCAGCACCCCAATTTCTGTGTGTTTTTTCATATTGAATAAATTTGTTAATATTGATTATAACTTTTTGAGGTTGTATCGCTTTTTCGGACCATTCTTTGGTTATCTGCACGCAGTACCCCACTCTTTGCTGGAATGCATATAAACAAAACTGTGTATGACTGTGAAACCACTGACACTCCCCCTGGGTTACCTGCTTCCCAATATGTTGTCCGGGAAGCAGGCCCTGATGTCACCTGCACACAACCTGCAGTTGCACATACAGAACAAGCATTTAGCATTAAAGAGTGGATGTATATCATATATGTGGTGTCAAGCAAAATGTGACCCCCCAAAACTGACATGAAAAACATTGAATAGTGCGTGATTTCTGACAAACAGCATTACATGGTAGTAGTACTGCTTAGGATTTTACAAGCACTATAGGACTGTATTGATTTGTGAACTTTTGTTGGCACAATCCTACCTAAATGTCACCCCAAAAACAGCAGGTAACATGGCCTGGTGTGTGCTTGGTAGCAGGCAGTAGCAAATGTTTGGACTGCTTTGTGGAGGGCAATAACCATCTTTTTAAGAGGAGTACTGTGGCCAGCAGAAGCCAGCCTGTCACCCCAAAACAGCGGGTAACATGGCCTGATGTATGCTTGGTAGCAGACAGTAGCAAATTTTGGAGTACTGCTGTTTTGCATTGGGCAAACCACCTTTTTAGAATGTGGACACAAGTTCTAGCAGATTATATGCACTGCTGCAAGGTTAGTAGCAGGCAGTATCAACTTTTAGAGTACTGCTGCTTTAAGTTGACCCTACGGACACGGACCCTGCTCCAGTCACTCGCCCTCCCTGTAGTCTAACTCTCTACTGTCTCTTCAGCTCTCAAAAGAGCTATTGGTTCAGTGGTATGATGCAGCTGTGAACGGATCCTTTCAACTCTCCCTGCTCAAATATCTCTTCCTACCTAATCTACACTGTCACTGAGGTGCACTTGAGGTAGCCCTCAAAAGGGCTTTTGTGTTTTGAAGAGGCCCAACACTCTTCCTAGCAGCTGAGCGAGCTCTCCTTATTCTTCTCCAATGCAATGCAGGTAAAATGGTAGCGGCAGGGCTTAAAGGGAACCTGTCAAGTCGTTCTACCCTCCTAGTCTACCACTACCTGTCCCTTCACCTTGCTAGCTGATTGCTATCCATCCCTGTCTCACCTAAAAGTGCCCTAAAAAGATTGAGAAAAATGAGTTATAAACTTACATGGAGTCTAAATCTGGAGACTGGAAAGGCGGGGTCTGGGGCGTGCTGAATGTGACGATTGGAGAATGGAGCCCCAGACCCCGCCTTTCCAGTCTCCAGATTCAGACTCTATGTAAGCTTATAACTCATTTTACTCAATCTTTATAGGGCACTTTTAGGTGAGACAGAGATGGTTAGGGATCAGTTAGCAAGGTGCAGGGACAGTTAGTGGTAGACTAGGGGGGTAGCAAAACCTGACAGGTTCCCTTTAAATAGACCCTATGAGTCAGCCATGATGCTGGGTGGCCAGCCAATCACTGTAATGCCACAAACAAGATGTCTGTAGCATTACTGTGATTGGTTAAAAAGCCCACCATGATCAACGGCTGCAAAGGAAGCATCAAAACTGCAGGACGGGAGATACGAATATAGCGAGGGGAGTACACGATAACTCGCCGAATAACAAATAATGCGAATACCGTATTATCTGTGTGACTAGCGAATAGTAACGAATACACTTGCTCATCACTACACGTGTCAGTGTCATATCCAGAAGTCGTTTTTTCAAAGACGTATGAGTGCTGCTAGCATTGCTGGAGATGTTACAGGGGTGAGGGTTCGGCTGTCTGTGCAAAGACCATAAGCCACACACATCAGTCTCCATAGCTGGGGAGCTACAGTTCATTGAAGAAACCATGAATGCCAACATATACTGTAACATACTGAAGCAGAGCATGATCCCCTACGTTCACAAATAGGGCTGCACAGCAGTATTACAACACGATAACGACGTCAAACACCTCCAAGACCACTACTGCCTTGCTAAGGAAACTGAGGGTAAAGGTGCTGGACTGGCCAAGCGTCTCCACACCTAACCCCTATTGAGCATCTGAGGGGGCATTCTCCAACAGAAGATGGAGGAGCACAAGGTCTGTAACATCCCCCAGCTCCAAGATGTCATTGTGACGACACAGCCTTTTCCAGTGTGTGGCGTGGGTTAATGTTCTTAATTGGCCAGACATATTGGTCTTTTGTTTGTTAACTCATGTTTGTTAAGTCATTGTTTGTGCCAGATTATTTGAAGCCTTCATTGTCTGAGGTTGTGTATTGCTAATTTAATGTAACTTACCTCACCCCCTCTGTCTACATCACTCAGAGGCAAATTAAGCGCTTGGCTTGAAATGCCCACCAATAAGAGAGCAACCTTATCCCTCCAATCCTGGAAGAACACAATATACCCTAAGGTGTAGGCCTGGGATATAAAAAAGACTGCCTTAGTCACCAGTAGTTGATATGTTACATATCTTCAACCTCGGCGCTCTGGTCTCGCTTAGAAAACCATAACATCAGTCTAGGAATTTAGGTTGCACCTTCCAGGTTAAGCTCATGTCATCATACTTTGCATGGCCTCAGTAGCTTTGGGTCCAACTAGAGGAGCGCGAAAACTGGATGAAATTCTGCAGGAGCTCAGCCTAGGACTCTAGGATTTGGCTGGAAGATACCCAGGTTGGAACAATTCGATCACGTGGCTACAGATTTTCTTATACTCGGTCAGCTTCCTAAGCTTGCCGCTATTCCTTTCTCGGTAGGTGCCCGGCAAAAACGGAGTGATACAGAATTGGCGTAGTTGGCGGTGGAAGCCCCAAATAGTCTAATCCTTTGTGAGCTAGCGGAAGGGTGAGACTCTGTTGCCTGTTACAATTTGTGCTCTTGCTTGGTATCTATTACATGTCTTTGAGTGTTGGGGATCCAATAAAGTCTTACCAATGTGTGATTCCCTCACCCTGTGTTGTCTGAGTAGTGTTCTGCCCACGGTTAAGGTAAAGGAGCCCGGGTGTTTAGTTGGGATGAGCGATGGTCCATGCTCTCTTTCTAAAGGCAGTCGAGCCAGCAGACGAGAACACCCTCTAACCCCCGTGTCTCCACAGCCGTCATGGAGGAGGAAAGAGGATCCCCGTGGCTCCGGTGAAGCTCTAGTGAACTTAATGCCCAAGAGAGTTAAAGCCATGCTTGAAAACAATGGTGGCCACACAAAATATTGACTCTATGGGCACAATTTTGACATTTTCACTTACAGGTATATTCAGTTTTGCTGACAGCGGTGTAGACATTAATGGCTGTGTAAGTAGGGCTAGTTTCATATTAGTATTCAGCATGCGTCCGTGAAATTGAAGAGACACAGACGGATGCCCGCGCTGCGTTTATTCTGCGGATCCGCACTGAGAAAAAGTTCCATAGGAAATTATTATAAGGCTGAAGGTACACTGTCCGCGTGCCTCGCGCGAGTGCAATGTGAGGGAGACTCACATTGCACTCGGACCAGTATCATTAAACGATACTGGTCACATCAGTGCAATTTCCTCGCATTGCGAGGGAAATGCGAGTTCAATCGCAGCATGCTGTGATTGCATGCAATTTACATGTGCAAGTGGACAATGTAAGTATATGGGTGCAAGAAAATCCTGCACCCATACAGCACACCGTGCGATAGTCGCACACATGTGCTTTAAAAATGGCTTCAAACTCCGCGGCTGTCAAAGCCGTGGAGTTTTAATTTGCCGGTTTCCCGCTCAGTAAGCAATCATCTTTCACCGCTGTGACAGCAGCGGTGACAGATGATTAATAAAAACAAAGCTGCTGTCCACATTTTGAAATTCCCGGGGTTTAGCTGCATATTAACCCCATCTGCAGCCTCTGTGTGGCATGTCATGTTGTAACTAAAAGCAGGCAATTATCGGTAAACAGAAAATTACTGTATTTGCCAGGCAGCTCCTGTACTGAGCTCTCCATGGTACTGTACGCTAATAGAATACAATGACAGCCGCTGTCCTTGGTGCTGATGTCTTAACATCAGCACCATGCCCAGTGTACATTCAAACTCTGGAGCACTGGCCAGGGTGCTGATGTTAATACAGGTATGCCCACACTCCCTGGACACAAGCTGTCATCAGCACCATGGCCAGTGCACCGGAGTTTGAATGTACGCTGGGAATGCTGCTGATGTTAATATATCAGCACCATGACCAGCGCATAGCTTTAACCAGCTATGAACTGCAATAACACCGTGAATTTCAGAACCAAGGACAGCAGCTGTCAGCTCCTGAGTGCAGGATCTGCCCTGCAATTACAGTAATTTACTAAGTAATGTATTAAGTGCATTAACTCCTGCTGACCTAGTGTGTGATGTCCAGGGAGTGTGGACATACCTGGACACAAGCTAACACCACACAAACATGGGGTCAACCCTGCATAAACCGACTTATTAGCCGCATCTGAAACCTCTGTGCTGACATGCCGCACAGAGGCTGCAGATGGAGTTAATATGGCAGGTTTCACATTGTGGACACCGGCTGTGTTTTTATTAATCATCTTTCACCGCTGCTGTTACAGCGGTGAAAGATGATTGCATACTGTGCCGTGAAACCAGAAATTTGAAGAAAAAAGAAAAGCCGATAAATTCTGTTTGCGGACCTGAAGTTTGTTTCAGGACCGTGGACAGCATCACACTCACACGCACCACACACGCACTTACATAGCACACTCGCAGCACATTCACATGCACACAGCCATGCACACTCAACCACATGCACCACACTGACACAAAACACGCACTACACTCGCATCACTGTCATGACAGTGTGCCTTCAGCCTAATCTGTCCGCTCCCATAGGAAACCATTATAATGTAGTTGAGAGAGAGAGACAGGAATTTTACATGCATTTAGCAGCGCTGCCATCTGGAATCCACAAAAATTAAGTTGCATTTTTCACCACCACAAGAAAAACGCAATAATATGCAAACGCATGCATCCACATGCCAATGCATTCACAATGGCGCCCCATGTTAAACACAGGGAGGCAGTGCGGATCCCTAGCCGCACACACTGGGGCGCACGCTGATGGAATACATGTAAACGCCAGTGTGAAACCGGCCTTACTCACTTTTGTGTTATACTGTATGTAGCATTGATGTGATGAAAGAGGCCACTTATCTTACGGTGTGCGTTTCTGTGACACTCACTTCTGTCATCAGTCACCACCTTATTCATTCTGCGGGCAGCTCTGGTGATGGAGGAGACATCAGGATCAGAATCTGTGGGCGGCACAGTCTCTATCCAGACACTAAGAATAGCTGGGACCAGTAGTACGGTCCAGTCTGGCAGTCGGGGTGTGTGCAGTCCAGCTGGAGTAATCAGCTCCCTGCTTCTGTCAATTAGAAAGCTCCGCACCCTAGTAAACCTCACAGCATAGTCTGGGAGTCTGCCGGATATAGGCTTGTTCTCCTCTGGTTCAGTGCTGTGTGCTCTGCTCTCACCTTGTGTATTTGATTCCTGTTGTGACCCCGGCCTGTTTACTGACTACTCTTGCAGTTTCTGATTCTGACTTTCCTCTGCCCTCCTGGTTCTGACCCATCTACCTGACTATTCTTCTTGCCATCTCACACCACCAATTAGCAGATAACTCTGTGTCCCCAAACTGTTGGTCCCCAGGTAAGTCCAAATCACTGTATGGGTGTTAGAGGGTGAAGGGCAAGGCAATCCCTGGGATATGGAGGGCGGAGTAGATAGCGCCAGGTCTACTTGTGGCAGCCATCTTTGGAGCTGCCGGGTGATTCCATGATTGGGATATGTCTGGACTACACCACCGATAAAGCAGCCACAGCCGGTGACCCGAGAAGAATCTGTGACTTCTCTGCATTCAGTGGCCACTACTCACCTGGGCGGTGATCTGTAGGGATCTCCTCTGTCCTCCGCTCATCACCCCTCAAATATGTCTCTGGAGGATTAATATGGGGCAGATCTTCACCCTGAAACAAAGATTGTAAAGTCACAGACAGATGGAGAAATCCCATCTATGATCAGCTGTAATCTGCCATCTCCACCGTTCTCATTACACAAGTATAACACATCTAATAGTGGAGGAGAAAACAAGACTGATGGTGGGTTTACACGCCGCGATATCGGCGTCCAACTCCGACCCAACTCCGACCCAAAGTCACGTGGGTCGCGAGTTGGAGCCGATATCTGGTGCGCGTTGTACGGTTTCAGTGTACAACGCGATGCTGGAACGATGCCAAAACGATATCGGAGTTGAATAGCAGAGCTATTTAACGCCCCGATATCGCAAGGCCGTTGTACCAGCATCGCTGCGTGTGACAGCCCAACTCCGATCTGTACTCGCACCTCACCCATTAACTCCCATATTAAATGGTCGTTACTGGGTTGGTGGGCGTACACATCGGAGGGACGTTGTTTCCCGATATCGCAGCGTGTAAACCAGCGATGCGATATCGGGAAAAGCGCTCAAAAATGCGCGCTCCCGCGGCGTTGCCTCCGATATCGCCACGATATCGGGACGTGTAACCCCACCATGAGACAAGACCTTCACAGCCGTCTACACATCATAGGGAGATCTCATCACACCTTCTCTCCATCTACCTGATGATCCGGAGGAACATCGGGATCTTCTTGTTTACAGTCCTGTGGGAGAAGAGGACGGGGACATCTCTCTGGTGTTGTCCTCTTACTGGATAGACCTGGAGGAGACACATACAGGACTGAATTCATTCTTTACATACAGATCATTATAGGTCGTGTGTATTTAGTCCTATTACCTGGTGATGTGAGGGGATCCTCCATCATGACTATGTCCTTGTACAGATCTCTGTGTCCTTCTAAATACTCCCACTCCTCCATGGAGAAATAGACGGAGACGTCCTGACACCTTATAGGAACCTGACACATACAATGATAGCCGCATTGTCATCATTCCCCATCCCTTCATAGCGTTACTGTATAATGTCCCAGCAGTGTCACCTCTCCAGTCAGCAGCTCCATCATCCTGTAGGTGAGTTCTAGGATCTTCTGCTCATTGAAGTCCTCATGTATCAGGGGGTAAGATGGAGGCCCCGTGATTGGGCCCCGGGCTCTTCCCTCACACTGTACAGGGTCCTGACAGCACAGATCACTCCAGCTCTTCTTCACCACTGTGTAATCCAGGTTATGGAGAGACACATTAATAAATCTCCAGTCTCCAGACATCTCCAGAGTCCTCACCTCTCCAGCTCTGTCCGTTATTCTGTCCATAGATAAGAATGAGGTCATGTGACATCTCTCACCTCTCCAGTAACAAGGAAGAGGATCTCTAGGGTGAGGGGTAAGATCCTCTCCGCCATCTTGTCCCTGTCCAGATCCATCCTTGATGGTCAATCAGGAGAATTCTCTTCTATAGAAGATCTGAGAGGATCCGAGATTGTAGAGACCTGAATGGGGGAAGAGACGATGGAACATCAGAGAGATCCTGGGGAATAATACAATCACTGGAGATAAGAAGGGGACACGACTCAGGAGACAGAACGTGGCGATGGTTTGTGGAATGGATTATAAGGTTAATGTCCGGTCAGGACGGATCCTCAGTGATTGAGGTCACAATGATGTCATCATTACATGAGGTCACAGCCAATCGAGGGCCACAGCGATCACGTGTCATACATGATGTCATCAGTACAGAGTGTCATCACTGCTGTGACCAATGATGGAGCTGTAGTGATATCATCAGTATATAGTGACATCACTGCTGTGACCAATGACGGAGCTGTAGTGATATCATCAGTATATAGTGACATCACTGCTGTGACCAATGACGGAGCTGTAGTGATGTCATCAATACATAGTGACATCACCACTGTGATCAATGACGGAGCTGTAGTGAGGTCATCAGTACATAGTGACATCACCACTGTGATCAATGAAGGAGCTGTAGTGATGTCATCAGTACATAGTGACATCACCGCTGTAGTGATATCATCAGTATATAGTGACATCACCGCTGTGACCAATGACGGAGCTGTAGTGATGTCATCAGTATATAGTGACATCACCGCTGTGACCAATGACGGAGCTGTAGTGATGTCATCAGTATATAGTGACATCACCACTGTGACCAATGACCGAGCTGTAGTGATATCATGAGTACATAGTGACATCACCGCTGTGACCAATGATGGAGCTGTAGTGATATCATCAGTATATAGTGACATCACCACTGTGATCAATGACGGAGCTGTAGTGATGTCATCAGTACATAGTCACATCACCGCTGTGACCAATGACGGAGCTGTAGTGATATCATGAGTACATAGTGACATCACCGCTGTAGTGATATCATCAGTATATAGTGACATCACCGCTGTGACCATTGACGGAGCTGTAGTGAGGTCATCAGTACACAGTGACATCACCGCTGTGACCAATGACGGAGCTGTAGTGATATCATCTGTACATAGTGACATCACCGCTGTGACCAATGACGGAGCTGTAGTGAGGTCATCAGTACACAGTGACATCACCGCTGTGACCAATGACGGAGCTGTAGTGAGGTCATCAGTACATAGTGACATCACCACTGTGATCAATGACGGAGCTGTAGTGATGTCATCAGTACACAGTGACATCACCGCTGTGACCAATGATGGAGCTGTAGTGATATCAGTATATAGTGACATCACCGCTGTAACCAATGACGGAGCTGTAGTGAGGTCATCAGTACACAGTGACATCACCGCTGTGACCAATGATGGAGCTGTAGTGAGGTCATCAGTACACAGTGACATCACCGCTGTGACCAATGACGGAGCTGTAGTGATATCATGAGTACATAGTGACATCACCGCTGTGACCAATGACGGAGCTGTAGTGATATCATCTGTACATAGTGACATCACCGCTGTGACCAATGACGGAGCTGTAGTGAGGTCATCAGTACACAGTGACATCACCGCTGTGACCAATGACGGAGCTGTAGTGATGTCATCAGTACACAGTGACATCACCGCTGTGACCAATGACGGAGCTGTAGTGATATCATCAGTATATAGTGACATCACCGCTGTGATCAATGACGGAGCTGTAGTGATATCATCAGTATATAGTGACATCACCGCTGTGACCAATGACGGAGCTGTAGTGATATCATCAGTATATAGTGACATCACCGCTGTGACCAATGACGGAGCTGTAGTGATATCATCAGTATATAGTGACATCACCGCTGTGATCAATGACGGAGCTGTAGTGATATCATCAGTATATAGTGACATCACCGCTGTGACCAATGACGGAGCTGTAGTGATATCATCAGTATATAGTGACATCACCGCTGTGACCAATGACGGAGCTGTAGTGATATCATCAGTATATAGTGACATCACCACTGTGATCAATGACGGAGCTGTAGTGATATCATCAGTATATAGTGACATCACCGCTGTGACCAATGACGGAGCTGTAGTGATATCATCAGTATATAGTGACATCACCGCTGTGACCAATGACGGAGCTGTAGTGATATCATCAGTACATAGTGACATCACCGCTGTGATCAATGACGGAGCTGTAGTGATATCATCAGTATATAGTGACATCACCACTGTGATCAATGACGGAGTTGTAGTGATATCATCAGTATATAGTGACATCACCGCTGTGACCAATGACGGAGCTGTAGTGATATCATCAGTATATAGTGACATCACCGCTGTGACCAATGACGGAGCTGTAGTGATATCATCAGTATATAGTGACATCACCGCTGTGATCAATGACGGAGCTGTAGTGATATCATCAGTATATAGTGACATCACCACTGTGATCAATGACGGAGTTGTAGTGATATCATCAGTATATAGTGACATCACCGCTGTAGTGTAGTGATGTCATCAGAGACTGAAGGGAACACAGGGGTATCAGCCTGAGAGCAACACAAGCGCATTTACAGGGGGGAAAAAGTATTTATTCAGCCCCCAATTGTGCGACTTCTCCCACTTGTAGAGATGAGGTCGGCCTGACATCATAGGTGACCCCAACTATGGGACAGAACTAATCCTGATAATCACATCGTCTGATCTGGAAAGACATTTTACTATTATGGTGGAAACCAGTGAGATTCCCGGCTCTCGCAGAGCTGTCACCCCTTCTTTAACCCCTTCATGACCCGGGAATTTTTCATTTTGGTTTTTTGCTTACCCTGCTTCCAAGAGCCATAACTTTTTTTTATTTTTCCGTCTATATAGACATATGACGGCTTGTTTTTTTCAGATGCAATCAATTATTTTACCTTATAGTGTACAGGGAAATTGCAAAAAAATTTCCGGGCGATTCTGAACGCGGCGATGCCAAACATGGATTTTTTTTATTTTTGTAATACTTTTATTGTGGATGGGGCAAAAGGGGGGTGATTTGAACTTTTATGTTTTTATTTTTTTTTACATGTTTAAAAAAAACTTTATTTATTAACTAATTCTTATTTTTACACAGCCCCATAGAGAGACGCCCTGCTCCACCATCTGATCAATTCTGACAGATACCGATGACCTGCAGCACATCAGGATCTGTCAGAGAAGCGCACGGTCAGTGATTGGAAGCGCCTGACAACAACTCACCGGAAGTGCTCTGTGAAAGCTTCCGGGGTCAACCCAGGACGTGGGATCTCCGATGCAGATGGGGAACAGACCGTTCCCCGCCACGGCGCTTTTGAAGCTCGCCGTCAGTGATTTACAGCGGGATCCAAAGGGTTAACAGCACCGATCAGATCCCTGATGAGATCAGCTGAGATGTCGGGTGTTTGATGTGAGCTGCGCGCCGGAGCTAACATCAAACACTGGGACACGACACATGACATTGTACAACGTCATGGGGCATGAAGGGGTTAAGAGGCTCCTCTGTCCTCCATCATTACCTGTAGTACTGGCTCCTGTGTGACCTTGTTATCAGTATAAAAGACGCCTGTCCACAACCTCAAACAGTCACACTCCAACCTCCACTATAGTGAAGACCAAAGAGCTGGAGAAGGACACCAGAAACAACATTGTAACCCTGCACCAGGCTGGGAAGACTGAACCTGCAATAGGCAAGAAGCGCGGTGTGAAGAGATCAACTGTGGAGCAATAACTAGACAATGGAAGACAGACAAGATCACTGATAATCTCCCTCCATCTGGTGGATCCACACAAGATCTCAAAATGATCTGAAGAACGGTGAGCAAAAATCCCAGAACTACACGGAGAACCATAGAATGATCTGCAGAAACCTCAGGTCTGCTCTCTTATCTCTGTAGTAAGCTCGGTGCTCTCTTATCTCTGTAGTAAGCTCGGTTCTGCTCTCTTATCTCTGTAGTAAGCTCGGTTCTGCTCTCTTATCTCTGTAGTAAGCTCGGTTCTGCTCTCTTATCTCTGTAGAAAGCTCGGTTCTGCTCTCTTATCTCTGTAGTAAGCTCGGTTCTGCTCTCTTATCTCTGTAGTAAGCTCGGTTCTGCTCTCTTATCTCTGTAGTAAGCTCGGTTCTGCTCTCTTATCTCTGTAGTAAGCTCGGTTCTGCTCTCTTATCTCTGTAGTAAGCTCGGTTCTGTTCTCTTATCTCTGTAGTAAGCTCGGTTCTGCTCTCTTATCTCTGTAGTAAGCTCGGTTCTGCTCTCTTATCTCTGTAGTAAGCTCGGTTCTGCTCTCTTATCTCTGTAGTAAGCTCGGTTCTGCTCTCTTATCTCTGTAGTAAGCTCGGTTCTGTTCTCTTATCTCTGTAGTAAGCTCGGTTCTGGTCCCTTATCTCTGTAGTAAGCTCGGTTCTGCTCCATATCTCTGTAGTAAGCTCGGTTCTGCTCTCTTATCTCTGTAGTAAGCTCGGTTCTGTTCTCTTATCTCTGTAGTAAGCTCCGTTCTGCTCCCTTATCTCTGTAGTAAGCTCGGTTCTGCTCTCTTATCTCTGTAGTAAGCTCCGTTCTGTTCTCTTATCTCTGTAGTAAGCTCGGTTCTGTTCCCATATCTCTGTAGTAAGCTCAGTTCTGCTCCCTTATCTCTGTAGTAAGCTCGGTTCTGCTCTCTTATCTCTGTAGTAAGCTCGGTTCTGCTCTCTTATCTCTGTAGTAAGCTCGGTTCTGCTCTCTTATCTCTGTAGTAAGATCGGTTCTGCTCCCTTATCTCTGTAGTAAGATCGGTTCTGTTCTCTTATCTCTGTAGTAAGCTCGGTTCTGTTCTCTTATCTCTGTAGTAAGCTCGGTTCTTCTCCCTTATCTCTGCAGTAAGCTCGGTTCTTCTCCCTTATCTCTGCAGTAAGCTCAGTTCTGCTCCCTTATCTCTGTAGTAAGCTCGGTTCTGCTCTCTTATCTCTGTAGTAAGCTCGGTTCTGCTCTCTTATCGCTGTAGTAAGCTCCGTTCTGTTCTCTTATCTCTGTAGTAAGCTCGGTTCTGTTCCCATATCTCTGTAGTAAGCTCAGTTCTGCTCCCTTATCTCTGTAGTAAGCTCGGTTCTGCTCCCTTATCTCTGTAGTAAGCTCAGTTCTGCTCTCTTATCTCTGTAGTAAGCTCGGTTCTGCTCTCTTATCTCTGTAGTAAGCTCAGTTCTGTTCTCTTATCTCTGTAGTAAGCTCGGTTCTGCTCTCTTATCTCTGTAGTATGCTCGGTTCTGCTCTCTTATCTCTGTAGTAAGCTTGGTTCTGCTCTCTTATCTCTGTAGTAAGCTCGGTTCTGTTCTCTTATCTCTGTAGTAAGCTCGGTTCTGTTCTCTTATCTCTGTAGTAAGCTCGGTTCTGCTCCCTTATCTCTGTAGTAAGCTCGGTTCTGCTCCCTTATCTCTGTAGTAAGCTCAGTTCTGCTCCCTTATCTCTGTAGTAAGCTCGGTTCTGTTCTCTTATCTCTGTAGTAAGCTCGGTTCTGCTCTCTTATCTCTGTAGTAAGCTCGGTTCTGCTCTCTTATCTCTGTAGTAAGTTCGGTTCTGCTCTCTTATCTCTGTAGTAAGCTCGGATCTGTTCTCTTATCTCTGTAGTAAGCTCAGTTCTGCTCCCTTATCTCTGTAGTAAGCTCGGTTCTGCTCTCTTATCTCTGTAGTAAGCTCAGATCTGTTCTCTTATCTCTGTAGTAAGCTCGGTTCTGCTCTCTTATCTCTGTAGTAAGCTCGGTTCTGCTCTCTTATCTCTGTAGTAAGCTCGGTTCTGCTCTCTTATCTCTGTAGTAAGCTTGGTTCTGCTCTCTTATCTCTGTAGTAAGCTCAGTTCTGTTCTCTTATCTCTGTAGTAAGCTCGGTTCTGTTCTCTTATCTCTGTAGTAAGCTCGGTTCTGCTCCCTTATCTCTGTAGTAAGCTCGGTTCTGCTCCCTTATCTCTGTAGTAAGCTCAGTTCTGCTCCCTTATCTCTGTAGTAAGCTCGGTTCTGTTCTCTTATCTCTGTAGTAAGCTCGGTTCTGCTCTCTTATCTCTGTAGTAAGCTCGGTTCTGCTCTCTTATCTCTGTAGTAAGTTCGGTTCTGCTCTCTTATCTCTGTAGTAAGCTCGGATCTGTTCTCTTATCTCTGTAGTAAGCTCAGTTCTGCTCCCTTATCTCTGTAGTAAGCTCGGTTCTGCTCTCTTATCTCTGTAGTAAGCTCAGATCTGTTCTCTTATCTCTGTAGTAAGCTCGGTTCTGCTCTCTTATCTCTGTAGTAAGCTCGGTTCTGCTCTCTTATCTCTGTAGTAAGCTCGGTTCTGCTCTCTTATCTCTGTAGTAGCTCGGTGTTCCTCTCTTACCTCCTATATCCAGTGTCCTGTGTATACAGCCTGTTACATGTGTATAGTGCAGTGTCTCCCCCTCGATGTAGCAGCGCCCTCTAGTGTCCACAGCCTCCACCTCAGAGCCTCTCTGTGCTGACAAGACCTGTGATGATGTCACACGAGGGGAGGAGTCAGAGGTCACATGATCAGCTCCTCAGCATAGGCAGCGTTGTTTCGTTGTCATGGTGATGGTATAGCCCCTCCCCCAATGTACAGCGACCCCTCATTAAGGGTCGGTTAATTGTAACATTGAGAGATAGAAGATCAAACATAAAATCCAGAAAATCCCATTGTCTAAATTATATACATGTATTTGCATATTGGGGAAAGAAAATAAGTATTTGACCCCTCCCAACCATTAGGAGTTCCGGCTCCTACAGAGCAGTTATCGGCTCCTAATCACCTGGTTCCCTGCATTACAGACAGCTGTGTTACATTGTCACCTGTATAAAGACTCCTGTCCACACACTCAATGAATCAGTCACCTCTAACTTCTACAACATGGGAAGAGCACAGAGCTTCGTAAGGATGTCAGGGAAAAGATCCTAGACCTGCGCAAGGCTGGAATGGGCTACAAGACCATAAGGAAGACAAAGCTGGGGGAGAAGGAGACAACTGTGGGTGCAATAGGAAGAACATGGAAGAAATACAAAATGAGGTAAATCCACATCGATCTGGGGCTCCATGTAAGGTCTCACCTCGTGGGGGATCCAGGATCATGAGGAGGGGAGAGATCAGCCTAAAACTACACAAGGGGAACTTGTTACTGATCTCAGGGCAGCAGGGACCACTGTCACCAAGAAAACCATTGGTAACCATTATACCGCAATGGATTAAAATTCTGCAGTGCCCACAAAGTCCCCCTGCTCAAGAAGGCACATGTGCCCCCATCTGAAGTTTACCAATGACACCTGGTAGAAGAACATGTAACCAAACCTGTCTGACCTCTTCATCTTTCAGCGAGGTGCGGCCTCCTTAGAATAAACCCTACACCACAGATGCTCCAGTGAATGGAGATCTCAACAGGAATTTAGACACTAAGTCAACATTTTACACTACTTGTCATGTTCTTCAAACAACTCAATAGTTTGCAGTATCAATAGCATGACCAGCAACCACCAGGGTAATACTGAAAAGTGAGAGAAGGTTCCAAAACTAAAGATTCACATAACCTCGCAATCACATTGCTGTTGCCGCTAATGTCTTCTTCCCATTGAGCATCCTGGTGGAATCTCTTACTGGAGTAACTGATGGACATGTGGCCGGCCATCCACATCATGTTATAAAGAGTATGCTTCTTCACAGCAGGCCACTTACTTCCATTGCTACATTGACCATTCGTGATGCTCACTTGACCATTAAGGTACCGTCACACGCCGCCATATCTCCAGCGAGATCACTGGCAATTCCCGAATTTGGCGATGTGGAGTGGTGTGTGACTGGGCGATTCTACGGCGAGAAATCGCCGGGGGAGTGTCGCCTGATTGCCCTGCACTGCAGTGAAATCAGGCGATATCTACCGAGCGATTTCAGCAGTTCGTGGCGTGTGACAGGGCGATAGCGACGTACACAGCGATCCGGAAATAAATCCCGTAGGCGTGCTTAGATGTTGTTTTTTTCGCACTGCGGCGATTGGTGGGTGATACTGCGTTTCGATTGGCAGGCCATGTCCGAGGCGACTTATTGATGACCTGTGCATTCACACAAGGCTGACCAATGGGAACGCAGTTCTGTCCACCAATTGCAGTGATAGGGGCGGGTAAAAAACACTGTAGCACGCCCCTATCGAAACAGTATGGCCACATCGCTGCTACGATGGCAGCGTGTGACGCGGTGATTTGTGAAGGGAAGATCACTTCCGGTCTTCTGCAGGTGATTTCCAGAACGCAGGTTCACCGAAGATCACTGGCGAGATCACTACGTGTGACAGTTCCACAGCAGTCTGAAAAAAAGTGTCCGAAACCTGCGCGCTCACGTCAAATCACCGGCGATATGGAAGCCATATGGAGACGTGTGACGGTACCTTTAGAGAAGCTATCGGAAGTGGGCAACATTGAGTATGGACATCATGATTGATCAATGTCTACATAAAGATCAAACTCTGTGTGCTTTGATGCTTTCCTATCATAGCCAGCATTAACTTTTTCAGCAATTTGTGCTACTATAGCTCTTTGGTGGGATACTGATACTGATAAAATGGATATTATAGTACACTACCTGACAGAAGTTACGTGGCTTATCCATGTTATGTAAATAAAAGCTTATAACCTGGTGTTACATTCATCCTTCGGTTGTATAAATTACTCTTTCGAAAGCTGAAAGCCTAAAAAATGTGGTTTAGGTTAAGAAAATAAATTGGCATCAATTCTGAAATATTGATCATTTAATGAGCACAGAATGGTCAGATTTTGACAAGACAAAAGTTTTGCCACTCACAGAAATTAATGTGATATTCAACAAATAATTAACTTAAAATACAAATATATGTTACATAACATTGGTGAATGAAGTTGTGGTGCTATTAGACCCCTACTTTTCTCCATTTACACTCTCGGCCTAGGGCAACTCATCGAGTCCCATGGCCTCCAGTACCACCTCTACGCCGACGACACCCAAATCTACCTGTCCGGCCCTGACATCACCTCCCTACTCTCGAAAATCCCTCAATGCCTTTCCGCCATCTCATCCTTCTTCTCTGCTCGCTTCCTTAAACTCAACATGGACAAAACTGAATTCATAGTCTTCCCCCCAAGAAATTCCACCCCACCTCTCAACCTATCCATCGGCATCAACGACTGCGCCCTCTCCCCACTCCCCCAAGCCAAGTGCCTCGGGGTAATCCTTGACACCTCCCTATCCCACATCGAGGCCCTCACCACATCCCTCTGGCTCCAGCTCAAGAACATCTCACGGATCCGCTCCTTCCTCACCCACGACACCGCTAAAACACTCATCCATGCTCTTATCATCTCCCGCCTTGACTACTGCAACCTCCTTCTCAACTTATCAAAAAAGACCTCTAAGGGACTATGGAATGTCTTTAAAATCTCATTTTCTTTATTAAAGAGCTTAAAAAGCATAACAATGCCAGTACATTACAGCTATAACACAAAAGACAATGTGGTTTTTTGATGAGGAAACAGTAATAAACATCAATTAGGAAGATCAATAGAGGTCAGAATATTGTATTAGGAACCTCTAGGCTCACACTGGAGATAACTATACTCAGTCAAGCTCAGGATGACAGATGACACCCCGCAACACCATTGGCCTCTGGTACTCAGTACATTTTACCATCATATCAGGCTTGCAACAGATATCATAAACTGAGCCCTCTCAATTTAGGCTGAATTATACAGTTTTTGCTCATTAGCACCTATAGAGATCTATTATAGTTGTCTGTAAGCTATGTAATAGCACAGGAAACTACACAATAGTCATATCCCTAGGTAAACAATGCCCAGTCCAGAATTAATTCTGTATAAGCGTGAAATGTGGACTCCTACTTATTTACTGGTCCAAATACTGGCCACATAGTGTATACTAGGGCATATTGCCCATAAGTCACCCTGCTGCAGATGGTACTGACCTGGGTAGTTAGAGCTCCTTATCACCCCTATAAGGAGCTCTAACTACCCAGGTCAGTACCATCTGCAGCAGGGTGACTTATGGGCAATATGCCCTAGTATACACTATGTGGCCAGTATTTGGACCAGTAAATAAGTAGGAGTCCACATTTCACGCTTATACAGAATTAATTCTGGACTGGGCATTGTTTACCTAGGGATATGACTATTGTGTAGTTTCCTGTGCTATTACATAGCTTACAGACAACTATAATAGATCTCTATAGGTGCTAATGAGCAAAAACTGTATAATTCAGCCTAAATTGAGAGGGCTCAGTTTATGATATCTGTTGCAAGCCTGATATGATGGTAAAATGTACTGAGCACCAGTGGCCAATGGTGTTGCAGGGTGTCATCTGTCATCCTGAGCTTGACTGAGTATAGTTATCTCCAGTGTGAGCCTAGAGGTTCCTAATACAATATTCTGACCTCTATTGATCTTCCTAATTGATGTTTATTACTGTTTCCTCATCAAAAAACCACATTGTCTTTTGTGTTATAGCTGTAATGTACTGGCTTTGTTATGCTTTTTAAGCTCTTTAATAAAGAAAATGAGATTTTAAAGACATTCCATAGTCCCTTAAGGGGGTGTCACACGCGTCAATGTCGTCAGCGAGATGATCGCTGACGACATTGACGGCTGATCGCTGGTGAGCTGTCACACAGGCAGACTCACCAGCGATCAATTGACCAGAAACATCGTGGAAACGATTTAAATATCGTTTCCACGATGTCCTGCTCCCGCTGCCAGCCTGCTGGAAGCGGGAGCAGCCTGGTCTCCAAGGTACACTGCGGGTAACTAGGCAGCGCGCGCTGCCTAGATACCCGACTGTGTACCTTAGTTACCAGCCTCCTCCGCTCACCGGGTGAGCGGAGGAGGCTGGTAACTAAGGTACACGTCGGGTATCTAGGCAGCGCGCGCTGCCTAGTTACCCGCAGTGTACCTTGGAGACCAGCTCCCAGCGCTTGTGACAGGCGCTGGGAGCTGGAATATCGCTAGTCCCGGTGTCACACGCAGCGATGCTGCGTGTCCACCGGGCGACAATCGCCAGGTTTCAGAGCTGGTTCTGAAACCTGGCGATCATCAACCAGCGATTTATCGCTGGTTGATGCAGTATGTCACACGCGTCAATATCGCTGTAACGTCACGTGCAGCCGATATCGTGCAGGCGATATTGACGCGTGTGACACCCCCTTTAGAGGTCTTTTTTGATAAGTTGTTATGATAAGGAATGCATTGAATTGATAAGGTTGTGATTTACAACCTCCTTCTCAATGGCCTCCCGGCTAACTCCCTCACACCTCTCCAGTCTGTCCTCAACTCCGCTGCCCGACTCATCTATATGTCCTCCCGCTGCTCCCCTGTCTCCCCCCTCTGCCAAGCCCTTCACTGGCTCCCCGTCTCCAAGAGATCCCAATTCAAAACACTAACCATGGCGTACAAAGCCATATACAACCTGGCCCCACCATACATCTCCGACCTGGTCTCCCGATACCTACCCTCACGCAACCTCCGCTCCTCCCAAGAACTCCTCCTCTGCTCCCCCCTCATCACCTCTTCGCACAACCGAGTCCAGGACTTCTCCCGGGCATCTGCCTTACTCTGGAACTCCCTACCCGAACACGTCAGACACTCTCCTACCCTGAGTAGCTTCAAGTGTCACCTGAAGACTCGCTTGTTCCGTCAAGCCTACAACCTGCCATGAGACCCAGGTGAACGCCCCATACCTGACATTCCCCCATCCTACTGTATCCTAACCCACCCCTCATAGACTGTGAGCCCTCGTGGACAGGGTCCCTGCCCCTCCTGTACCTGTACGTCCTGATCGCCTAGATTTAGTGTACTTGTTCTTGTCTCCCTCATCCTTATGTAAAGCGCCATGGAACCTAATGGCGCTATATAAATAAATAATAATAATATTTAATATTTGTGTGACTTCCATGAGCCTGAAGGACTGCATCTATGCGGTTCAACAATGATTTATGCAATTTATTAATGAAGACATCAGGAATAGCAAAGAATGCAGTCTTACATGCCTCCCAGAGTTCATCTAGATTCTTTGGCTTTGTCTTCCAAGCTTCCTCTTTCATCCTACCCCAAACATGCTCAATGATGTTCATGTCTGGTGACTGGGCTGGCCAGTCCTTGAGCACCTTGATCTTTTTTGCCTGGAGGAACTTTGTTGTAGAGATGGATGTATGAGATGGAGTACCATCCTGCTGCAGAATTTGACCCCTTTTATGATTTGGAATATAAGAGGTAGCTAATACTTTTTGATATTTTAGGCTATTGATATTGCCTTCCACCTTGAAAAAGTTTCGCACACAACCATACTGAATGTAACCCCAGACGATGATCTTTCCACCAACAAATGCAACTTTTTTCTGGGAGTATTTTGGATCCATACGGGCTCCAGTAGGTCTCCTGCAGTATTTGCGGCAACTCTGGTGTAATTCTACTGAAGATTGATCAGAGAAATCCACCTTCTGCCATTTTTCCAGCGTCCATCTGTTTAGCAGGCTGTGGGACTTTGCAAATGCCACACGGTTTTTTATTTGCCTTTTGTTTAGAGCTGGCTTCTGGGCACTGATTCAACCATGGACCATTTCGAGACAGAATCCTACAAACTGTTCTAGTTGACACAGGGACTTGAGGTAACCAGGCCTATTGGAGCTCTGCTGCAGTGGAAGAGGGGCTTGCTTTGGATTTTCTAACCAACAAATTTCCTCCTGAGCAGTTGTCTTGCGGCGTCTGCCGGACCTGGGCTTGTTGAACACATCTTCAGTCTCTTCAAATCTTTTTTTAATTCTTTGTACTTGACGCTGAGACACATTAAAGGTGCCAGCCACTTCTGCAGTGGATCTGGTCTTCAGCCTCTTGATAAACAAGGCTTTGGTCGCAGGGTGGATGTTTGGCATGTTGTCAGAGCTCAAGTTGCAGTTCAAATAAAGGTCTGGGGTGCTGGGTTTCTTTTTAGACACACCCACTGACCGATCATTTACGGAGCACAGGTGAGGATGTAAACTAGGATTGGGTGCATTATATGACCAGGCGACAAAATGTTTGTCTTGCTAAAATCTGACCATTCTGTGTTCATTAAATGATCAATATTTCAGCATTGATGCCAATTTATTTTCTTAACCTAAACCACATTTGGGAGGGTTTTAGCTTTCAAAAGAGTAATTTATACAACCAATGGATGAATTTAACATCAGGTTATAAGCTTTTATTTACATAACATGGATAAGCGACATAACTTCTGTCAGGGAGTGTGTACTTAATTAAGCCAGATTAATGTTTGCAAATGCACAAAGGAATAAAGCCCTACATTTTTGGAGACATGTCCTTTGATCTGACAAAACTAAAATTGAACTGTTGTATGTTTGGAGGAAAAAGGGAAAAGCTTGGAAGCCTAAGAACACCATCCCAACTGTGAAACACGGGGGTGGCAGCATTTTGCTGCAGGTGGAAAAAAGATTATGTGGCAATACTGAAGCAACATCTCACAACGTCAACCTTGAAGATAAAGCTTGGACGGAAATGGGTCTTCCAAATGGACAATGACCTGAAGCTACTGCCAAACTAGGTACAAAGTGGCTTATGGGTTACAAAGTCAATGTTTTGGAGTGTTCATCACAATGTCCTGGTCTCAATCCTATTGAAAACTTAAGGCAAAGCTGAATAGGCTGCGAGCGAGGTGACCTCCAAATATGGCTCAGTTACACCAGCTCTGTCAGGAAGAATGGGCCCAAATTTCCACCAACTATTGTGAGAAACTTGTGGAAGGATCTAAAACATTTCACCCAAGTCATACAGTGTAAGGGCAATAATACCAAATATTAATGAAATGTATGGAAACCTGTGACTTTATGGTTCATCCTAATTGTCCTTAAACGGGAAAGGTTTGTTCTGATTTCATGTAAGAAAATGAGAAAAACCTGCAGATGTGTCTTTATACATAGTGTATGGAAACGTCTGGTTTCACTGTATGTGTTTTCCATCCTGTATCAGGGTTATCAACTCGATTTATTATTTTTATTTACAATTTATTTTTTTACAAATCATGAACAGCCATCATATACAGTGTTGGCCAAAAGTATTGACACCCCTGCAATTCTGTCAGATAATACTCAGTTTCTTCCTGAAAATTATTGCAATCACAAATTCTTTGCTATTATTATCTTCATTTAATTTGTCTTCAATGAAAAAACACAAAAGAGAATGAAGCAAAAAGCAAAACATTGATCATTTCACACAAAACTCCAAAAATGGGCCAGACAAAAGTATTGGCACCCTCAGCCTAATACTTGGTTGCACAACCTTTAGCCAAAATAACTGCGGTCAACCCCATGACCTCTGAGGGAGACCCAGCTTTCTCACACTGGGCCCTACATTATGCTGCAAAATGTGTTGGTAGTCTTCAGACTTCATAATGCCATGCACACGGTCAAGCAGTCCAGTGCCAGAGGCAGCAAAGCAACCCCAAAACATCAGGGAACCTCCGCCATGTTTGACTGTAGGGACCGTGTTCTTTTCTTTGAATGCCTCTTTTTTTCTCCTGTAAACTCTATGTTGATGCCTTTGCCCATAAAGCTCTACTTTTGTCTCATCTGACCAGAGAACATTCTTCCAAAACGTATTAGGCTTTCTCAGGTAAGTTTTGGCAAACTTCAGCCTGGCTTTTTTATGTCTCGGGGTAAGAAGTGGGGTCTTCCTGGGTCTCCTACCATACAGTACCTTTTCATTCAGACGCCAACGGATAGTACGGGTTGACACTGTTGTACCCTCGGACTGCAGGGCAGCTTGAACTTGTTTGGATGTTAGTCGAGGTTCTTTATCCACCATCCGCACAATCTTGGGTTGAAATCTCTCGTCAATTTTTCTTTTCCGTCCACATCTAGGGAGGTTAGCCACAGTGCCATGGGCTTTACACTTCTTGATGACACTGCACACGGTAGACACAGGAACATTCAGGTCTTTGGAGATGGACTTGTAGCCTTGAGATTGCTCATGCTTCCTCACAATTTGGTTTCTCAAGTCCTCAGACAGTTCTTTGGTCTTCTTTCTTTTCTCCATGCTCAATGTGGTGCACACAAGGACACAGGACAGAGGTTGAGTCAACTTTAATCCATGTCAACTGGCTGCAAGTGTGATTTAGTTATTGCCAACACCTGTTAGGTGCCACAGGTGAGTTACAGGTGCTGTTAATTACACAAATTAGAGAAGCATCACATGATTTTTCAGTGCCAATACTTTTGTCCACCCCCTTTTTTATGTTTGGTGGAATTATATCCAATTTGGCTTTAGGACAATTCTTTTTGTGTTTTTCATTGAAGACAAATTAAATGAAGATAATAATACCAAAGAATTTGTGATTGCAATCATTTTCAGGAAGAAACTGAGTATTATCTGACAGAATTGCAGGGGTGTCAATACTTTTGGCCAACACTGTATTACATGCATAGTGGAAACCATAATAAATCACTAATATGTAACATACAGTATGTACGGTATATATATACCGGCAGCATTTACTAGGAAATGTAAAATGAAGAATTGTGCATTTATTGTATTCTGTACCTGATTCTCCGGCTTAGAAAGAAATGACAGAAGAATGTAAATTGTGCAGGAAATACCAGATGGATGGTGATCCCTGTACGGAGCCCCAGTGTGTGACGTCACAGTCGGTGTTTGCACGGCCGGGGGGGGGGGGTGAGGTGTGTCCCAGTCTGAGTCTCACCATTACCTGCACTTTCATCTCATCAGTCTCCTGCTCGCCTCCTCCTGACATCTCACCTGGCCGGCAGCCATACTACCTGCACATCCCAGTCATCTGAGCTGTGAGTCCCGCCTTATCTCCTGTATTTGAAGTTCTGATCCGGTTTCATTGTATATCTGTGTGTTACTGATAACCTCTGTCTTGGCTCGTCCCTACCCTTTACAGCCCGAGCCTTCTACCTTTTCTTCTTAGTTTAAACCCTTCATCACCGGGCGATTTTCTGTTTTTCCCCTTCCCTTCTTCCAAGAGCCATAACTTTTTTATTTTTCTGTAAATATATGACGGCTTGTATTTTGCAGGACGAGTTATACTTTTGAGTGATATGATTTGTTTTACCAAATAGTGACTGGAAAATGGGAAAAGATTCACAGTGCAGTGACATTGCAAAAAAAGTGCAATTGTAGGTTGGCTTTTTAGGTTTTTTATTCACCATGTTCACTATATGGTAACACTGATGTGTCGATATGATGCCTCGGGTCAGTACTATATGGTAACACTGAGATGTCGGTATGATGTCTGGGGTCAGTACTATATGGTAACACTGAGGTGTCAGTATGATGTCTGGGGTCAGTACTATATGGTAACACTGAGGTGTCAGTATGATGTCTGGGGTCAGTGCTATATGGTAACACTGAGGTGTCGGTATGATGTCTGGGGTCCGTACTATATGGTAACACTGACGTGTCGGTATGATGCCTGGGGTCAGTACTATATGGTAACACTGAGGTGTCGGTATGATGTCTCAGGTCAGTACTATATGGTAACACTGTGGTGTCGGTATGATGCCTCGGGTCAGTACTATATGGTAACACTGAGGTGTCGGTATGATGTCTGGGGTCCGTACTATATGGTAACACTGACGTGTCAGTATGATGTCTGGGGTCAGTACTATATGGTAACACTGAGGTGTCGGTATGATGTCTGGGGTCAGTACTATATGGTAACATTGTGGTGTCGGTATGATGCCTCGGGTCAGTACTATATGGTAACACTGAGGTGTCGGTATGATGTCTGGGGTCAGTACTATATGGTAACACTGAGGTGTCAGTATGATGTCTGGGGTCAGTACTATATGGTAACACTGATGTGTCGGTATGATGTCTGGGGTCAGTACTATATGGTAACACTGAGGTGTCGGTATGATGTCTCTGGTCAGTACTATATGGTAACACTGACGTGTCGGTGTGATGTCTGGGGTCAACAATATGTGGTAACACTGAGGTGTCGGTATGATGCCTGGGGTCAGTACTATATGGTAACACTGACGTGTCGGTATGATGTCTGGGGTCAGTACTATATGGTAACACTGATGTGTCGGTATGATGTCTCGGGTCAGTACTATATGGTAAAACTGACGTGTCAGTATGATGTCTGGGGTCAGTACTATATGGTAACACTGACGTGTTGGTATGATGTCTGGGGTCAGTACTATATGGTAACACTGAGGTGTCGATATGATGCCTGGGGTCAGTACTATATGGTAACACTGAGGTGTTGGTATGATGTCTCGGGTCAGTACTATATGGTAACACTGATGTGCCAGTATGATGCCTCGGGTCAGTACTATATGGTAACACTGACGTGTCGGTGTGATGCCTCAGGTCAGTACTATATGGTAACACTGATGTGTTGGTATGATGTCTGGGGTCAGTACTATAT
This sequence comes from Allobates femoralis, assembly GCA_033576535.1. NCBI lineage: Eukaryota > Metazoa > Chordata > Amphibia > Anura > Aromobatidae > Allobates > Allobates femoralis. The sequence continues at coordinate 31,253,214 of JARQOC010000004.1, read as the reverse complement.
GGTAACACTGACGTGTCGGTATGATGTCTGGGGTCAGTACTATATGGTAACACTGACGTGTCGGTATGATGTCTGGGGTCAGAACTATATGGTAACACTGAGGTGTCAGTATGATGTCTGGGGTCAGTACTATATGGTAACACTGACGTGTTGGTATGATGTCTGGGGTCAGTACTATATGGTAACACTGAGGTGTCGATATGATGCCTGGGTCAGTACTATATGGTAACACTGATGTGTCGGTATGATGCCTCGGGTCAGTACTATATGGTAACACTGATGTGCCAGTATGATGCCTCGGGTCAGTACTATATGGTAACACTGACGTGTCGGTATGATGTCTGGGGTCAGTACTATATGGTAACACTGATGTGTTGGTATGATGTCTCGGGTCAGTACTATATGGTAACACTGACGTGTCAGTATGATGTATGGGGTCAGTACTATATGGTAACACTGACGTGTCAGTATGATGTCTGGGGTCATTACTATATGGTAACACTGATGTGTCAGTACTTCGGGTCAGTACTATATGGTAACACTGACGTGTTGGTATGATGTCTGGGGTCAGTACTATATGGTAACACTGAGGTGTCGATATGATGCCTGGGGTCAGTACTATATGGTAACACTGATGTGCCAGTATGATGCCTCGGGTCAGTACTATATGGTAACACTGACGTGTCAGTATGATGTCTGGGGTCAGTATTATATGGTAACACTGACGTGTCTGTATGATGTCTGGGGTCAGTACTATATGGTAACACTGACGTGTTGGTATGATGTCTGGGGTCATTACTAAATGGTAACACTGAGGTGTCAGTATGATGCCTCGGGTCAGTACTATATGGTAACACTGAGGTGTCGATATGATGTCTGGGGTCAGTACTATATGGTAACACTGATGTGTTGGTATGATGTCTCGGGTCAGTACTATATGGTAACACTGACGTGTCGGTATGATGTCTGGGGTCAGTACTATATGGTAACACTGACGTGTCAGTATGATGTCTGGGGTCAGTACTATATGGTAACACTGACGTGTTGGTATGATGTCTGGGGTCAGTACTATATGGTAACACTGAGGTGTCGATATGATGCCTGGGGTCAGTACTATATGGTAACACTGATGTGCCAGTATGATGCCTCGGGTCAGTACTATATGGTAACACTGAGGTGTCGGTATGATGTCTGGGGTCAGTACTATATGGTAACACTGACGTGTCGGTATGGTATCTGGGGTCCGTACTATATGGTAACACTGATGTGTCGGTATGATGTCAGGGTCAGTACTATATGGTAACACTGAGGTGTCGGTATGATGTCTGGGGTCAGTACTGTATGGTAACACTGATGTGTCGGTATGATGTCTTTGGTCAGCACTGTATGGTAACACTGACGTGTCGGTATGATGTCTGGGGTCAGTACTATATGGTAACACTGACGTGTCGGTATGATGTCTGGGGTCAGTACTATATGGTAACACTGAGGTGTCGGTATGATGCCTCGTGTCAGTACTATATGGTAACACTGATGTGTCGGTATGATGTGTTTGGTCAGTACTGTATGGTAACACTGATGTGTCGGTATGATGTCTTTGGTCAGCACTGTATGGTAACACTGACGTGTCGGTATGATGTCTGGGGTCAGTACTATATGGTAACACTGACGTGTCGGTATGATGTCTGGGGTCAGTACTATATGGTAACACTGAGGTGTCGGTATGATGCCTCGGGTCAGTGCTATATGGTAACACTGATGTGTCGGTATGATGTGTTTGGTCAGTACTGTATGGTAACACTGACGTGTCGGTATGATGTCTGGGGTCAGTACTATATGGTAACACTGATGTGTCGGTATGATGTCTGGGGTCAGTACTATATGGTAACACTGAGGTGTCGGTATGATGCCTGGGGTCAGTACTATATGGTAACACTGAGGTGTCGGTATGATGCCTCGGGTCAGTACTATATGGTAACACTGAGGTGTCGGTATGATGTTTGGGGTCAGTACTATATGGTAACACTGACGTGTCGGTATGATGTCTGGGGTCAGTACTATATGGTAACACTGAGGTGTCGATATGATGCCTCCGGTCAGTACTATATGGTAACACTGATGTGTCGGTATGATGCCTCAGGTCAGTACTATATGGTAACACTGAGGTGTCGGTATGATGTCTGGGGTCAGTACTATATGGTAACACTGACGTGTCGGTATGATGTCTGGGGTCAGTACTATAAGGTAACACTGATGTGTCGGTATGATGTCTGGGGTCAGTACTATATGGTAACACTGACGTGTCGGTATGATGTCTGGGGTCAGTACTATATGGTAACACTGACGTGTCGGTATGATGTCTGGGGTCAGTACTATATGGTAACACTGAGGTGTCGGTATGATGCCTCAGGCCAGTGCTATATGATAACACTGAGGTGTCGGTATGATGTCTGGGGTCAGTACTATATGGTAACACTGAGGTGTCGGTATGATGTCTGGGGTCAGTACTATATGGTAACACTGACGTGTCAGTATGATGCCTCAGGTCAGTACTGTATGGTAATACTGATGTGTCGATGTGAAGCCTCAAGGTGTTATGAGTTCGTACATACCCAACATGTTGGTTTTACTGTTATCTAAGCAGTGAGCAAAATTCAGAAGAAGTTTTTGAAGAAAAAGATTTGCACCTTTGCACCATGTTCCGTGACCCATAGCGTTCTCATTTTTCAGGATCTGGGGCTGTGTGTTAGCTTATATTTTGCAGCTTGAGCTGACATTTCTAATGATACAATTTTTGGGTAGATTTGATGTGATTGCATTTTATCGCAATGTTGCGGTGACCAAAAATGTAATTTTGGTGTTTAGACTTTTTTTTTTCCTGTACACAGTTTACAGATTTAATTAATTGATTCTATATTTTAATAGATCGGGAATTTCTGAACGCGGCAAAAACAAATCAGTGTTTTTTTAAAATGTTTTAGTTTTATTTTCCAAAGGGCAAAAGGAGGTGATTAGAATTTTTATGGGATTTTTTTCATAATTTAAATTTTTTATATTTGTCATTATTTTGTGGGCTTCAGCACTCCACTCTATGATTGCTTCATCTGTGTTCCGATGGGCTACAGCCTATCTCAGCACAGGGGAAGTGATCACTCTATGCTGGTGACCTCACTGGGAGATCTCCAGCGGGGAGTAATTCCATTAAGCTGATGGGTTCATTACAGGACCCCGGGCTCTCCAGGTAACAGATGGAGGCTCTGTGATTGCTTCATGGGACCTCCGATCACAGTGTGGAACAGTACAATCCCTGCTGCGGTGCTATGGATTGTGCTGTCAGTCACCGACAGCACAATCCAAAGGCTTAACACCGCCAATCAGATCGCTGATCCGATCAATGGTGTTAGCTACACATCTCAGCTGATGAGATCAGCTGAAATGTGGGAGGAAGAATGCGAGCTCACAGCGTGAACTCACATCAGGGGGTGGGACATGGCAAAGGTTTTATTATTATTATTATTAATGTGGCTTCAGCTCAATCTCAAGCCATGGCAACTTGATGGATGAATGCTCTGTAGGACGATAGATCTTGAGCAGCCAGGATAGGTCCACCAAGGTCTACTCTAAGACTTGATAGGTCAACCAGGGTCTTCTCCAAGCAAAGATAGGTCAACTAAGGTCTCCTTCAAGCCTAGATAGGTCTACCAGGGTATTCTCCACTGTTAACTTGACATTAACAAGCCATCAGTGTGCTGGTCTTCCTTCCTCGTCGCCTTGTTCCTTCTATTCTCCTGACCATGATGTCCTTCTCCAGTGATTGCTCTCTTCGTATGATGTGTAGACAAGTCGTAGCTTGGTGATCCTTCCTTCCAGTGACATGTCCGGCTTGATTTGTTCCAGTATTGATGTGTTTGTTCTTCTTGCCATCCAGGGTATTGATTACATCCTTCTTCAGCTCCTCATTTTGAAGTTGTTGATTCTTCTCCTGTCTTGTTTCCTCATCGTCCAGGTTTCACATTTATATCTTAGTTTATGTACAGCGCCTCATTTATTATTTGCCAACTCTATAACACAAAGTCTACTGTTGTTCGTCTCACAGTGGATTTTGGTTCATTTGGTTCGGTTCTGGATACTATGCAATGACAGTGAATGTGGACCCTGAATGTCATTTCTTTATAGCTACATTGATAACTGCAAACCGTATGGCTCTGATACAGTGCCTACAAGTAGTATTCAACCCCCCGCAGATTTAGCTGGTTTGATAAGATGCCAATAAATTAGAGCCTTCAAACTGCAAACGAGAGTAGGATTTATTAACAGAAGCATAAATCTTACACACCAAAAAGTTATGTTGCTCAGTTGAATTTTAATAAATCTTAAACAAGTGTGGGTCAATTATTATTCAACCCCTAGGTTTAATATTTTGTGGAATAACCCTTGTTTGCAATTACAGCTAATAATGGTCTTTTATAAGACCTGATCAGGCCGGCACAGGTCTCTGGAGTTATCTTGGCCCACTCACCTATTCCAGTTGTGAGACCCACAACTGGTTTGTAGACTTGTTAGGATAAATATCCTGATGGCTGTTGCTGGACTTCCACCGGTCTCACGCACGTGAAGACGAAACCAGAAGTTTTGGGGAAGAGAGGTGTACCACCACTGTAGGGTGATTGAGATGAGGAGGAGATTTAAGGTGGTGCAGAACTGCCGAAAGGACAGGTAGGTGATAGAATAGATAAGTAGGAGATATGGGGTGGTACAGAACTTTAGAGGATGGGTAGGTAGTAAATAGAGATGAGGAGGAGCTGTAGGGCAGTGCAGAACTGTGGAGAGGATGGTTAGGGTGATAGATATACTGTATATTAGGAGGAGATCTAGGGCAATGCAGCACTGTGGAGAGGACAGGTAGGTGATAGAGATGAGGGAGGAGATGTAGGGCATTGCAGATCTCTGCAAAGGACAGGTAGGTGATAGAAAGAGATGAGATTTAGTGCAGTGCAGCATTATGGAGAGGATGGATAGATGATAGATAGAGATGAGGAGGAGATATAGGGCAGTGCAGAACTGTGGAGAAGACAGGAAGGGTCATTGACAGTGAAGAGGGAAGAGATGTAGGGCGGTGAAGCACTGTGGTGAGGATGGGTAGGCTGACAGAGATGAGGGAGGAGATGCAAAGGTGGTGAGAACTGTGTAGATCTTTATGAAACATTGTTTTCTTATTTGAAAAAAAACAGCAAAAATGCAATTTACTAATGAGATCTAAGATGGTGTTTTGGATTAGTTATGTGGCACCCCAGGGTTCATGTGCCACAGTAACACCACAAAGGGTTAACTCCCCACACAACCCACAACACTACACTATTGCCTCCAGGCCAGAAGGGGGAGCTAAAGCTGCTTCCCTATATATTCTGGTGTGGAGAGGAAGTGGGCAGTACAGTGCGGGGCAGCACTGAGGAAGAAGGACCTGGGTGTAAAAGAGCTGTTAGGCTCACCCCACTGTCCACTGTCCAGTTCCAGGACAAGCCAGGGTCTGAGGAAAGGAGACAGGAACAGAGAGGAAAACACCTGGGAGACCGAGTTACCCTGGAACTCACCCCAGAGGAGCGCACAGAACTGATACCGGATCCGGGACTCTGCATGAAACATACAGCAGAGTGAACACCGGATTAGTGAAGGTCCCACATCTTCACTGTACCACAGCGAAGCAACACGGCGGGGTCAGGAGCACAGGACAAGACTCAAGTTGCCTAGCAGATTGGTACCCGTGAGGGGAGACAGGGCCGGCAGCTTAGCTAAAGTGGCGGCAGGGCCACACGCACAGCGCAGGAATAGGGAGCCAAGGACCGGGTGGGAGCAACCCGGCCCCGGTACAGACTCCGTGGGCAGTACTCAGCTGAATTACCATCTACAGTAAAAGACCTGGAAAACTACATAACCGTGAGTCTGTGTAATCCTTGCGCTCGAGCCCTGTTCTCCCTCACAAACTGTTATCATCACTACTGCCCCGGGGACCAAGCTCTGCCCGTGGAGAGCCGTCACATCACAAGCTGCTATCCACCAACCCCGGAGGTTCTGCAGCAGCGGGGTCACCCTGACCACATACCACGGGTGGCGTCACGACATTCTCCCCTGTAAATAACCCCCAACCTTTACTTGTGGGCTCGGGACACAGTCCGGACCTAGACCGCCGTGGTAACCTCTGTGATATCCCGGTCCGGTACCGAGTACCCCGTCCCAGTGGGCTCCACAGTTACATCATCTAGGAAAAATCAGTAGCGATTGTTTGTTTATGTTTATTTTTTGCTTGTTAATGTAATGTAACTTTTTTTGTTTTCCCTCTTGCAGAAGATTCTCTGATTTTCCAAACCACAATGAGTATTTTATGTCCCTTTGACGGTAAGAAATCTTCCTCCTTCCTTGATAGAACAATCTAACTCTTATAAGTAGAGATGAGTGAACCTGTGGAAACTCTAATTCAGTTCGGTTCACCCAATTGGCAATGGTCTCCGAACAGTTCGCTGAACATCCAAGCCCAATTAAAATCAATGGGAGGCAAAATCAAGGGCCTAGAAAACACCTTCAAAGGGGCAGAAAAGCTACCAGTCACAGCTCAAACCATTTTGCAGTGGGGCCCCATTGTTTTTGCACAGGCATTAACTTCCTAAAGTATTACTTACCAAACTTCCACACCACTGTCACCCTCCAGACCAACTCAAGAACATCACTGTTCCCCCCCCTCTCTTGATTGGCTAAAGTTAGATTTAGCCCTGCCCACCCTCTCTGCCAGCATCTGTGATTGGTTGCAAGTATGGTACCCAAATTGACGTCAGAATACTGTAAAACTAATTAAACAATTAAAAAATGGGTGTGCGCTTTGGCGTATTTTTAAAAGCCGGCTACGGTAACCCAGGCAGCTGAGGACTGGAATTCTCAGCATGATGAGGCCAAAGTGTTCTGGGCCCCCATGCTAAAAAATGCAGCCAGCCATCACCTTACAATTGGTGCCTCCATGAGAGTTCCAAAAACTGGCGGTTACCCCGCTCTTCCAGCTGCCGTGTAGTGATGGCAGTCTGGGTAATAAAGGGGTTGATGTCAGCTCTTTTTGACAGCTGATATTAAACCCTATTGCTATTGTCAGCTATCAGTATGACAGCCGGCCATTAGCAATACTTTCACTAAAGAGTTAAAATAAATACTTTATTGCATACAAAATAGACAGACACCTCATTGTCCACTTTATTAGCTCCCACCAAGTTCCCCTCCTATGTAATCCACAAGAGTCCACCACGATCTCCAGCGAGACCGATGAACAGATCAGCTGATTACCACTGTGTATGTACCTCTATATTAAAATTTAAAGTGTACTACCTGCTACCCTCTGTATATAAGTTTATTCTTAAATACAGAGAACTTTATATCAACTTCCTTAGGGGTCTGCGCCCGATCAGCCTGAATATGGGGGTATTCACAGTAACCACACCCAGAATCCCCTGTAGTGTATTTTCTGTAGTGTATCGGGGTATAACTACCACCCTGAGCAACGTTATAGTAACGCAGGGTAATTCTGTGCTGGTTTTCCATAGTAGTTGATAATTTTGCAGAGGAATAAACAGTGGCGTAACTTCAGGCTTCGGGGCCCCGATGCGAAAGCTCCAACGGGGCCCCCAATTATTGCAAATCTTTAGTAGTATTAGTCTTTTTCTATGGGCCAGAGGGACATTTGGGGCCCCCTAAGCTGCAGGGCCCGGGTGCGATCGCAACCCCTGCACCTATTGTAGTTACGGCCCTGGGAACAAATGAAAACATGGAACAGAAGATGCTAAATAGAGACAGAGATGACGGCTCCTTCCCGGACAGCTGCCAGTGTTCAGTGTTAATCTATGGAGGAATCGCAGAAGCTGCACTAACTCCATACACAGCAGCTGCCCATTGTATCAGTCATTACCTTCATCTAACAGCAGCGATCAGAGCTACTATAGAACCAAAAGCTGCATTACATCCCGATAATCCCACTGATAATAATATAAGAGCTGCGATCATGATTGGGAACTTGAATCTTCAATTGTTTGATCATTTGCTTCAATATCCCACTCTGCTAAACTACTAGTGCATGCCCTCATCATCTCCCGCCTTGACTACTGCAACCTCCTCCTCTGTGGCCTCCCTGCTAACACTCTTGCACCACTTCAATCTGTCCTTAACTCTGCGGCCCGACTAATCCACCTCTCTCCTCGCTATTCCTCCACTTCTCCCCTCTGCAAATCCCTCCACTGGCTCCCAATTCACCAGCGTATCCAATTCAAACTACTAACATCGGCTTACAAAGCCGTCCACAATCCCCATATATCTCTGAACTAATCTCCAGATATCATCCAACTCTTAATCTTCGATCCTCCCAAGACCTCCTTCATTCCTCCACACTTCTACGTTCCTCATCTAACCGCCTGCAAGACTTCACCCGAGCATCCCCCATCCTCTGGAATTCTGCACCCCAAAACATCCGACTGTCCCCCACACTTGAAACCTTCAGGTGGAACCTGAAAACCCATCTCTTCAGAACAGCCTACAGCCTGCAATGAGCACAGTGCCGCCTCAACACCACTGGACCCAATGCTCCACCACCACCGGATCTGGCAATCCAGCACCACCCGAGCAGACTCAACCTACCTACTGTCTCCCTCCCCATTGCCCTGTAGAATGTAAGCCCGCAAGGGTAGGATCCTCTCTCCCCTCTGTATCAGTCTGTCACTTTGTTCATTATATTTGTAACTTGTCTGTATGCAACCCCTTCTCCTGTACAGCACCATGGAATGAATGGTGCTCTATTAATAAATAATAATAATAATAATATTCTTGCAACGGTCAACCATTGCAAAAAGAATAAAGCTGTTGTTCTCTGCAGTGTCATGATCAAGTTAACAAACACACAGACTTTGATTACTGGGATGTGTCACTTATTGGGATCCTTGCTGTTGTTTTGACAAAACTACAGTTTTCTCAGTTGCAGATATAGCAGTTCTTTGAATGCTGAACTCCATACAACAGCTTGCTCTGTATAAGCCCACCCACCCCACTGATTGGCAGCTTTCTCTCTATAACTCCACCCACCCCACTGATTGGCAGCTTTCTGTTTATAACCCCACACACACAACTGATTGGCAGCTTTCTGTGTATAACTCTGCCCACACCACTGATTGGCAGCTTTCTCTGTATAAGTCCACCCACACCACTGATTGAAACCTTTCTCTGTATAAACCCCTCCACACCACTGATTGACACCTTTCTCTCTATAAGGCGACCAAAATGACTGATTGTCAGCTTTCTGTTCATAACCCCGCACACACCACTGATTGGAATCTTTCTCTCTATAACTCCACCCACCCCACTGATTGGCAGCTTTCTGTTTATAACCCCACACACACAACTGATTGGCAGCTTTCTGTGTATAACTCTGCCCACACCACTGATTGGCAGCTTTCTGTGTATAACTCTGCCCACACCACTGATTGGCAGCTTTCTGTGTATAACTCTGCCCACACCACTGATTGGCAGCTTTCTGTGTATAAGTCTGCCCACACCACTGATTGGCAGCTTTCTGTGTATAACTCTGCCCACGCCACTGATTTACACTTTTCTCTGTATAAGCCCACCCACCCCACTGTTTGGCAGCTTTCTCTCTATAACTCCACCCACCCCACTGATTGGCAGCTTTCTGTGTATAACTCTGCCCACACCACTGATTTACACTTTTCTCTGTATAAGCCCACCCACCCCACTGTTTGGCAGCTTTCTCTCTATAACTCCACCCACCCCACTGATTGGCAGCTTTCTGTTTATAACCCCACACACACAACTGATTGGCAGCTTTCTGTGTATAATTCTGCCCACACCACTGATTGGCAGCTTTCTGTGTATAACTCTGCCCACACCACTGATTGGCAGCTTTCTGTGTATAAGTCTGCCCACACCACTGATTGGCAGCTTTCTGTGTATAACTCTGCCCACGCCACTGATTTACACTTTTCTCTGTATAAGCCCACCCACCCCACTGATTGGCAGCTTTCTCTCTATAACTCCACCCACCCCACTGATTGGCAGCTTTCTGTTTATAACCCCACACACACACAACTGATTGGCAGCTTTCTGTGTATAATTCTGCCCACACCACTGATTGGCAGCTTTCTGTGTATAACTCTGCCCACACCACTGATTGGCAGCTTTCTGTGTATAAGTCTGCCCACACCACTGATTGGCAGCTTTCTGTGTATAACTCTGCCCACGCCACTGATTTACACTTTTCTCTGTATAAGCCCACCCACCCCACTGATTGGCAGCTTTCTCTCTATAACTCCACCCACCCCACTGATTGGCAGCTTTCTGTTTATAACCCCACACACACAACTGATTGGCAGCTTTCTGTGTATAACTCTGCCCACACCACTGATTGGCAGCTTTCTGTGTATAACTCTGCCCACGCCACTGATTTACACTTTTCTCTGTATAAGCCCACCCAAACGACTGATTGGCAGCTTTCTGTTTATAACCCCGCACACACCACTGATTGGCAGCGTTTTGTGTATAATCCCACCCACACCACTGATTGGCATCTTTATGTATACACTGCAGATAGGTAGAAAGCTGCTAATTAGCAGTGTTGATGGAATTACAAAGAGAAGGAGGACTAGGTGGCACAAGGCAAGTAGTCCTGTTGTGATAATCTCCTGCTGACAAAACAGTGATTTTGTTGAAACAGTAACAAGTAGCATATTGCTGGAATCAGGGTCTCAGCCCCTATCTCGTGCTGCTTTCAGGTTGCATAGCAAAAACTTTCAGGGCTTTTCTGAACAGAAGACCAGGGCTCACCGGTCTATGATGCACAATAATGTATGCCAGAAAATGGTGTGAATAAAGCAGAAATGCACTGAATTTGGTGCGCCTGACTAGAGAAGACATTTTATCCTATAAAAGTGCAGTCAATTCCCCTTTAATATTTCAATTCCTTGTTATTTTACAAGATATTTGTTCTTCTCCAGTAAATAGAAGCCCTAAAAACACTGAAGACGTCCTCTGTGAGCCAAATACACCAGTCGCTGCACAGATCTGTCTGTTGCTTAGCCCTAGTGATGAGTGAGCTCTACCATGCTCGGGTGCTCACTACCCGAAATGTGTAGGTCCAGGTCGGACGCTCTGACGGGCTCGACTTGAATACCGAGTATAATGGAAAATTTGAGCATTTTTCCGGAAGACTCTTCCAGAAACTTGCTCGAGTGTCACTTGTAGACTGCTCTGCATTAGTGTGTTTACTTCTGTTGGTACCTTAAGAGTTAATATCAGTAGCTGTAGCAGTATTAGCTGTCCATGTTATTAGCTGACTGTGGCTCTCCGGGTCAGTTGATGCTGTGTTGTCCACTCCCCCATCATTTAAATAATCCCATTAACCATCAGCTGGTGTCGCTGAAAGAGTTCATTCACTCTTTGACCTGTGATGCTGTGTGCAGTCTCTGCTGGAGTTTTCAGAAGCTATCTTTCCCTTGGAGTTGCTGTTCCTATCCCAATCCCTGTGTGGAGTTGCTGTAATTATTCTGGTCCCTGGGTGGAGGTGAGGGGGTTATAGCCTAGGGCTGGTCAGGAGCAGGGCCATATGGGCGGTCAAGACATCCTCACCTTTAGAGGTCCTTCTGGGAACAGGATGAGCTAGGGACTCCAAGTCTAAAAGTCTGACTAGTTTCCCAGATTGCCATTCTGCTCCCATACCCCTTCGTCCGTTATAGCCGTCCATGACATTGAGCTCCCCATTGACTTCTATTATACTCGGTACTCAAGTGGAGTCCGTCTAAGCGCCCAACCTGCTCGTTTCGAGTATTATGCTCGCTCATAAATATTTACTATGATTAATGTCCTAAAATCAGAGAATCTCTTTAATAATGTGGTAATTGCCCACACAGCTTGGCCTCATCCTAGGTGCTCAACATGGGCCCCCATTTTCCTAATTCCCCAGTCTCATACACAAAGAGCCCCACAAAGCCAATACTGGAGCACTTGTAGCCTGCACCACCCGCCCTAAAGTGCCAAACAGCTATATCTATAGCCTTGCAGGTGTCATACAAAACACCCGCACCAGTATGATGAATTTTTGTTTGCTTTAAAGCACATTTGACAAAGAAAATTGAGATTTGGGGAAAAAGAAATCTAAAAAAATCATATCTGATGTAAATGATGTTAGTTCGGAATAACTCATTGATGGAACCTTCGCAGTGACCTCCGACACGAAGGTTTTATGTACAATCCCGTCAGTCTATCACATGTTCTAGATGATTTCACTCTTTTGTCCCCTTCATTTCCTAGATGCTTTGACCAAGCAGTTGTACGAGAAGCTTATTAAGTATGAAGATCATACGCTGAGGATGATAAATGAACATCTCCGGGATGATCTGCTCCGCATCATGGAGAACATAAAGCCTTCATTTCTCCTGCATGGGCTGAAGGCAAGAAAAGTCCCTGATCTTGAGGTGAGGACGTGATGTAGATAAGAGTTATCCTATCCCTATTCTTCACTCTTTGTCCTATCCTCTTAACTTCAATGTTTCTTCAAATATAGAGCTATCTCCAGATTAGTAGAGGGAGCATAGTGAATGGTACAAGTATTAACCCGCATGGGGTAACCATTAGGATCTGGAAAAGAAGAGGGCCACCATAAAAAACTTTATTGTACATGTCAGTGTCTTGCAAGTGATGGCTAGGTAGCAGGGTATCACACACCTAGCTGGTTCCTGTACAGACTAGTACTCCAACTGCACAGTCCCTAAAGGCACCTGTACAGATAGGAATAACCCTAGATGATTGCTCAGACCTCGCTTCCTGATCGGCTACTGAGAGTTTCACATACCTCCTGTGGAACCAGGGGAAAGCTTGCTAAGCACAAGACAACAGGGCAAGCACACAAGGAGAGATTAACGCTGAGACCTTCTGACATTAGGTCTACAAGAGATGACAACAGGACATGGCCCACCCTTGACAGTCAGCCTTGTTCTGTGTTTAGGTATAATGAACCCTATGTGTTTTCATTTTTTCTCTTTAGGAATATTGGAGTCTAGAAAATGATCAAGAAACATTTGCCCGGACTTTACTACAGGATATTTTACTCAGAGGAAAAGAAGATGCGATCGGACTGTGGATCACTCTTTCGTCCTTACAGAGAAAGAAACAGCCCGATAGTCTGCCGATGCTACTGAGAGAGCTGTGTGACTACGGTAACATCGTGTATGATATGTATCAGACAGGAATTTGTTTTTTTTTTAAGGTAGATTGACACAAAAACTGAAGATCATCAATACTGAAGATCTCATATTGTATCGGATCTTTACATAGATTTTTGATAAGGGATCGTGCTAGAGTCAGAGGCGCCTCTTTGGTAAGAGGAGCACACATGGTAATGAGTCAGGGGAGTCTGAATAGTAGTGTGCGCCTCATCAGAAATTGTACTGAAGGCTGGAGTAAGATTAGCGTAAGATTTCTTTCATAAGGTAGGCCAAAGTTTGTCATGAATTAGTCAAACTGCGGCGTTGTACCCCCATCCTGCCCCAGCTTGACCGACTTCAGCATACAATCCTTGACAGAAGTTATGTCGCTTATCCATGTTATGTAAATAAAAGCTTATAACCTGACGTTACATTCATCCATTGGTTGTATAAATTACTCATTTGAAAGCTGAAACCCTCCGAAATTTGGTTTCGGTTAAGAAAATTAATTGGCATCAATGCTGAAATATTGATCATTTAATGAACACAGAACTGTCAGGTTTTAGCAAGACAAACGTTTTGTCGCCTGGTCATATAAAGCCCCCAATCCTAGTTCACATTCTCACCTGTGCTCAGTAAATTATCAGTTAATTAGTGGGTGTGTCTAAAAAGAAACCCAGCACTCCAGACCTTCACTTGAACTCCAACTTGAGATCTGACAACATGTCAAAAATCCACCCTATGACCAAAGCCTTGATTATCAAGAGGCTGAAGACCAAATCCACTGCAGAGGTGGCTGGCACCTTTAATGTGTCTCAGCGTCAAGTACAAAGAATTAAAAAAAGAGACTGGAGATGTTTTTGACAAGCCCAAGTCCGGCAGACCCTGCAAGACAACTGCTCAGGAGGAATGTTTGTTGGTTAGGAAATCCAAAGCAAGCCCTTCTTCCACTGCAGCAGAGCTCCAACAGGCCTGGTCACCTCAAGTCCCTGTGTCAACTAGAACAGTTTGTAGGATTCTGTCTCGAAATAGCCTCCATGGATGAATCAGTGCCCAGAAGCCAGCAATAAACAAAAGGCAATTAAAAAACCGTGTGGCATTTGCAAAGACCCACAGTCTGCTAAATAGATGGACGCTGGAAAAGTGGCAGAAGGTGGATTTCTCTGATGAATCTTCAGTAGAATTACGCCACAGCCACCGCAAATACTGCAGGAGACCTACTGGAGCCCGTATGGTTCCAAAATACACCCAGAAATCAGTTAAATTTGGTGGTGGAAAGATCATGGTCTGGGGTTACATTCAGTATGGCTGTGTGCGAAACATTTGCAAGGTGGAAGGCAATATCAATAGCCTAAAATATCAAGAAGTATTAACTACCTCTAATATTCCAAATCATAAAAGGGGTCAAATTCTGCATCAGGATGGTGCTTCATCACATACATCCATCTCTACAACAAAGTTCCTCCAGGCAAAAAAGATCAAGGTGCTCAAGGACTGGCCAGCCCCAGTCACCAGATATAAACATCATTGAGCATGATTGGGGTAGGATGAAAGAGGAAGCTTGGAAAAGAAAACCAAAGAATCTAGATGAACTCTGGGAGGCATGTAAGACTGCATTCTTTGCTATTCCTGGTGACTTCATTAATAAATTGTATGAATCATTGTTGAGCCGCATGGATGCCGTCCTTCAGGCTCATGGAAGTCACACAAATATTAAATATGACTCTAATAGCACCACAACTTCATTCACCAATGTTATGCAACATAGATTTGTATTTTAAGTTAATTATTTGTTTGAATATCACATTACTTTCTGTGGGTGACAAAACTTTTGTCTTGCCAAAATCTGACCATTCTGTGTTCATTAAATGATCAATATTTCAGCATTGATGACAATTTATTTTCTTAGCCTAAAATAATTTCGGAAGGTTTCAGCTTTCAAAAGAGTAATTTATACAACCAATGGATGAATTTAACGTCAGGTCATAAGCTTTTATTTACATAACATGGATAAGCGACATAACTTCTGTCAGGGAGTGTAGCTTTCAGGCTCGGACTAGAGTATGTCCGGCACATGGCGCAACATACAGGCATAATGGTTATGGAAAGGGAGAGGGAGATCCTGATGATAGGGAGTGTGGAATGGGACATCTCCTGACACTAACCTGTGTCTTCCGCTGATCTCACTTAATATCCCTAAGCGGGTCCTTCCCCCCCAACACTGTCACATGCCTAGTCCCTACCTTTCAGCCCTACTCACTGTGTAGTGCATAGTGCGATGAGTGCAGTAGATGTCATCACTGTTGTAATAAAACACAGAGGAATGTAGACAGACTGGGGAGAAAGACAAAAGGACACACAATAAACCTAAACATCAGAGGCTGCAGAAAACAAGGCTCCAAGTAGCAGACCTCCAACAGCAGAGACACCAACAGCCACAAGAGACCTCCTCACTGCATTGGGGTCAGCATAGAAAGATTCTATTACCAGCATCAGGTGATGGATTATGCAACTACTTAAAGGGAGAGGGAGTTGGTCAGCTGAGATGAACTAACTTGGAGTTACCAGCAATAAAATCTCTGTGTACTGTAGGCTGCAGAATGCTGACAGTTTGTAATTTACACCCTGTCATCAGCAAAGCCCTCAACTAGTGGCGTGTTTGTTTTGGAGCCTGGATGTAAACATCAGTACTTGTCATTTACACCCAGTCTCCTGCAAGCACGCCGCAGACTCCAACAAGCCCTCCCCCCAGTTTCCAGCATGCCCACCCCCCAGACTCTAATAAGCCCTCTTCCCTAGTCCCCAATATGACCATCCCCATTCAACTATGTAAACTGGTTGAACTGCATTGCACACAGCAGTCATTTTGTTCTCTGCAACACTGTGCTGAGTCCTCAGCTCTGTGAAGGAGATGACCGCTGTGTGCTGTGCTGCAGTGTGTGTGCTCACCTTCTTCACTAAGGTGCACATTCATCACAGTGTTGGAAAAAAGGAGATGACTGCTGTGTGCAATGTTGTGTGTTTGTGCTCACCTCTTTGCCCTGTACCCGTTCTGTCACTGAAGCCGATCCTACTCTTTGTATCTGTCGCAGCCGCCCACTCTGTGAAGATGAATAAACTGCAGTACTGACACAGAGTAGACAGCTGTGGCAGATACAGAGTGGAGGATCGGCTTCAGTGACAGAGTGGGCACGGTGGAAGGAGGTGAGCGCACATGCACAGCACACAGTGGTCATCTCCTTCTCTTCAACACTGTACTGAATCTGCAGCTCATTGAAGGAGATGAGCACACACACACCACAGCACAGCACCCAGCAGTCATCTCCTTCACAGAGCTGCAGACTCTGCACAGTGTTGCAGAGAAGGAAATGACTGCTGTGTACAATGCGGTTCAATCAGTTTACATAGATAAATGGGGGTGGTCATATTGGGAACTGGAGAGGAGGGCTTGGTGGAATCTGGGGGGCAGGCATGCTGGAGACTGGAGGGACAGCCATGCTGGAGACTGGGGGAGGCGTGCTTGTTGGAGTCTGGGGGGTGAGCTTGTTGGGGTCTGGAGGAGGCCATGCTGGAGACTGGAGGGGTGTGCTTGTTGGAGTCAGGGGACGGCCTGAAGTAGACTGGGGAGGGCTTGTAAGAGACTGGGTGTAAATAACAAGTAGTGATGTTTACATCCAGAATCCAAAACAAATATGCCTCTAGTCAGGGGCTGAGCCGCTCCTCCACACGCTGAATGTTGATATCTAGGTAACCATGCAAAATGCTAACAAAGTGTAAATTACAAACTTGTCAAAAGTTGCAAAATGTCAGTGCAAACTCAAGTTCAGCAAAAAATTTGACTTTTCAAACTGATAATAGCAGATATATGATTAAAAAATACTGATGCATCGGGAAGGAAATCCCTTCCACTGATAGAGAGCAGACTGACAGTTTACTGACCTCTTTTCTATTCTATGAGGATCCTGGGTAGAATTATTGTCTGTTTTGTGTTTATCGGGACATATGAAGTAAATCTGTGTCCTCCATTGACAAAAGTTAAAACTTGTAATTTATTAATAGGTGACGATCTGGTGGCAAAAATCAATCTGGATAAACATGGGCATCAACTATCCCAAGAGCTGAAAGGTGAGTCCACATCATCAGGGATTATTATAGATGTCGTCCTTCTAAGTCAACACAACCCAAAATGCTAAAAAGTGAAAAAAACGGTAACACATTACATAGAATTAAGGTTTCTAGTATATTAGCCAAAAATCATTCAATAAAATACAGTAAAATCAAAGAGAAAAATGAAAAACAGGTTACAGCTTACTTCACAAACTGTGGAAGGTTGTGAACTATCCATGACCTTAGTACTGACTTTAACATTACCACTAAACATATCTCTATCACAATCCATAACCTTGGCTCTAAACCAAACCCTCTCACTAGCCATAACCTTAGCCCTAACTCTAACTATCAGTAAACCAAACCTTATCACTTTGACCCTGGCACTAAACATTATCCTATCACTATCCATTACCTTAGCACTGACTCTCACCCTACCACTAAACCTAACCCTATCACTGTCCATACCCTTAGCACTAAGCCTAACCCTATCACTATCTGAAACCGCCAAACACTGGAGCTCTGGAGGTCGCGGGGTAGGATGGTGGGTTTACACGTTGCGATATCGGCGTCCAACTCCGACCCAACTCCGACCAAAAGTCACGTGGTTCGTGAGTTGGAGCCGATATCGTTCCTGCATTGTACGGTGTGAACGTACAACGCGATGCAGGAACGATGGCAAAACAATATCGGGGGTCGAATGAGCGTGCTATTCAACCGCCCGATATCTGATGCCAGTTGGAGCAGGATCGTCCCGTCTGACAGCCCAACTCCGATGTGTACTGCCACGTCACCCATTCACTCCCATGTTAAATGGTCGTTCCTGGGTTGGGGGGCGTACACATCGTCGGGACGTTGTATCCCGATATCGGGCTGTCTAAACCGGCAATGCGATGCAGGGAAAAGCGCGCTCAAAAAGCGTCGTTGGCTACGATATCGGGCCGATATCGCGACGTGTAAACCCACCAGGAGACTCCCAGCCCACCATAAGGAGAGGATAACTGTGTGAGCCACTATAAAGGGGAGGACTCCTAAAACCTTTCTCATTTCTCACCAGTGTTGTGCATGGACCGCACAACACTATAAGGTTAGTAGGCACAGGTCCACAATTAAGGAAATCTATCTCACAGGCGATATTGCACTATTGCGCCCCCTTTTTCTTTTTGTCTTTCATCACTATCTGTAACCTTAGCACTAACATTGACCCTGGTAATAAACATAATCCTATCACTATCTGTTACCTTAGCACTGATTCTAACCCATCACTAAACCTAACCCTAGCACTATCCATAACCTTAGCATTGATTCTAATCCTGGCACTAAACCTAATCCTATCACTATCCATTACCTTAGCACTTACTATAATCATAGATCTAAACCTATCCTCATTACAATCCATAACATTAGCACTGACTCTAACCCTACCACTAAACCTAACACTATCACTATCCAAAACCTCAGCACTAAACCCAACATTATCCCTATTTGTAACCATAGCACTAACTTTGACCCTGGCGCTAAACATTAATCTAGCACTATCTGTTACCTTAGCACTGACTCTAATGCTGGCACTAAACCTAACCCTATAATTATCCCTAACCTTAGCCCTAACTCTAACTCTATCAGTAAACGTAACCCTATCACTATCAATAACCTTACCACTAACTCTAACCCTATTACTAAACTAACCCTATCACTATCCAAAACCTTAGCACTGATTCTAACCCTACCACTAAACCTAACACTATCACTATCCAAAACCTAATCCATAACCTTAGCAAGGACTTTAACCCTACCATTAAACCTAACCCTATCACAATCCATAACCTTAGCACTGACTCTAACCCTAGCATTAAAATTAATCCTTCCACGATCTGTATCTTTAGCACTGACTCAAACCCTATCACTGTCCGTTAACTTAGCAATGACTCTAACCCTATGACTAAACATAACCCTATCACTAACCATAACCTTACCACTAACTCTGTGTTGCACAACCAGTAAAGGTTAGTACAAACATAGTAAAACCGTGTATTAAGTTCCTCCAGTTGCAGTGTGGCGCAATATCTGTTTTTTCTTTTACTTACCACTAACTCTAACCCTATCACTAAACTAACCCTATCACTATCCAAAACCTTAGCACTGATTCTAACCCTACCACTAAACCTAACACTATCACTATCCAAAACCTTAGCACTAAACCTAACCTTATCCCTATTTGCAACCTTAGCACTAACTTTGACCCTGGCAATAAACATTATCCTAGCACTGTCCGTTACCTTAGCGCTGACTCTAATGCTGGAACTAAACCTAACCCTATCACTATCTGTAACCTTAGCAATGACTCTAAAGCCACGTCACACTAAACGAGATTGCTAGCGAGATCGCTGCTGAGTCACAAATTTTGTGACGGAACAGCGACCTCAACAGCGATCTCACTTTGTGTGACACTTAGCAGTGATCAGGCCCCTGCTGTGAGATCGCTGATCATTACAAACCGTTCTGGACCATTTTTTGGTCGTCGGGCTCCCGCTTGGCAGCGTGCATTGCTGTGTCTGACAGGGAGAACGACAAACGATCTCGACACTACGCTTGAGAGTGACAGGTTCCCAACGACCGCCGTATTGTGGTTCATCGCTGGTGAGATTCGACTGTTTGACATCTCACCAGCAATCCCGGCCATGTCGGATCGCTGTCGGGATCGTTGGTGCGTCGCCAAGTGTGACGGTACCCTAACCCTAGCACTAAACATAACTATCACTATCCGTAACCTTAGCACTGACTCTAAATCTATCACTAAACCTAACCCTATCACTATCCAACTAACTCTAACCCTAGAACTAAACCTAACCCTATCACTATCCATACCCTTAGCTATGACTCTATCCCTACCACTAAACCTAACACTATCACTATCCATAACCTTAGCACTAGACCGAAGCCTATCCCTATCTATAACCTGACCACTAACTTTGACCCTAGCACTAAACATAACTATCACTATCCAACTAACTCTAACCCTAGAACTAAACCTAACCCTATCACTATCCATACCCTTAGCTATGACTCTATCCCTACCACTAAACCTAACACTATCACTATCCGTAACCTTAGCACTAGACCAAAGCCTATCCCTATCTATAACCTGACCACTAACTTTGACCCTGGCACTAAAAATTATTCTAGCACTATCTGTAACCTTAGCTATGACTCTAACCCTACCACTAAACCTAACCCTATCACTATCCACAGCCTTAGCAATGACTCTAACCCTACCACTAAACATAACCCTATCAATATCCTTAATCTTAACACTAACTTTAACCCTGACACGTAATTTATCCCTATCACAATCTGTAACCTTAGCACTGACTATCGCTGGCACTAAACCTAACTGTAGGGTTACAACTAGTTCTTACCCTCACCCTAGTGTTAAAGCTATTCCTAACCCTAGTTTTAACCCTACCCTTAGTTATTGCCCTAATCCTAGACCAAACTCTTTTAAGAGTAAACCTTTTAGATTATTATAATGTTTTGTTTCTTTTTTTTACATTGGTAATTTTTTGTACATTGAGACATCTTGTCAGATTGGTATATCTTTTCAATACACAAATCCATATCATATTGCCATGTTTCAGGGCGTTTCAGGGAGCCCTAAACCGCGTTGACTAATACATTAATATCATATTCACCCTTTGATGTCTGGTGGAATACGGCAGCGCGGTGTTTAACCCTTCATCCTCCCTACTCTCTATGCACCACGCTGGGGACTGCAGCAGCCGTGATCTGCTTTTATAGTGGTTGTGACTCTCACAACCACACAAGGTGAAGCCTCTAATATCTATTTAGGTCATATTTTATCTGTCAGACCCTTCATCCTCCCTACTTTAATTTTCTGAGATAACGACCATTGGGTTTCCATAATCATCAACATTAACAGAAATAAACACATGAAATAGATCCCTCTGTGTGTAATGACTCTATATAATAGTGTTGTCAATCGTTACAGTACATCATTTAACAATTCACAGGAGTGAGCACCTGATCACAAGAGCTTACAATCTATCAGGAAATAGGGGACAGAGTGTAAGATGCAAACGTCACTTATTTCGTCTCACACATTCTATGGCAAGATTGAAAAATCCCCTATTTCTCCATATGTTTGATATTTGATTTAAAAGAAAAATATATTATTTTAAATTATTAAATTAATTAATTATGACTTAATAATAAGTTATTAATTATTGTATAAAATTACCATTTTTTTTTTCTTATAGCCATTCAGATCCGTCACAAGAAAACGTTAAATGAAAAAGCTGAGAGATTTCTTGGGATCAAACCTCCGGGCTGCACCCAAGAGAAGGATGTTGTATCCCGTACACAGTATTGTAACCTCACCATTGCCTCCATTTATGACTATGAAAAACGTCCTGAAAATGAGCTCCTGAAAGCAGGAGTAAAACTGGAGCCGTATTTGAAAGAAAGTAATAAAAAGCCTGAAGGTATTTCATTAAACAGGATGTTCTGTTGCACAGATACCAGAGAGGTTCCGCACATGGTGATGGTGAGCGGAGCGCCCGGTGTAGGGAAGACCACCCTGATAGAGAAGATTGTACAAGACTGGACGAGGGGCGATCTCTATCAAAGCTTCTCTTTTGTGTTTTCCTTCACATTCCGGGAACTGAACAGTCGGATGAGGTTAGTCTGGAGACCCTGATCCTTCATCAGTACCCCTATCTGAAGGAGCAGCTCGGGAACATCTTACAGGATCCAGAGAGACTTCTCTTCATATTCGATGATTTAGATGAAAGCAATCATGGCATAGATTTCATGTCAAGCGACTTGTGCTCCGACCCTAAACAGCTCGGACCGTGTGGACAGATTGTCGTGAGTTTGGTAGCAAAGTCCCTTGTTGATGGTTGTTCTGTTCTGATGACGAGTCGCCCGACCAGACTGGCATCTATTAGTTGTGGTGTGTTCCAGAGTATAGTAGAAATCCCTGGATTTTACTCACGAGAACGATGGATCTACTTCGAAAACTTCTTCCAAAACCATGAACTGGCAGAAAAGGCTTTCAGTTATGTGAAGCAGAACGAGACGTTGTACACGTGGTGTTACCTCCCGTCCTACTGCTGGATCATCTGTACTGTGTTATCCAAGAGCTTCCAGCCCACAAGTAGTGATCAGCTGGAGCAAGTATTACCCAAAACTGTGACACAAGTATTCGCTCTATACATCGCCAACCTCCTGTCCAATCACAGCCTGGACACAGGTGACGCTCAGGAGATCCTGCGCTCCCTCGGGTGGATGGCGGAACATGGAGTGAGGAACCACAAGACTACTTTCGATGACCAAGATCTTGATTCATTCCGTGTTGACGGAATGTCAAAGTTTTCGTCAAGTTTTCTGATAAGATCGGAGGATCCTGTGACCTATTCCTTCTTACATCTCACTGTGCAGGAATTCTTCTCCGCCTTGGTGCATTATGTGGATTATTCTGCTGAGAAGTTGCAGAGATCACTGGAAGAAGCAAAGTCCTACTCTGTTGGACGAGGAGAAATATTCCTCCGGTTCATGTGTGGTCTATCAGACAGCTCCACCCGGTCAATACTGGCAGGATACCTGGACCCAGAAGCGGCTCAGGCCTCCAGAGATGTCATCACTTGGCTGAAGAACTTCTTTGAAGATAAAAAACTGATGGAAAGTGAAGACAAGCGACCTCATCCCAGGACACTGTACAACCTCTATGAATCGCAGAATACGGCTTTAGTGCAGGAATCATTACAATCGTATAGAAGACTTGATTTTTCCTTTCTCAACATGTCCTATGTAGACTCCACAGTTTTGGCTTACATTCTGGAAACCTGCACACATGTAGAAGAACTCAATCTCTCTAGAGGTTACTTAGACACTGGCAAATTAGAAATACTTGCACCAGGTTTACGTAACTTCCAGAACTTGAGGTAAATGCCAAGTATATCTATTTATCTTTATGTGATGTTCGGCTTCTATCAAAAATCTGAAAAACATGTTGCATTTCTAGTTCCTGACGAGCATGTGGGTCTTCAAAAGTAGATAACAGTCCCGATGGTCTCTCTTACTGTGGTGACTTGTGTCAGGTTTGGGACCTGTGTCTCATTCCTCTATTGAATATATCATAAAGCTAAACCCTGCCACACTGCAAAGAAAAACTGGAGTAAGAAATCCTATTGAGGTTTTCATTATGCATCAGTGGGTGAAGACATTCCTTCAATCATTCAAGAATGGATCTTCTTAACTACCCATTGGTAGATGCCTCCACTCAGCGGGACACAACCCACACATGGACACAAGGACGGAAGGACACAAGGATGTGTGCTCTGCACCCCGATCCCTGGATATTTATCTATGCCATTTTCATTAATGTATCACTAAGGGTACCTTTACACGCGGCTACATTTGTAGCTTGTCACCAGGTAACTTACGGGTTGCAGTGAAATCATGGATACATGGTTCTATCTTGTTGCTGTGTACAAATGGAATCATGTATCCATGATTTCACTGCAACCAGTAAGTTACCTGGTGACAAGCTACAAATGTAGCCGTGTGTAAAGGGGCCCTAAGGGTACCTTTACACGCGGCTACATTTCTAGGGTGGCTACAGGTAACTTACTGGTTGTAGTGAAATCATGGGGAGATTATTCCATTTGTACACAACAACAAGATAGAACCTTGTCTCCATGATTTCACTGCAACCAGTAAGTTACCTGTAGCCACCCTAGAAATGTAGCCGCGTGTAAAGGTACCCTAAGGGTACCTTTACACGTCGCTACTGGCGGGTGGCTACAACCGGGTACATGCGAGAATTGTATCTTGCACCACCAATTCAACCCGTAGTAGTGTAGATTGTGTAGATTGTAGTAGCTACCCGCCAGTAGCGGCACCTGTTTCCGAGCACTGCCCTGAAACAGGTGGCTACACAGCCGATTGTAGCGAGCTGTATCGGCGTGTAAAGAAGCAACAGAAGGGATGTCTGGACACCAGGCTATGTACCTGGTCTGTACCTGGGGCGTGACACAGCCTCCGGGAAACCACCCCCCTTCAGCAATCATTGGAGGAAGCTCCTGCGTTACGATTGGTTGTTGCTGCATAGGGCGGCATATTTAAGGAGCTGACCAGTCACACTACACAATTGCTCGAGCGTCATGTATTAATCCGCCTCCTGCACTGGCTGCCCAATCAGGATGTTATTGCTTTGTCCTATCAGCGTACGGACGTCTCGTAATCCACAATTGTGGCACGCCTATGTGCTGTCCCTGCTGCACCAGGGCCGCCCATATTAGCTTGTTGTAGCGGTGTGTAAATGAGGTAAGGTGCTCGGCAGAAGGTAACTTGAGACACCCGGCGGTGTATCTAGAGATAGATGTAACCTACTGTAGCGCACCTTGTTGCGGCGTGTAAAGGTGGTGCGATTACCGTTTATAACCGTTTGTGCGTGCTCGTGCGCGTGAAGTATCCGGTTGTAGCCACCATCCAGTAGCGGCGTGTAAATGTACCCTAAGAGTATCTGTGGTGCCAAACATCAGGGTTACATCAACCCCACAGCATTGATCTCTACCAAAGGGTATTTAAGAAGATCCATTCTTGAAGAAGACTCTTGTTTGAGCTGAAACATTGAGGGAATGTCTTCACCCACTGATGCATTGATGCATAATAAAAACCTCAAAAGGATTTCTTATTCCAGACTTTATGATATATTCAGTATTTTACCCTTGAGCACCAAACAGTGGTCGAGCCAGACTATATCCATATTGGTAATTCCTTTATTGAAACTTTCATTATAAATGTGCTTCTTTCCTTTGGCAGTGTAGGAGTCAAAGTCAGTTTCTGTTCCTCGTAAAAGCTCCTTAGTTTTCTTTCTAGGTGTGGCTACTGTGTGATCACTCCTGTCTCCTTTATATGGTCACGTGGTTTCCTTGCCGGTGACTTAACACCATTCCTTGCCTAACTACCTGAGGTGAAGGTGCCATTCTGGAGAAGCTGACCGTTGCCAAGCTGTCTGCTGCCTAAAAGAAATAATAATAAAAAAAAAGTGTTCCTCTGTATTTTTGATCACCAACCAGGGAAAACTAGGCAGCATGGGTGGGTGGCAGCCCATACCTGCCTGCTGTACCTGTGCTAGTTAGCTGGTGATGCAGCCAGTGCTGATCATTGACTGAAAATATTCTCTGTATCCAACTGACAGTTGAATGATAACCAAAGTTTGTCAGTCGGTCATCAGTCAAAACAAAGAGACATTTAGTTAAACAAAACAGCCATAACCAGTCTGTTATGGTCAATATTGGCACATTTCGGTCAACTTTGATCCAACGTGTGTGGATGGATGTGTAACTAAAGTCTTCTTATTCTTACAGCTTATCAAGGAATGATCTACCAGACGCTTCTTGCACCCACCTGGTGTCTGTAATAAGGAATAACCCGTCCCTGAAGAAACTGGACCTGGCTGCTAATAAACTGTCGGGTCCTCACTTCAGTGACCTGATGGAGGCTCTGTCCAGCCCAGACTGCAGAATCGAGGACTTACTGTGAGTAAAAGAGATGAGTACAGGGTGGAGACACATGGGGGACAAGCTACGAAGGGATTGTATTTCTGCTTTCAACTAGTATTTTGACCATAAGAGAATCTGGTGACTGCACCTCGATACGAGACGTACTAACTACTAATAGTCTTGTCTTCTCCTGTCAATGGTCTTCGTGTCCTCTCGGAGGTTGTAAGAAACGTTGTTTACCACAATTATTGCTCTTCCACTATTGTGCATGGAGATTATCAGGGACAGGACAGTTAATACAGATAGGAAGCACCAATGCCACACAGCCCATACATTTAGGCCGTGTTCACATTTAGCGGAAATGCTGAAGCTACATAAAGATGAGAAAGTTCTGGCCGCTACAACGATGAATGAAAGAACAAAAGCTAAACCCACAACTAGAGATGAGTAGGAGGCACAGGTGGCGGCACTCCAGCCCTGGATGATCAAAAGCCGCAGGAAGTTAGATGGTGAGAGATTTGCAGCCTCTTGTCCGGTGGGTAGGGACGCTGGTACGCAAGAGATATGCGGCCTTGGGTCCAGCCACTGGGGAAGCCTGAATGTGAGAGATTTGCGGCCTCACATCCAGCTGTCAAGGATGCCGGAAGTGGAGAGATTTGTGGCCTCCTGTCCAGCCACCTGGGATGACTGAAAGTGAGAGATTCTTGATCTCCAATCCAGGCACCGGGGACACCTGAAGGTGAGAGATATGCGGCCTCCCGTTCAGCCACTTGAGGATACCGGAAGGCAAAAGATTTGCAGCCTCCCATCCAGCCACTGGGGGCCTGAAGGTGAGGGATTCGCGGCCTCCTGTCCAACCACTGGAGACACCTGAAAGTGAGAGATTTGCGGCCTCCTGTCCAAACACTTGGGTCACCTAAAGATGAGAGATTCTCGGTCTCCCGTTCTGCTACCGGGGACACCAGAAGGTGAAATATTTGCAGCCTCCCATCCAGCTGTCGGGGACACTAGAAAGTAAGAAATTTGTGGCCTACCATACAGACACCGAGGACACTGGAAAATAAGATATTCGGGGCCTAAAGTCCAGATGCCGGGGACACCGGAAGGTAAAAGATTTGCAGCCTCCCATCCAGCTGCCGGGGACACCATAAGGTGAGAGATTCGCAGCCTACCATCCTGCCGTCATCACTGCCACCGCCCCTCTGACATCTCCTCCTGCCAGGGAATAAAAAAAATGGTAAATGGGTGTGGCTTAGAGTGTTGCTAAGGGCATGGTCAAAACTTCCTCTCAGTGATTTAGCTTCCATCTTAAAGCCAGCCAGTACAGTAGAAGAGCTGTGAGAGCTGCAGCATACCTGTTTGTAATGAGACACAGTTCAGTTCTACTGTTCTGTATTAGATACATGTCTCACACTGGGAACTCTCTTTTAATTGCAATGAGATCTGGAGGTAGATTCTCAGGGGGATCTATGTCTTACCCACAGATCTAAAATGTTTCATGGATTTTTCTGGGAAAACACATCACATTACAGATATCACTTTATTCA
This sequence comes from Allobates femoralis, assembly GCA_033576535.1. NCBI lineage: Eukaryota > Metazoa > Chordata > Amphibia > Anura > Aromobatidae > Allobates > Allobates femoralis. The sequence continues at coordinate 31,225,797 of JARQOC010000004.1, read as the reverse complement.
GCCTCCTTTGACTCGCATGCGCATATAGACAGGTTAGAAAGGTTGCACCTACTGTCAAATTCTCTTTAAAGGGAAACTCCAGTGAGAGAAAGCATTTTAGTACAGTCCCTGCCCTCCTTCATGATGAAGCAGAGCCGTACACTGCAGTTCTAGGATCTATAGATCACTTATAAATTGATAAAATCATACCTGCTCCTCAGCTCTGACCACCACCTTATGGAACCCATAATCTACAGCCTGACTGTCTCATGCTGTTGCTGAGAAGAGGAGGTGTGTCGGGGGCATGAATGCTGGGAGCTGCAGGATCAGCCTACATTCCAGCCCCCTTACATTTTTGTATGGGGAGAGGGAGTGGCAGTGGGCCTGGCCACCGGACCCATGCTCACACATACAATCCTGTCTCTGATATATCATTCTATGTGACGGGGGGTACAGGCTTGAAATAGAAATCATGCCACCAAGCAGATACAAATACATGCTGTGATCCTCTACTGTATGATGATGCATAATCTGTACTGTTATTGTGAGGCTGGCTGCAGAGTCAAATCATTACATTGATCGATTTGGCTCTGCATGGTCTCCCCTCCTCTATAGGAACATGGTATCTTCCTATCTCTCCAACTTTCAATGGATCATCATCATCACTCCTCACTGGAATGTAGGATGATCCTGAAGCTCCCAGGGTCAACGCCCATGACACACCTCCTGTTCTCTGCTGCAGCGTGAAGCTCTCAATTTTCTGTCCCATGAGGGAGGGGAGATCAAAGGGGCAGATATGATTTTATTGAATTATAAGACATCTATAGATCCTAGAACTGCAGTGTACAGCTCTGCTTCATCATGTAGCAGGGAAGGAACTGTACTAAAAAGTTTTCTCTCACTGGAGTTCTCCTTTAAGTGTGGCACCCCACTATGTAGGTGCCACAAAAGGGTATCTACACCCGGAAAAGAGGTGTAGTCACTCCACTACAAGTGCATTTATGGATGGTAGGAGCAACCTAAACCCACACCCTACACTAGGTCATGCAGTGGGAGGGAACCCGGGAGGGTATATAGTAGCCCCAGGGGGAAAAGGGAGGTCTTCGAGTTGTAGCTCGGTTCCGGGTTGGAGAGTTAGATAGATCCAGACAGGGAGCCTGCGGCATGAAAGACAAAGGGAAGCAGAAGTATAGATCCCAGAAGAAGGAGAAAGGAGCAAGGGACTCAAGCGAGGGAGTTCGCTCTAGGAAAGCAACCGGGTACCGGAGCCTGCACCTGTGGTAAACTTTAAGGACTACAGAAAATCTATAGAACGGGGGTATATCCAGATACAGCCCTGACTCCTAAAGCACCCATTAGAGGGGAATCAGACACCGCAGGCAAGCCGCTGTGCAGAAAGAGCCACAGAGTCTCGGGAGCTGCCTTGTCAAGAGAAGTTTCACCCGACGGGAGCAAGAGAGTAAAGAGAGACAGCAGGAGGTCAGACTTAATCTTTAAGTGGTCCGGCTTCACACCGCCACTAGGAGGCAAGGGAACAAGAGGAACAAGAAAGGCATATACGAGGGTTGCGTCTACCTACCATAAAACCTACTTGCAGCCACCGTAACCATTTGTCTGATAACATCATACTGCACTGTGAACTGTAATGACTGCTGAGTTCCAGTAAAGTACCCGGTGAAGTGACTTCTCAACTCTGTTGCATCTTTCCTTGCACAAACTGATTTCTTAACACAGAATCGCTGCCCCGGCGGTCCAGTCCTGCCTGCGGAGGACTACACCATCGTTGCCGCAATACCATCGACCACCGGAGGACTGTGGCGGCGCTGGTGAACATCACCAGGTACTGCAGGTGGCGTCACGACAAACTTGTACATAATCCTTGTAAATAATTTCCCCTTTTGAAGAATAGTCCCCCAGGACACGGGATCAGGCGCGGCCACCGTTCCCCGTGACAAAATTAACCCTCTGCCTCCTGATACCCGAGTACCCTATGCCCTGGGGCTCGACATAAGTTTCATATATAGTTTGTATTTTTGAGTAACACGGTTTGCTGTGCAGAGAAGTATTTGGATTATGCAGAAGATGGCTGAGATCACAGAGAGATCTGTTGAAGGGTATTCCATAATAGCCGACTTACTTCTCAATGAGGAGGATGATAATTATCTCTAGCTGAAGTTCACTATATAGCAAGCAGAGTATCGCAATGGGATTATACATGAAGGTGATAAAGCAGATGATGGGAGTGATACTGCTCTGCATGTAATGATTGTGCATTGAGACATTCTGCACAGTAATTGACTTGTATGGAGTAGTAGACGTCATGTCTTAGGTTGAGGGCTCTGATTTGGTTGTCTCGTGCTACATGGTCAATTTACTTCCCTGTACAGCCACAGCCTGGACAGTCTTTGTCCAAATACTAATGGATGTTTTATCTTTGTATGTCTCTTTGAGGTTTCATTTGCTTTTTGTCTCTGGAATATGACATGCTGAGTGGGACTATTTATACTCTCCTAAAACCAGCTGTGGAAACACGGGGGTCAGAGGGTGCTCTCTTCCGCTGGCCCAGCAGGCTTTAGAAAGACCACATGGACCACGGCTCATCTCATTGAATACCCGATCTCCTTACCAATGGGCAGAGCACTATTCAGACAACACAGGGTTAGGGAACCACACAATGGTAAGACTTTATTGGATCCCCAAAAGCCAAAGGCATATTACACATAACCAAGCACAACACACAATGTAACAGGCAACAGAGTTTCACCCTTTCGCTGGCTCAGCAGGGATTAGAATATTCATGTCTCAGGCCTTCCAGGACCACTTACTTTAACCCAGCAGCCCCCCGCTTTCGGCGGGGAGCCAAGAAAGGAATAATGCCAGATTTAGGAAGCTGACCGAGTACTGCAAAGCCTGTAGCAAGGTGACCGAATTGTCCCAACCTGGGTATCTTCCTTATGTAGCCTCTAATATCCCAGCCGAATCCTAGCACTCGATGCTGAAGTCCATATAATAATAGAATCAAGGTTCTGATCCCCATAGCCAATGTCGAAGTGCCTAGACTGGGGGTTATGGCCTTCCAACCAGGTTGGCAGACTCTAGATTGAAGCCATCCAATACTGTATAAGACCTCTTGGTGAATGAGCAGCCCCCCTAATATACTCTGAGCACTCATTTGAGGACATTGGGCACTTCAGGATTGGTGGAAAAAGATTGTGCTCTCATTTCGTAGATAAGATCCCTATGAGTCATGAGTCTCTGACAGAGGGGATAATAAGGGTCAGGTAATTTATATTGAATCAGCAATACACAACCTTAAAACAATGCCAAACTTGCATACTTAATTCCTTTTGAGTCATGACTGTCTCTGACAGATGAGGTGAAGGGGTGAGGTAGTTTACATTAAATCAGCAATACACGGCGTGACCTGGCCATGGAGAGGAGAGGAAGCTAAACTCAGAGCTCCTGCTCCCCTCGCCTAACATCGGTCTAATATCTAAGCAATCATAGCAACTTCCACATAATTATGCCAGCCAAACGCCGAACCAACAGACCCAGCACCACCCTGAGCCCTCCAGCACCATCCAAATCCAACATTGCCTGGTACGAGGCCCAAGATGGCGGATCCAGCTGGACAGAAGAAGCGTGGAGACTGCAAGGGGGCAGCAGGCCGACCCACAGGACCGGAAGATGAGCACCCAGGCAGAAGCCCCAGCGAAAGACCACAGATGCCCAACAGCCCCATACCGACCCGAGGCAGCACAACCGGGAGCCGGTCATACAGCGCTGCCCTGACCTCAGCAGCACGGGCCCCTGGCACACACAGAGCTTCCGATGGGGCAGGAAACAGAGAAGAGACCCGAGGCGCGGGGCCCACAGAGACAAGGAGTGGGAGCCCGCCACAGCCAGACAGCCAGACAGCCCCACACTGACCTCACTTGACGCTGCCGGGGACCGGCCGGGTGGTGCCGCCGTGGGCTCACCGGCGCGGGCCCTGACCCTGCACGCCTGTGGCACCACAGACAATGCAGGAGCGGCGGAAGACCGCCGCTGCACGAGGCCCGCAGAGAGAAGCGGGAGCCCGCTACTATATAGCAGCCTCACGCCGACACAGCGTGGAGATGCTGGAGACCGGAGGCACAGCGTCACCCCGACCCCAGGTATGCGTGATCCCGGAGGCAGCGACGGGGTAGGAGCGGAGGCAGAGGGGGACCGCCGGAGTGCAGGACCCGCGGTGGGAGAGGACGGGAGCCTGCCGGTACCGGGCGTGCCTGCACCGACCCAGCACAGGACCACCACCACCGGAGAACAAAGGTACAGAGCCGCCCAGCCCCCATCAGAGCAGGCCCCAAGACACACATGGTCTCAGCCCCAGCAGCGACGGCCCCCCCAGAGGAGCATAAGGGGCAAGCAGGCACCAGGGCATCGGGCAGACAGGAGGGAGAAGCAGAAGATCGCTGCCCCCCACGCCACCCACCAACCTTACGCCGACCCAGCATAGTGGCACCAGGCTCTGGCCCCACAGCACCACCCCGACCTCACCACCAAGGACCACCCAGAACAACAAAGGCAAGCAAGCTACCCAGCAGACGAGGGGGCCACCCAGAGAGGGAGAAGACCATGCAGACAAGGTAATAGGATCTCAGAGACTAACACCCCCCACAGGCTCCACACAGACCCCAAGGGCACTAGGGCCTAGCAAACCCCAAACCCCAGGCCCAGTCAGGGACCATAGCCCACTAAAGACCCAGCAGGAAGGCATAAGGAGCCCAGATAGGAACGCGCCCAGGGCCCCAATAGGCACCGTGCCGACACATATGATCACAGGCGGCCCCAGCCCCCCCAACCCAGCCCAGATGTCCACTGAGCCATCTACACCAAGACGCCCCAATATACCCATCTCCAACAGCCCCACACATGCAGGGCACCCAACTGCCGGGCACGCACCCGACAAGGGATATGGGACGACATATGGGCCCGCATGCAAACGATCCCAACCAGGGAAGAGATGGAGGGGTTCGCCCTCAGGATGGAGGCCTCCTTTAGGGCAGAGTCAGCCAGCCTGAGGAGGGAGGTCCAACGGCTAACGGCCCAAGTCAAATTCAACTAATCCACCATAGAGGCCCTGACCAGCCGCCTAGAGGCCCTTGAATGACAAGTCTCTGCCCAATCAACCAACTTCGACCAAATGCTTGACCTGATGGAAGACCTAGAGAACCGCGATAGGCGGAACAATATCAGGGTCCGTGGACTCCCTGAGTCCGTATCAACAAAAGACCTAGACCCCACCCTCCGCGGGTTCCTCAACTTCGTACGCAATAAACCAGAAAACACCCCACTTGAGTTAGACAGAGCCCACAGATCACTAGCACCGCCCCCACTACAAGGCGGCAGGCCCAGGGACATTGTCTGCAGGATCCACAATTTCAGAGCCAAAGAAGATATACTGGGCAGAGCCCGATCCCACGAAACTCTATCTTTCAAGGACCACCCGATCCAACTAATGCCAGACCTATCCCGCCGCACATTACAAAAACGCAGGGCCCTTAGACCACTACTGGAGGCTCTCCGCAACAAAAACATCCCCTACTCATGGGGCTTCCCCTTCCGCCTCCAAGTACGCAGGGACGGGCAATCATTCTATGCCTCCCACCCAAGAGACATCCCCACATTCCTGGAACACTTAGGGATCCAGGCGGTTATCATTAACACCACAGACTGGCCAGGAATGCCCAGCCTAGGAGAAATGTCCCGAGCGCCAAAGGAACAAGGAATACGGAGGGGGAGGGGAGGAAACACCAGCAGACAGGGATCAAAAGGGGGGGACCCCAACCGCCCCGGCACGGGTCAACCCCCAGGCCGCCACCTAATCTAATACCAAGAGGGAACCCGACCCGAAACAAGGCCCACAAAACTGGACAGGCAACCGAACACCCGACACAAGGGATTCAACACCCAGCATCAGAGACGTAACCAAACTTTACCCTCAGCACATCTGTTTTGCCCCCCCCCCCTCCCCCATCCCTTCGTTTTCGTTTTTTTGTCTTGCATTTATATATATTTTTATTTATATTCCTTCCCCCCCCCCCCCTTTTTTTTCTTTTTTATTATTATTATTATTATTATTATATGTTTTTTTTTGCTTTTTGTTTTTTGTTGGTTTTTTTTTGTGTTTATATTCTCCTTTTTATTTGCTTTCTTTATGGTTACGGGACTTATGTCCCCTTTGCTCGCTGTCCCCACTGCTGAACCCCCCACCCCTCTTAGGGTGCTTCGATCCCCCATTGATCTACCCTCCCATGTGCTCTTAACCACAGTAGATGTTGCTGTCCACGTGGTGAGTGTTTCTCTCCCCCACTACCTCCTCTCCCCCCCCCCACTTTATCTATCCCTCCCTACGTCCCTGCCCACCCCCTCCCTCCACTCCCTCCCCCTTTCCCCCATCATTCCTCTAACTTTCCTATTTCTCCCTCACCTCTTCTCCCTTCTTCCTCCCTCTCTCCCCTCCTCCCCCCATACCGCCCCACCTGTCCACCCAGCCCCTCCCCCCCTTTTAAATAAGCTACCACCACCCACCTCTCCACGGTTTCGGTTCCTATGCACATACTGTCCCTCCCCCATGTTCTCCCCCCCCTCTCCTTCTTTCCTCCCCCCCCTCTCTACCCCCCCCTTCCCCTTATTTTTCTCCTCTCCCCTCCTATATCGATATGTCTTCTCTCACCACCCCCCCCCTAAAAACGCTATCATCCCATCTCTCCCGAATTATCCCTCTATGTTATTAACTACAGTCGCTGTTGCTTTATTGTGCTCTTTCATTGTGCTTTTATTGTTTTTATTTCTCTGTCCCCTATCTCTTATACCTAACCATGCTTTGTATATCAGTGCCTAGATGATTTATTTTATTTTGTTTATCTTTTGTTATGTTGCTACACCACATACATATTAAAGGCACAGGCGAGGGGAGCTCCCGCTCAGATTGGAAAGGCCACACCCCAAGTAGGACCCACTCGCCGCAGACAGGCGGGGAAACATACATTCCTACACCACACACCCAGCTGACACCGGTACCCGGGACCAGCTGCACACACGAACCCCCCAACCCCCTAGAGACACCACACACACACACACTCCCCCCACACTCATTCCCACCATCCCCCCACCCTTACCAACCCTATACATTTGATCCCACCCTCCCGACTGCCTACCCCAGACACCACAAGGGCCGTGCCCAACCCAAACTACGCGTAAGCTTCCCTGGGAGACACACACACAACATGGCCAACCTAAAAATTGGGACCCTCAATGTGAGAGGTTTTAACACCCCCCAAAAATGCTCCCAGATCCTCTACGATATGCATAAGCAGCAGACACAGATAGTGCTACTCCAGGACACCCATTTTAAAACCGGCTCTATACCAAACCTCAAAAACAAATACTACCCAGTGTGGCTACACAGCGCCAGCAGCGAATCCAGATCGAGGGGTGTATCAGTGGCAATCCACAAAAACCTGACCCATACAATAGTCGACTCCCAACTCGACCCAGGAGGACGTTACATTTTCCTCAAGATACGTATAGCCAACTCTACCCTGACTGTAGTCAACTGGTACCTATCTAACAGAGACCAAACCAAGGTTGGTAGGGCGCTCCTACTCCGTCTCGCTGAATTCGCCGACGGGACAACGATAATAGGAGGCGACTTCAACTTTACCCTAGACCCCACCATAGACTCCACGTCAGGTAGGGGCGCCATCCCCAACACACGACTAAGGGCCTTCAAAAAACTGCTCCACACCCTCCAACTCATCGACATATGGCGGATTCTTAACCCCCAAACGAAAGATTACACATACTATTCCCATGTACACAACTCTTACAGTCGCATCGACATGTTCCTGGCGAGCCATGGTACACTAGCCTGGAACCCCACGGCCCACATTGGGGACACCATCCTATCAGATCATGCCCCAACATTTTTGACCGTGACACTACCAGACACCTCTCAAAGACCATGGACCTGGAGACTCAACAGCAACCTCCTGAAAGACAACACCTGCCTGACGGAGCTGAAAAAAGACATAGAGACATTCACCCAGGTCCACAAACATGACACAACCACACAGCCCATCAAATGGGAAGCCCTGAAATGTTGCCTGAGAGGAACGCTCATAAAACACGGGGCCCGACTGAAGAGAAGTAGAACTGAAAAAATCAACGACCTTCTTTCCCAAATCCACAGCTTAGAGACAGCCCACAAACAGACACTGGCACGCCAGACTTACGGTGAGCTCACCCTAAAACGGCAGGAACTCAAGGGAATATTAAACCAAACCTTTAAGAGACAAACAGAAAAAAACAAAAACTACTATTACAGGGTATCTAACAAATGCGGCCGCCCCCCGGCACGCCTACTCCACCCAAGGACGAACCACACATATGTCCCCAAAATTAGGACCACCAATGGGTCAGACACATACAACCCCTCTGAAATCCTAGAGACATTCTGGACATACTACGAAAACTTATACAACCTGAAAGGGAAGTTCTCAGACATGGCACCAGATAAATTACAACGGAAAATACATGACTATGTAACATCCACGACACTCCCTGCCTTAGGTGAAGGAGACATCGAGGCACTAGAAGCAGAGATAACTGAACAGGAGATCCAGGCGGCCATAAAATCCACCCCAACATCCAAGTGCCCAGGCCCAGACGGATTCACCCCGACCTTCTATAAAACACTCCAAGCCCAACTGACACCCCAGTTGAGGGCGACCTTCAACTCCATCTCAGATGACTCCGACTTTACCCCCCAATCACTACAAGCGCACATAAGCATCCTCCCCAAACCCGGGCGAGACCCCACAGTGACGGCCAATTTTAGACCAATCTCTCTCCTAAACGTAGACATAAAGCTTTACTCCAAGATCCTAGCAGACCGACTGGCGCCCCTACTCCCCCCCCATCATCAAAATGGACCAGGTGGGTTTTGTCAAAGGCCGGGAAGCTAGAGACAATACCATTAAGACCTTGCTTCTGATCAACAAAGCCAGAGCACTCAACATACCCCTCAGCATCTTATCGGTCGATGCAGAAAAGGCCTTCTGGGGCTTCATGAAGGAAACATTAGTGCAGATCGGTATAGGCCCCAAATTCCTACACTTAATTCTATCCCTATACTCTACCCCCTCCGCCAGGGTAAGGGTAAATGGCGCCCTTTCAGCCCCGTTCAACATCAGAAATGGGACCAGGCAGGGATGCCCACTCTCACCCCTCATCTATGTATTAGTTATGGAACACCTAGCTAACGCCATCAGGGGAAACGACATACACGGCCTACAGACAGACACATCTCACTATAAGCTGGCAATGTTCGCAGACGACGTACTTCTATACATTTCCCAACCAAGGATCTCGATTCCGTCAATACTGAAGGAATTCGAGACCTTCGGCTCCCTGAGCAATTTCAAAATCAATTACACAAAATCAGAGGTGCTAAACATAACCCTACCCCTAAAGCAGGGATGGGGAACGTCCGGCCCCCGGGCCGGATCCGGCCCGCCGAGTCATCTAGTGCGGCCCGCGCCACTCTGCCTGTTTTGTGCAGGTTGCATTTTTTTCTCATGCCCCATTGCCCGCCCGACCCCCCCCTGGGGGGCCCCGTGCTGGCCGCCGGCAGCCGCGGCGCGCCGGCAAGAGAGGAAGGAGGGCGGGACTCCGACTTCCTGTTCCGCAGCTCTGCCCGCCCCTCCTATCCTCCTCCGTACAGCGTCTTACAGCAGAGCAGACGTACGGTGACGGCGGCCTCGGTGACTGGTGAGTGTGCTGTGCTGTGCACAGGTGCCCCTCCCCCCTGGTCCGCATACAGGGCCCTGTATACACCACCACCACCACTGGGCCCTGTATACACCACCACTGGGCCCTGTATACACCACCACCACTGGGCCCTGTATAAACCACCACCACTGAGCCATGTATACACCACCCCTGGGGCTGCTGTATTACCCCTTACCACTGGGTCTGTATATACCACTGGGGCTGCTGTATAACCCCTGGGGCTGCTGTATTACCCCTGGGGCTGCTGTATTACCCCTTACCACTGGGGTCTGTATATACCACTGGGGCTGCTGTATACCCCTGGGTCTGCTGTATACCCCTGGGGCTGCTGTATAACCCCTGGGGCTGCTGTATTACCCCTGGGGTTGCTGTATTACCCCTTACCACTGGGGTCTGTATATACCACTGGGGCTGCTGTATACCCCTGGGGCTGTTGTATAACCCCTGGGGCTGCTGTATAACCCCTGGGGCTGCTGTATAACCCCTGGGGCTGCTGTATTACCCCTGGGGCTGCTGTATTACCCCTGGGGCTGCTGTATTACCCCTTACCACTGGGGTCTGTATATACCACTGGGGCTGCTGTATAACCCCTGGGGCTGCTGTATAACCCCTGGGGCTGCTGTATTACCCCTGGGGCTGCTGTATTACCCCTTACCACTGGGGTCTGTATATACCACTGGGGCTGCTGTATACCCCTGGGGCTGCTGTATAATCCCTGGGGCTGCTGTATAACCCCTGGGACTGCTGTATAACCCCTGGGGCTGCTGTATTATCCCTGGGGCTGCTGTATTACCCCTTACCACTGGGGTCTGTATATACCACTGGGGCTGCTGTATACCCCTGGGGCTGCTGTATACCCCTGGGGCTGCTGTATTACCCCTGGGGCTGCTGTTTTACCCCTTACCACTGGGGTCTGTATATACCACTGGGGCTGATGTATACCCCTGGGGCTGCTGTATTACCCCTGGGGCTGCTGTATTACCCCTTACCACTGGGGTCTGTATATACCACTGGGGCTGCTGTATACCCCTGGGGCTGCTGTATAACCCCTGGGGCTGCTGTCTTACCCCTTACCACTGGGGCTGCTGTATACCCCTGGGGCTGCTGTATACCCCTGGGGCTGCTGTATAACCCCTGGGGCTGCTGTATAACCCCTGGGGCTGCTGTATTACCACTAACCACTGGGGTCTGTATATACCACTGTGGCTGATGTATACCCCTGGGGCTGCTGTATTACCCCTGGGGCTGCTGTATTACCCCTTACCACTGGGGCTGCTGTATACCCCTGGGGCTGCTGTATACCCCTGGGGCTGCTGTATAACCCCTGGGACTGCTGTATAACCCCTGGGGCTGCTGTATTATCCCTGGGGCTGCTGTATTACCCCTTACCACTGGGGTCTGTATATACCACTGGGGCTGCTGTATACCCCTGGGGCTGCTGTATACCCCTGGGGCTGCTGTATTACCCCTGGGGCTGCTGTATTACCCCTTACCACTGGGGTCTGTATATACCACTGGGGCTGATGTATACCCCTGGGGCTGCTGTATTACCCCTGGGGCTGATGTATTACCCCTTACCACTGGGGTCTGTATATACCACTGGGGCTGCTGTATACCCCTGGGGCTGCTGTATAACCCCTGGGGCTGCTGTCTTACCCCTTACCACTGGGGCTGCTGTATACCCCTGGGGCTGCTGTATACCCCTGGGGCTGCTGTATAACCCCTGGGGCTGCTGTATTACCCCTGGGGCTGCTGTATTACCCCTTACCACTATGGTCTGTATATACCACTGGGGCTGATGTATACCCCTGGGGCTGCTGTATTACCCCTGGGGCTGCTGTATTACCCTGGGGCTGCTGTATTACCCCTTACCACTGGGGCTGCTGTATACCCCTGGGGCTGCTGTATACCCCTGGGGCTGCTGTATAACCCCTGGGGCTGCTGTATAACCCCTGGGGCTGCTGTATAACCCCTGGGGCTGCTGTATAACCCCTGGGGCTGCTGTATAACCCCTGGGGCTGCTGTATTACCCCTGGGGCTGCTGTATTACCCCTTACCACTGGGGTCTGTATATACCACTGGGGCTGCTGTATACCCCTGGGGTGCTGTATAACCCCTGGGGCTGCTGTATAACCCCTGGGGCTGCTGTATTACCCCTGGGGCTGCTGTATTACCCCTTACCACTGGGGTCTGTATATAATAAATTTATACGGCCCGCGAATGATATTCTAAATTTCCAAATGGCCCTTTGCAGAGAAAAGGTTCCCCACCCCTGCCCTAAAGGAAGCCCATGCCCTGGAATCAAACTTCCCTTTCAAGTGGAAAGCAGAATCCATCAAATACCTAGGGGTACACATCCCGTCCGACCCATCAAAACTCTTCGCACTCAACTACCAACCACTCCTATCCCAACTTCAAACACGAACATCCACCTATAGCACTCTCCAGTTATCCTGGATGGGGAGGATGAATGTCATTAAGGTGGACATACTCCCCCGCATCCTATACGTCTTCTAAACAATCCCAATACGCCCACGCAGGAACTTCTTCACTAAACTCCAAACTGCCACAGGGAGGTTCATATGGAAGGGAGGGAGACCTAGAGTGAGCACAAAGACCCTGACAGCCTCAACAGACTTAGGCGGAACGGGACTACCTGACTTCTACAACTACTTCCTCGCAACTTCGATGACACGAATACTCGACTGGCAATACAAATCCCAAACCAAGCAATGGGTAGCCGTGGAACAGGAAAACTTAACCACACCGCTACATTACCTCCCTTGGATAGACCCCCTAGACCTAAAACAGATCGGCACCCCATACGACCTTACTAAAAGCACATTAAAAACCTTGCAGTCATACGTCAAGGGATCCCCAGTAGGTAGGACAACAAGCCCACACACCCCCCTCTTCTCAAACCCAGCTTTCCCACCAGGAACGAACAGGAACTCCTACCTATGCTGGACAAGAGAGGAAGACACACGCCTGGGGCAGATACTACACCAAGGTGAAATACCCACCTTCGAGGCACTACAAAGCCACACATCATCCCAGCCAATACACTGGTATGAGTACCTCCAGCTCCGATCCTACCTCACCTCAGCAGCCCAATCTGTCGAACACAGACCCCTCCCCTCCCCCATGGAGGAACTGTTCCAAAGGAACTCCCCTCCCATACACACAGTCTCTGAAATATACCACATCACCATAAGAGAAAAGGCGAACGGTAGGCGACCCTACCAGTCGGCCTGGGAGAAGGAGATGGGGAGAAATCTATCTACAGCAGACTGGCAGAAAAGCTTCCTATTCACCCGCACAATGGCAAACACATGTGCAGCCCAAGAAAGAAACTACAAAGTACTATTCAGATGGTACCGCTACCCAGCCAGACTACACGCTATATTCCCCTCGATCTCAGAGAAATGCTGGCGCTGCAATATAGACACTGGCACTATGCTCCATGTGTGGTGGGACTGCCCAGCAATCCAGAGCTTCTGGGAGGGAGTATTTCGCGCCTACAACCGTATAACCGGGAAACAACTAGTCGGCACACCAGAAATGGCCCTGCTGTCAATATATCCCGGGAATACTAAATCCATCAAAAAAGACATCCTACGGTTCTGCCTCTCGGCTGCCCGGTCCGTCATCCCCAGACACTGGAAATCCACACAACAACCTTCCCTGGCGGAATGGTACACAGAGATGATGGATATATTCAGGATGGAGGAGCTGGCGGCCGAGATCGCGGGAACATTGGACCACTTCAATACAGTCTGGGTGGAATGGATCACATACTGGGACTCCCCTGACTCCTCAAGATTACTCACATAGACAACCCAGGCCAGACAACCCTAGCGATCCAGCACCCCAGACACCCCCCCTCAGCAACGGCAGTAACCTCCCTGTCACCCACCTCCCCCAGTCCCCTCAGAATCCCCACCGCACATACACCCAACCCACCCCTCCAGCCCCCCCTGACACCCCCAACCCACCTGAAGTCCCCATCCCACATAAGGTCAGATACCCCCACAGGCCCCAACACAAGCCACCCCGGCAGACACCAATTGGTCATTGAATCCACCAGATCAAGCCAAAGCCCGACCTCAACACAAATCAGTCGACAAAGGTACCCTACATACGACCAACCCAGTAAACCAAGGGTATCCACTGCATACATGCCCACCACCTTCCCCTCACCTATGCCAATACTCCATGAAACCACAATACGGGATTCATCTCCCAGCAAGGTACAAATTCACAGAGGAATCAATGCAACGTTAAAACTGTACCATCAAGGTCGGTCCTGCGCGACCAAATGACCAACCCGAAATTTGGCAATCTAGCATATGCATATTTGTATGACCTTTGTTCCAATATAAATAAAATTAATAAAAAAAAAAAAAAAAAAAATCAGCAATACACAACCTTGGAGAATGGGACTCCAAGCCGACTGGCAAGAAACAATGAATTAGCAAACATGAGATAGCAAGCAAAAAGTAAATACATCTGGCCAATTTAAGGAACTAAACCAATGCCATACATTGAAAAAGTACATTTTCGTCACACCAGCCTTCTCTGCTGGCTATATTTCTATGTGGATTACTCATAAGGTGTTCCAGCCGCACAGCTTAACGATTTAGGCAGAGACCAGTGTTGTTTTCTCTGTGTTTTTTTGTTTGCCTTTCTCATGCCTAACTTATGTTTTCTGTTAGGTTGCTAGGAACTTATCCTTGCTTACATTTATTGTTTGTTGACATTTGTTGACATTTACACCTTTGTCGAATTGTGCACTTGTTTTATGTTTCCACACATTAGGTCCTTGTCTATCTGTGCAGTATTTGTAGTGTTTGTAACCTCTTCTCCAGCTCCTTAGGAGGTACAAGAAAAAACTCAAAGGCCTGTCAGACAGGCAGGTTCGAATTGTGGTTTCTGGTTTTGCAACTAGGGACATTCCAGTCTGTGCAGGTGCCATTGGGGTGTTGTGCAGCAAGGGATACTAGTCTGTACAGGAACCAGAAGGGTGCATGTGCAGGAGCTTTGAGATATGCCTTGTTTCCCCTTTTACCCATGTTGGAATACTTATGTGCATTACAGAGGACGCATGAAGTCCAGAATCTCAAAAGATAGTGTCAGAGCTTAAAGGGATCTGTCACGTTTTAAAAAAAAGTTGAGTTAGACACCATGTAAAATTCCTTGAACTCTCATGATGTTTTTTGCTGCAATTCTCAGATGCAGAGACGTTTACTTTTGTTTTTGGAGTGCTGTTTGTGAAACCTTATGTTGCAGCTAGCAATCAGTCTTCCATGGTTGAGCGCTTTCACTCCACCCTCCCTGTTCGGCTGCAATATGAGTTGCCCAGCTATGATTGAGATAGGGGATGGAGGGGTGCCCAGTTCATTCTCCTCCTGCTTTTATGACAGTATCAGTGCTGTGTGACTTCAGGCAAGGCAGCCACCAGTTAAGATGGAGAAGGAAGCAGCACTGTATGGGAAATAGAGCTGGAGTGACAGAGGTAATGTTATGCTGGGCATAGGGAGACACCCAGTTCAGGACAACGTGGGGAAGAAAGGTGCCTCTGATGCAAACAGCAAAGGGGAGATGAGGACCCCTAGATACACTAGTACTGACACCTGGCTCCCCCAACAACCCTATACAGTCTCCACAACTGTCGCCAATCAGGATACCTCATCTCTGTCTGTCCCTCAACTAAGACTACATAGGGAGCAGACAGGATGGACACTGGTCAACCCAGATAACAACTAAAAGAAGGTGATAGACAAAGGGGATAGTGAAAAACACTTAGCTGAAAGGAGAGCCAGACAGCAAAGTCCACGAAGCACTGCTGAGCAAGGGAGCACCACTACCTCCAAACACGCTATCGCCAGCAATGAATCATGAAAGCCAAGTGGTATAAATAGAGACAGCTGAAAGGTTGACAGGTAGGGGACCTGCTGGGGTCTAGTGACTCCACCTATCACTAAGCAGAGGAATACCTCTTAAAGAGACAGAACCACAATTGAGGAATTTGGCTATTTGGCCAGATGCTGATACCTTCTGCGCGTGGCCTCAACAGCCTCGTCCACGTCTACTGATACACCCGTGACAGGTTTCAGATCTAGCATAGGTATTCAGCCTCATTTGCATATCAATTCAAATGGTGATTTCTCAAGAATGAAGGAAAGGACTTGTCATGTAGAGGTATGGTCAGACTTGTGTGTGTATATAGTTAGGGGGGCTGACATCCTGCTGAGATAATTTCTATTACAGAATATTCAAATATTTCTAATTTCAATGTTTGTTCTCTCTTGTTCACTGGAGTTGCCTTCGTGTTTCCATTAGAGCTGGAGCCGGTCATTTGCCAAAATTGCCCATTTGTATAAAGGGTTCTAAGATTATATGTCTGCACTCATTAGTTTGGGCAGTAACATTGTATTAGGTTGTAAACCGTTGCACCACATCGTTGTCAGAATGATACCTAAAATTCTCCTCTGCATTGACGATTCCTAAAATCCTGGCCAATGCTAGCCAAACAACGAAAACCACCAAGCCTCTGCCACGAATGGATATAATGGACTAAGAGGTTAGGGAGCAGAGATGGGCTATGGGAAGCTAGTCTGACCCTGTAGACTGGGGGTCCCTAGCTGACCTTCTTACCAGAATTACCTCTAAAGGAGAGGATGTCTTGACTGCCACCCTTGCCCTTTTCCTGACCAGTGATAGGCTTAACCCCTTTACCTCAAACCAGGGACTGAGAAAAACACAGCAACTCCATTAAGTTGGCAAACACAAAGCTACAAGCAGGGCTTAAGCAGAACAGCACACGACGTCCACACAGCGCACAGTCTTTTCAGAGAATGAACTCTTTCACTGACCACCGCTGAGGAGTAATAGGAATATTTAAAGGCTGGGGGAGTGGTCACCTGAGACACCCACTAGCAGCTACTTACTACTGGAAAGACATAGCCGGACCATGTACAGCAAAACCACTACCGCTACTGACATTAACCCCTAAGACACCAACAGAAATAAACCCTTTAAACCCTGCAGAGCAGTTCCCAGAAACTGCAGAGCTATGTACATGTGACAGCCTTATTCATATTTTATGTGGATTCCCATTTATACAGAATTCTTTTGGTCTTTGCAGTCCATGGACATGTCTTAAAGCTGCCATGTTTTATGATGCCATTGATGGATAGTTACTACTTCATACTTCAAGCCTCATTCAAGCATTAGTTTTTCTGATGTATGAGGAAAATGGAACCTTTATTTTGACCACATTGTGGCCCCATAATCATTTGTTTTTCAGTGGTCACCTTGGACCCATTTTTCGAGGTCTTATAGACTCTTATAGACTTTCGAGGTCTTATAGACTTGCAGTGCCGACTTTGATCCATCCCTAGGATCATAATAGGATAAAGGTCTACAATAAACAAAGAAATGTGAATGGCACCATAGGCTATCACAGGTCAGAAAAACAGGGATAGCGCTCGTACGGAATAAACAGATGTCTGAATGACGCCTAACACTAGCGTGTTTTTTACTTGGGTTCTATGGACGCGTCACAAACATCTTTTTCTTCTTCTTACAGTTTGGGTTGGAATGATCTCTCTGACAAGAACTGCATTGACTTGATATCTTCAATACAGAAGAACAAGTCCTTGAAGACACTTGACCTGTCCGGTAACCACCTGTCCGGTCCTCACTTCAATCAATTGCTGGTGGCTTTGTCCAGTCCAGACTGCAGGATAGAGGAATTACGGTGAGTATAAAAGGCGGATACATTAGAAGTTATAAATGGAGTTTATTAGCTCAAACCTTTTTTAAGGAGGAATTGCCACTACCCACAAGTATATACATTTTTTAGGTGTTGGAAATGATGCTTTTCTCCTGAATGTGACATTGTTACTCTTTTGCTCCTGGTTCTCTCCATTCCGGAGATATGGCGTCCTTTTCCCAGTAGATAAATATTCATTTGTTAGCTGAATGGACGTAAAGAAGCCTCCTTACAGAAGGGCTACTGACCACACCATTTGGCTAAAAACAATACATTTACATACAGTGAAAGGATCATATTTCAGGAATGGAGAGGCAAAGAAACCAAAGAAAAATAATGCCACATTAAAAAGAACATTGGCTTTATACCAGCTAAACAAAGTGATGCTTATGGCAAATGATAGATCCCTTTAAAAAGTCAAAAAGAGAAAACAGTCTGAGAGCTACAAATATGGAGGACCAAGACTTTAGCAGCTGTTGACTGGTGATGCAAGATAATCCTTATTGGAGATGAGTTGCTGACCATGCCCATTGGCTAAAAACAATGTATTTACATGCACTGAAAGGATCATATCTCAGGAATGGAGATGCAGAGAAACAGAAGAAAAACAATATAGATTCAGGAGAATTGCAACATTTATAACAGATGAAAAAAATGATGCTTATGGCAAGTGATAGATCCCCTTTAAAAAGTCATCTCAGCTGAGACCAAATAACATTCATTAGACTGGAAAACAAAAAGTGAACAAAGACTGAAAAAAGTCATCTCAATTCAGTCCAATTAACATTTATTAGATTTAAAGAGAAATAAACAGTCTGAGAGCTAAAAATGTGGAGGGCCAAGACCTCAGCAGCTGTTGACTGACGATGCATGGCAATCCTTTTTAGTGAAGAGTTGCTGACCATACCTATTGGCGAAAAAACAATATATTTACATACAGTGAGAAAAAGTATCATATCTCAGGAATGGAGATGCAGGGAAACAAAAGAAAAACAATACACATTCAAGAACACAGCGGGGATTTATAACAGATTTTAAAAAAACGATGCTTATGGCAAATGATAGATCCCCTTTAAAAAGTCATCTCAGTCGAAACCAAATAACATTCATTAGACTTGAAAACAAAAAGTGTACTCAGACTGAGAGCTACAAATGTGGAGCAGCTTAATACTGGTGATGCAAATCAACCTTCTTTAGAAAAGAGATACCGACCATGCCCATTGGCTGAAAACAATATATTTACATAGTCAAAAAGGGATCATATCTCAGGAATGGAGACCCAGAGAAAAAATAATGTCAGGTTCAGGAGAACAGCGACATTTATAACAGATAACAAATGATGCCTATGGCAAGTGACAGATCCCCTTTAAATAGTGATGGGCGAGTCCTAAATTACTCTGAATCGCTTGACTCTAGCGAGTCCGAGCCCGGGACTCGCTACTCGTTGCGAGTCTAGCGAGTCCAATGTTAATGAATGGGGAAGCGAGTAATAGCGAGTAGTGTGCGATTTACAAATCGCAGATGTGTCTCGGAAGCTTCAGCCTGAAGCAATCCTAGTTTTGTCAGAGACTCTGACAAAACTAGGATTGGCATTGACTTGCATTGGACTCGTTTACAGTGCAAGTAATCGCTGGGAAACTCGCAAAGTAAGGAGTCAGGCTGTCTGCTCTGTACAGGCTGCTGCAGCTCCAGGGTCCTAGAGCCCGCCTGCTCTTCCTGTGTGTAGCAGAGCTGAGATTGTTCTCAGTCTGCTCATCCCTGTGCATAGACATCTATATCTATGCACAGGGATGTAGCAGTGAGGACATCGCGTTTTGGACTGCATCAGACGGAAGAGGATTTTTTTAATTAAAGATGGAGTCCCTAATGGCTTTTTTTTTTATTTCTAATAAAAATTTTTCTCTGTGTTGTGTTTTTTTTAAAACAATTTAATAGAAATTCATGGCGGTCATGTCTAATATTGGCGTGACCGCCATAAAATTCTGGCTTAGGGCCAGCTGATAATACAAAGCTGGCCCTAACCTCTTTATTACCCAGCGTGCCACCGCCACCAGGGCCGCTGGAAGAGCGGGGTTCAGCGCCAGAGGATGGCGCTTCAATGAATGCGCCATCTTCTAGGGCGGCTGCGGGCTGCAATTTGCAGCGGGGGGTGCCCAGAAAGCTTGGGCCTCCCTGCGCTGCGGATTCCAGCCCCCAGCTGCTTAGCTGTAGCTGGCTAGACATAGAAATTGCGCGGAGCCTCAAGCATTTTTTTTTAATTATTTCATGAAATTCATGAAATAATTAAAAAAAGGGCTCCCCTATATTCTTGTGTCCGGCCAGGTACAAATAGGCACCTGGGGGTTGGGGGCAGCAAGTCGCTGCCTGCTGGATCCGGCTGGTTCCAGAAATACGGCGAAGCCCATGTAATTTTTTTTCTGAAAAATCAATAAAACAATCCTAAAAAAGGGACTGCATCTTTATTAACCCCTCGCCCATGGTCCAGGGGTTAATGAAGATGCAGTCCCTTTTATTTACATTGTTTTATGGGGGCTGGAATCCGCAGCGCAGGGATGCCCAAGCTTTCTGGGCACCCCCCGCTGCAAATTGCAGCCCGCAGCCGCCCCAGAAGATGGCGCGTTCATTGAAGCGCCATCCTCTGGCGCTGAACCCCGCTCTTCCAGTGGCCCTGGTGGCGGTGGCTCGCTGGGTAATAAATGGGTTAATACCAGCTTTGTTATACAAGCTGGTATTAAGCCCGAGATTCTTAATGTCAGGCCACGTTTGACCCGGCCACTAAGAATCTCCAATAAAGGGTTATAAAAACACAACATAGAGAAAATTTTTTATTAGAAATAAAAAAAAAAAGCCATTAGGGACTCCATCTTTAATTAAAAAAATCCTCTTCCGTCCGACGTAGTCCAAAACGCGAAGTCCTCTCTGCTACATCCCTGTGCATAGATATAGATGTCTATGCACAGGGAATGAGCAGACTGAGAACAATCTCAGCACTGCTACATCATCTCTGTGAGCAGGCGGGCTCTAGGACCCTTGAGCTGCGGCAGCCTGCACAGAGCAGACAGCTGGACTCGACTCGGCTTTCCCTGCGATTACTTGCACAGTAATCAGACCAATGCAAGTCAATGGCAATCCTAGTTTTGTCAGAGTCTCTGACAAAACTAGGATTGCCATTGATTTGCATTGGACTCGTTGCTGTGCAAGTAATCGCTGGGAAACTCGCAGAGTACCGAGTCCTGTGAGTCCCTTTCTACTAGCCGAGTAACGAGTCCTAGCGAGTAGACTCGCCCATCCCTAACTTTAAATAGTCGTCTCAGTTGAGTCCAAATAAGATCAACTAGACTTGAACACAAAAGGCACAAAAGGAGAGCACAAGCTGACAGCTACAATTGTGGAGGAGGTGAGACCTCAGCAGCTGATGACATGTGATGAAAGTCAATCCTCTTAAGAGAAGAGTTGCTAACCACGACCATTTGCTAAAAAACAATATATTTCCATACAGTGATAAAAAAGGATCATATCTTAGGAATGGAGATGCAGGGAAACAAAAGAAAAACAATGTAGATTCAGGAGATAAAAAAATGATGCTTATGGCAAGTGACAGATCCCCTTTAAAAATGAATCTCAGTTGAGTCCAAATATCATTCATTAGACTTGAAGACAAGAGGAGAAAACAGACTGAGAGTTCCAAATGTGGAGGGTCAGGACCTCGCCATTGCCATCCATTATACTTGGTCCAAGAGTCGAGCCCTTTCGAGCTTCCGACTGTTAGTTCCGAGTACCGAGCATGGCAGTACCCACTCATCACTATTAAATATGCCAAAATGGTACTGTCCTTCAAAAAATAAACCCCACGAATAGTCAACATGCTGTAATTCACAGCACAAAGAACGGCAGACACTCAAGACACAAAGCAACATATTATCTCGTGACAGAATATCAGAAAATCAGTTTTTTTTTTTTATCAAAGACTATGCATTTCACACATCATCATTGTAAATATGTTGAGCCTAGATAATATGTAAGTTGGCTTATTATTGCCATCGTTCTGTATGTCCACCTTACTCAGGCTGTTCGTGATGATTTATGAATGTTGATGACACCCTGAGACATTTTAGCACAGTACAGATTCTATACTGACTCCATTACTCACATATCATCTTTTTATTACAGTTTCTACAATTGTGACCTAAAGGACGATTCATGTGTAAAGTTGGGATCCCTAGTAAGGAATAACCGGTTCTTGAAGACTCTGCACCTGTCTCATAACCGTCCGTACGGTCCTCAGTTCAATGGCTTTATGGATGCTGTCTCCAGTCCAGACTGCAGGATAGAGACATTAAGGTGAGTACTGAGCAGATAAGAATGGGACCTGCGTTATAGAAATAATATACGAAGGGAAGAGAGTGCCATGTATGATCCTACCGCACGTACAACTGATCTAGCTAGACAAATCTGTAAACCCATCTGTTAAATGTCAATCAACAAGAGCGGCATTCATAGTGCGCGGTCCAGCTGGCGTCCCCTAAGAGCTCGCTGGTCCCCCATGTCGTTTTTCCAAGGTGTCGATCTATTGACATGACAATTGTGGTCTGCTGAAGATGCCCATACCTGTCATGATGGTCATATTGTGAAAGTCAGCCATAATGTGTGTGGGTCTGTCATTGGTCAGATAGAACACCAAAAAGAGATCATCCAAACAAACTTACCACCACGGAGCCAAACCTGACACTAAATGCACACACAGGGTGCAGGGAACCTCCATTATAGAGAAGGGTGCAGGCCAGGTGCAAAATGCTGATGGGACAGCCACTAACAACCTCCCAAAATGGAGGGGGGGCAGCTGCTTAGCATAAGAATTGCACACCAATAAGGCTTTTATGGGGAGCCTGTCACATAGATACGTGAGATACACAGCGTCTGAACAAGAGCCTATGTGGCACCCCAAGGGTTAATGTGCCACAGAAACATCAACACAGGTTTACTCTCCACATAACACACACTAGAAAGTGGGAGGAGCTTAGGTGGCACCTGCACTAGTGGGAGGAGCTAAGTTGTTTACCACAGAGCAGGAGTGACAGTTAGTTGAGTTTTAGTCTAGTCTGGAGCAGGAGCAGAGTCAAGTAGAAGTGGAGATCCTGTTTGTGACGCCAGGTTGTGGAGCCCACTGGGATGGGGTACTCGGTGCCGGACCGGGGTACTGCTGGGGGATGTCACGGTGGTCCTGGTCCGGACCGTGTCCCGGGCCCGCACAATAAAATGGGAGCCCACCTACTAATGACACCAGGTAGGGCGGGCTTGTTAACACTATATGAGTGTATCTCATAGGACAGGCTCACCAATGTACCACCTAAATTCAGAAGACCCCACTACACCCTGCAAAAATGTATAAAATCTGCAACAAATAATGTGAGGTATTAGTTGGTATTTTGACCCAAAATACAGAAGCTTGCAACCCATACGTCAAGGGTCCTCACAATTGCAAGGCCCTATAATCAGATAGAACTCCAACAAGGAGATAATCAAAAAATTTACCACCATGGAGCCAAACTACTTAACGGAAACTTGATCGATGATTCAAATTGCGGGAACCAATCACAGCAACAATCAGAGCCTGGCTCTGTTATTACAGTCATCTATGTGTTACTCTGAAAAACTTCCCCAGACACAAAAGCAAATCTCTCCCCATTCACAAGGAGACTGAAGCATGGAGAAACTTGTCTAGACAAGTCATCCAAGATGCTTATCCCCCATTCGGCTTTCCGTGGTACATTTTCTCTGAACCATTGAAAAGTTTGAGCAAAACAAACATGGCTGTTATAACCCAGCTGTATCCTGATTTATGCTGCCTATGTGTCGGTCATTATGAAGGTACCGTCACGCGTGGCGATCTCTCTGGCGATTGTTACCGGCAACTTAGGGGCGTGGATAAGTTGCGGCAACATCGCTCCTGAGTTGCCGCGTGTGACAGGGCGATAATAAGGCGAAAAGTTGCCTAAGCAACATCGCCAAGTTTCCAAACATGTTGGGAAACCTGGCGATGTTGCTCAGGCGATCTGCCTGCATCGCCCTTTGTGACGCCACAGCTGCGATGTTGCCGGCAACTTCCCTCATAGTCTCCCATGTTATGGATCTCTGCCTGGGTAGAGTTTAACCCTGGCAGCGATAGTTGCCGGCAAGATCGCAGATGCGTTGCCGGCGATATCACTGAGTGTGACATCGCAACAGCACCCATAGCAGCGCGCCAAACAAGTGCATGCTCTCGTGAGTTGCCGGCGATATCGCCACGTGTGATGGTACCTTGAGTCTCTTGTCAAGCTGTCTACTGGGATTGAAAACACCTAAAATTGCTCACTCTATGTCAAAATTTTTCTCTCTGGGGTCTTGAGGGACATCAAGATCAGAAAAGCCAAGCACCCACTGCCTGCAGTTGTAGACTTACCCATGTCATGATAGCAGCACATGGAAGGTCTGTCCTTGTTGTCTGCAGACCACTGAGCATTGGAAGCCTGGGACCTCATCTCAGTCTCTTCACTGGCATACATCCTTGCTGATGTACCATAAAACTAGGGCATTAGTCAGGAATTCTGAAGCTTTAGAACTTTGGATTTGTTGGCAGTGGCCATACTTACCAGCCTTACCTTTTTTAGCATGATTTCAATTCACATCGCAATCAAAGACAGATAAAGCAATGATATCTAATGTATATCAAAATAAATTTTTTTAGGATATGTGTAATATACTATAGGATTACTCAGGGATCTATTAGCAAATGGAAGCAAAGACACACACTGAAACCAAGCTTAAGGTGAACAAGTCTTGTAATTAACACACATGGCAGATAAAACATGAAGTGTAGCAAATGAACAAGCCAGGAATAACAGAGTTTTTAGGTAGTGTACTGGCACAAAAACATAAATCAGGTAGTCTCTGGAAATAATCCTGACAGGGAGAAGTCAACAGAGAAAACAGTCTTATAGTAATATACAACCAGAGGGCTGGGAATGGAAGTAAATAACTCAATAGTACAGAGCAGCTTAAGAATGTCCCAAATACCTCAAAAGTCCAGATCGCTGCATCTGCACAATAAACAACTGTAAATGCTAGCAAGGTACACTAGGCTTACATGTAACACAACACAAGCAGTTAGGAGCAGACAAGAAGCTGGAGGCTGGTGAGATTGCTGAATCCGACTGTAGTTGCTGGAGAAGCTGAAGTGGAACAGTACAGAGTGGAACAGACTGGTAAACCAGCAGATGGACAGAAATACTCACTAAATACTCAAGTGTGGCTAGATGGTAGATTGAGGTTTACAAAGGCAGAGAGGAGGATCACACAAAGCAAAGGACACCATCTTGAAAAGGGGCGAAACACACAGAATGTCAACACAAGATCAAAATCCCTAACAATGTGGAAAAATAAAGCAAAGGTTAAAACAGCACTCCAGTGTTTTTTATTGCACCACTGGAGTGGTACTTTAAATGTAAGTCCCCTGACCCCAGTCTTACACTCACCTGCCCCTATATTTATCTTTTCCCAGTGACAGGAATTTGTGACCTGCTGGTAGCTTCACTGTTGCATGGAGCGTGTTGGAGGTCACAAATCAATAGTACTCTATGAGAGCCTCATCCTTGCCTCATGGATTGAGAGCTTGTGGCATAACTTGTCACTTTCAGCCAGTAAGAAGTTATGCAGAGAAAATTGTAAAAGACACAGAAGCACAAATAGGGTCTTATCCTCATTAAAATATTGTACAAATGTAGCTATTGCTGCTCACCTGGACAGGTTGTGAAATTCACAACAAGTATATACTGTACATAACGGCTTGCAGAATGGACCGATCCATGTGTGCTACGTGGTCAGCAGTTAAGAGCACAAGATGAGACCGGAGTGGCGCTGAAAAGCAATGAAGCCGCTGGAAAGTCAATATATGACTGGGGGCATATATTTAAAGTGCCACGGCAGAGCTACATTGTGGTCAAACATTTACACACCCCTCGAGATTCTTTGCTTTCTTGGCCTTTTTTCAAAGAATATGAATGATCACACAAACACTTTGTTTCCACTCATGGTTAGTGTTGGGTGAAGCCATTTATTGTCAATCTACTGTGTTTTCTCTTTTTAAATCATAAAGACAACCAAAAACATCCAAATGATCCTGATCAGAAGTTCCCATTCCCTGGTGACTGTGGCCTGATAACATGCACAGAAGTTGACACAAATGGGTTTGAATGACTAATAAAGGTAACATCCTCACCTGTGACCTGTTTGCTTGTAATACATGTGTATGCATAAAAGCTGAGTGAGTCTCTGGGATCCAGACAGACTCTTGCATCTTCCATCCAGCCACTGACATTTCTGGATTGTGAGTCATGGGGAAAGCAAAAGAATTGTCAACGGATCTATGAGAAAAGAACTGTATAAAACAGGAAAGGGATACAAAAAGATATCCAAGGAATTGATAATACCAGTCAGCAGTGTTCAAACTTTGATTAACAAATGGAAAATCAGGGACTCTGTAGAAACCAAACCACAATCAGGTAGACCATCAAAAATTTCGGCCACAACTGCCAGGAAAATTGATTGGAATGCAAAGAAAAACCCACAAATAACATCAGCTGAAATACAGTCACTGAAAACTAGCGGTGTGGATGAGTCAAGATGCACAATAAGGAGGGACTTGAAGAAAAATGGGCTGCATCGTCGAGCCACCAGTTGAAAGCAATAACTGCACAAATGCCACAAAGTATCTTGCCTACAATAAGCCAAACAGGACAAAGAGAAGCCTCCAAACTTCTGGAACAAGGTCATTTGGAGTGATGAGAACAAAAGGGAACTTTTTGGCCATAACCATAAACGTTCCATTTGGAGAGATGTCAACAAGGTTTATTATGAAAGGAACACCATTCCTACTGAAAAGCACGGAGGTGGATCACTGATGATGTGGGGATGTGTGAGCTACAAAGACACAGGACACTTGGTCAAAGTTAAGGAGAGATGAATGCAGCAAGTTATCAGAAAATACTGGAGGTAAATTTGCACTCATCAGCCCAGAATCTGCACATGGGACGTACTTGGATGTTCCAACATGAGAACGATCCAAAACACAAGGCCAAGTCGCCCTGTCTTTGGCTACAGCAGAACACAGTGAAGGTTCTGGAGTGGCCATCTCAGTCTCCTGACCTCACTATCATTGAGCCGCTCTGGGGAGAACTCAAGCAAAGCGCAGATCATGCAAGAAAGCCCAGGAATTTACAGGAACTGGAGGCTTTCTGCCAAGAAGAATGGACAGCTTTACCATCTGAGGAAATAAAGAGCCTCATCCACAACTACCACAAAAGACTTCAAGCTGTCATTCATGTCAGAGGGGGAAATACACAATATTAAGAACTGGGGAATGTGAACTTTTGTTCAGGGTCATTTGGATGTTTTTGGTTGTCATTATGATTTATAAAGAGAAAACACAGTGGTTTGACAATAAATGTCTTCACCCAACCACTAACCATGAGGGGAAAAAAAAGAATGTGTTATCATTCATATTATCTGAAAGAAAGGCCAAGAAAGCAAAAAATCTGCTGGGGTATGTAAACTTTGAGCAAAACTGTAAAAAAAGACAAGAACACTGGAGTGGTGGTTTAAGAAGAGAAAAGTGTATGCTCCCATTCCTGCTCCACCTTCCCGTGATGCCACTGGGAACATTTTCTCCCATGTTTTCAGCCACCACTTTTTCTATTAATGATCAGTTGACGCATCATCCACATCTCGTCGTCTTATCATTACAGTTTGGCGAGTTGTTGTCTAACAGACATCACCTCCATCAAGTTTGCATCTTTAATAAGGAAGAATAAGTCCCTAAAGACGCTTGACCTGTCCGGTAACGATTTGTCTGGGACGAAGTATCTTGACGATAAAGACTGTAATTCCGAAAACAGCTTAGAGGAAACAGAGTGAGTACAAGAGACAGAGACGTGTACAGGATGTAGACGTGTGAGTATAAGAGACGTGTACAGGATGTAGACGTGTGAGTATAAGAGACGTGTACAGGATGGAGACGTGTGAGTATAAGAGACGTGTACAGGATGGAGACGTGTGAGTATAAGAGACGTGTACAGGATGGAGACGTGTGAGTATAAGAGACGTGTACAGGATGGAGACGTGTGAGTATACGAGACGTGTACAGGATGGAGACGTGTGAGTATAAGAGACGTGTACAGGATGGAGACGTGTGAGTATAAGAGACGTGTACAGGACGGAGACGTGAGTATAAGAGACGTGTACAGGACGGAGACGTGTGAGTATAAGAGACGTGTACAGGATGTAGAGGTGTGAGTATAAGAGACGTGTACAGGACAGAGACGTGTGAGTATAAGAGACGTGTACAGGATGTAGAGGTGTGAGTATAAGAGACGTGTACAGAATGTAGAGGTGTGAGTATAAGAGACGTGTACAGGATGTAGAGGTGTGAGTATAAGAGACGTGTACAGGACGGAGACGTGAGTATTAGAGACGTGTACAGGACGGAGACGTGTGAGTATAAGAGACGTGTACAGGACGGAGACGTGAGTATAAGAGACGTGTACAGGATGGAGACATGTGAGCATGAGACGTGTACAGGATGGAGACATGTGAGCATGAGACGTGTACAGGATGTAGAGGTGTGAGTATAAGAGACATGTATAGGATGGAGACATGTGAGCATGAGACGTCTACAGGATGTAGAGGTGTGAGTATAAGAGACGTGTACAGGACAGAGACGTGTGAGTATAAGAGACGTGTACAGGATGTAGAGGTGTGAGTATAAGAGACGTGTACAGAATGTAGAGGTGTGAGTATAAGAGACGTGTACAGGATGTAGAGGTGTGAGTATAAGAGACGTGTACAGGACAGAGACGTGTGAGTATAAGAGACGTGTACAGGATGTAGAGGTGTGAGTATAAGAGACGTGTACAGGATGGAGATGTGTGAGTATAAGAGACGTGTACAGGATGGAGACGTGTGAGTATAAGAGACGTGTACAGGATGGAGATGTGTGAGTATAAGAGACGTGTACAGGATGGAGACGTGTGAGTATAAGAGACGTGTACAGGATGGAGACGTGTGAGTATAAGAGACGTGTACAGGATGGAGACGTGTGAGTATAAGAGACGTGTACAGAATGTAGAGGTGCGAGTATAAGAGACGTGTACAGGATGTAGAGGTGTGAGTATAAGAGACGTGTACAGGATGGAGATGTGTGAGTATAAGAGACGTGTACAGGATGGAGACGTGTGAGTATAAGAGACGTGTACAGGATGGAGACGTGTGAGTATGAGAGACGTGTACAGGATGGAGACGTGTGAGTATAAGAGACGTGTACAGGATGGAGACATGTGAGTATAAGAGACGTGTACAGGATGTAGAGGTGTGAGTATAAGAGATGTGTACAGGATGGAGACGTGTGAGTATAAGAGACGTGTACAGGATGGAGACGTGTGAGTATAAGAGACGTGTACAGGATGGAGATGTGTGAGTATAAGAGACGTGTACAGGATGGAGACGTGTGAGTATAAGAGACGTGTACAGGATGGAGACGTGTGAGTATGAGAGACGTGTACAGGATGGAGACGTGTGAGTATAAGAGACGTGTACAGGATGGAGACGTGTGAGTATAAGAGACGTGTACAGGATGGAGACGTGTGAGTATAAGAGACGTGTACAGGATGGAGACGTGTGAGTATAAGAGACGTGTACAGGATGGAGACGTGTGAGTATAAGAGACGTGTACAGGATGGAGACGTGTGAGTATAAGAGACGTGTACAGGATGGAGACGTGTGAGTATAAGAGACGTGTACAGGATGGAGACGTGTGAGTATAAGAGACGTGTACAGAATGTAGAGGTGCGAGTATAAGAGACGTGTACAGGATGTAGAGGTGTGAGTATAAGAGACGTGTACAGGATGGAGATGTGTGAGTATAAGAGACGTGTACAGGATAGAGACGTGTGAGTATAAGAGACGTGTACAGGATGGAGACGTGTGAGTATGAGAGACGTGTACAGGATGGAGACATGTGAGTATAAGAGACGTGTACAGGATGGAGACGTGTGAGTATAAGAGACGTGTACAGGATGTAGACGTGTGAGTATAAGAGACGTGTACAGGATGTAGAGGTGTGAGTATAAGAGACGTGTACAGGATGGAGACGTGTGAGTATAAGAGATGTATACAGGATGGAGACGTGTGAGTATAAGAGACGTGTACAGGATGGAGACGTGTGAGTATAAGAGACGTGTACAGGATGGAGACGTGTGAGTATAAGAGACGTGTACAGAATGTAGAGGTGTGAGTATAAGAGACGTGTACAGAATGTAGAGGTGTGAGTATAAGAGACGTGTACAGGATGGAGATGTGTGAGTATAAGAGACGTGTACAGGATGGAGACGTGTGAGTATAAGAGACGTGTACAGGATGGAGACGTGTGAGTATGAGAGACGTGTACAGGATGGAGACGTGTGAGTATGAGAGACGTGTACAGGATGGAGACGTGTGAGTATAAGAGACGTGTACAGGATGGAGACGTGTGAGTATAAGAGACGTGTACAGGATGGAGACGTGTGAGTATAAGAGACGTGTACAGGATGGAGACGTGTGAGTATAAGAGACGTGTACAGGATGGAGACGTGTGAGTATAAGAGACGTGTACAGGATGGAGACGTGTGAGTATAAGAGACGTGTACAGGATGGAGACGTGTGAGTATAAGAGACGTGTACAGGATGTAGAGGTGTGAGTATAAGAGACGTGTACAGGATGGAGACGGGTGAGTATAAGAGACGTGTACAGGATGGAGACGTGTGAGTATAAGAGACGTGTACAGGATGTAGACGTGTGAGTATAAGAGACGTGTACAGGATGGAGACGTGTGAGTATAAGAGACGTGTACAGGATGGAGACGTGTGAGTATAAGAGACGTGTACAGGATGGAGATGTGTGAGTATAAGAGATGTGTACAGGATGGAGACGTGTGAGTATAAGAGACGTGTACAGGATGGAGACGTGTGAGTATAAGAGACGTGTACAGGATGGAGACGTGTGAGTATAAGAGACGTGTACAGGATGGAGACGTGTGAGTATAAGAGACGTGTACAGGATGGAGACATGTGAGTATAAGAGACGTGTACAGGATGGAGACGTGTGAGTATAAGAGACGTGTACAGGATGTAGACGTGTGAGTATAAGAGACGTGTACAGGATGGAGATGTGTGAGTATAAGAGACGTGTGAGTATAAGAGACGTGTACAGGATGGAGATGTGTGAGTATAAGAGACGTGTACAGGATGTAGACGTGTGAGTATAAGAGACGTGTACAGGATGAGACGTGTGAGTATAATGGTACCTTTACACGCCGCGACGGCAGGCTGGATACATCCCGCTACTTCACGTGCACGAGCACGCTCAAACGGCTACAAACGGTCAACGCACCCTCTTTACACGCCGCCATAAGGTGCGCTACGCCACGCTACATCTGTAGCTAGCTACATCGCCGGGTGTCTCAAGTAGCCATCTGTAGCTCATGTACACACCGCTACAACCAGCTACTATGGGCAGACCTGGTGCAGCAGGGACAGCACATAGGCGTGCCACAATCTTGGATTACGAGCCGTCCGTACGATGATAGGACATCGCAATATCATCATGATTGGCCAGGCATCGCAGGAGGCTGAGAAATACAGCACGCTCGAGCGATTGTGTAGTGTGACTGGTCAGCTCCTTAAATATGCCGCCCTAGGCAGCGACTACCAATCGTCATGCAGGAGCTTCCTCCAATGATCGGTGATGGGGCGGGGTATCCCGGAGCCTGGGTCACGCCTTAGCTACATTGCAGCTACATCGCAGGGTGTCCAGAGTTCCCTTCCGTTGCTTCTTTACACGCCGATACAGCTCGCTACCATCGGCGATGTAGCCATCAGTTTTCGAGCAGAGCCCATAAACAGATGTATCTGTCGCCGGCTGTAGCGTCGCGTCTTCAGACGCCGGTACGACGGGCTACATTGACGCTACAAGCTACATTTGTAGCCTGTAGCGGGCTGTATCCAGCCTGCCGTCGCGGCGTGTAAAGGTACCATAAGAGACGTGTACAGGATGGAGACGTGTGAGTATAAGAGACGTGTGAGTATAAGAGACGTGTGAGTATAAGAGACGTGTACAGGATGGAGACATGTGAGTATAAGAGACCTGTACAGGATGTAGAGGTGTGAGTATAAGAGACGTGTACAGGATGTAGACATGTGAGCATAAAGGTACCTTTACACGCCGCTACTGGCGGGTGGATACAACCAGCTACTTCACGTGCACGAGCACGCACAAACGGTTACAAACGGTCAACGCACCAGCTTTACACGCCGCCACAAGGTACGCTACGCTACGTTACATCTATCTCTGGATACACCGCCGGGTGCCATAAGTCACCTTCTGTAGCTCACCTTACCTCATTTACACACCGCTACAACCAGCTAATATGGGCGGACCTGGTGCAGCAGGGACAGCACATAGGCGTGCTCCAATTGTGGATTCCGAGACGTCCGTACGCTGATAGGACAAAGCAAGAAACCCATGATTGGCCAGCCAGCGCAGGAGGCTGATTAATACATGACGCTCGAGCAATTGTGTAGTGTGACTGGTCAGCTCCTTATATATGCCGCCCTATGCAGCGTCTACCAATCGTAACGCAGGAGCTTCCACCAATGATCGCTGAAGGGGGGCGGTATCCGGGAGGCTGTGTCACGCCCAGCTACATACCAGGTACATTGCCTGGTGTCGACACATCACTTCTGTAGCTTCTTTACACGCCGATACAGCTCGCTACAATCGCCTGTGTAGCCACCTGTTTCAGGGCAGTGCTCGGAAACAGATGTATCTGTGGCCGGGTGCCTCCTACCGTCTTTACACGCCGCTACTACGGGGTATTTTGCCACTACAAGCTACATTTGTAGCCTGTAGCTGGTTGTATCCATCCTCCAGTAGCGGCGTGTAAAGGTACCTTAATGGTACCTTTACACGCCGCCACGGCAGGCTGGATACATCGCGCTACAGGCTACAAATGTAGCTTGTAGCGTCAATGTAGCCCGTCGTAGCGGCTTCTGAAGATGCGACGCTACAGCCGGCGACAGATACATCTGTTTATGGGCTCTGCTCGAAAACAGATGGCTATATCGCCGATGGTAGCGAGCTGTATCGGCGTGTAAAGAAGCAACGGAAGGGAACTCTGGACACCCGGGGGCTGTAGCTGCAATGTAGCTAAGGCGTGACCTCGGCTCCATGTTACCGCGCCCCATCTGCGATCATTGGTGGAAGCTCCTGCATGACGATTGGTAGTCGCTGCATAGGGAGGCATATTTAAAGGAGCTGACGAGTCACACTACACAATCGCTCGAGCGTGCTGTATTACTCAGCCTCCTGCGATGC
Organism: Allobates femoralis; assembly: GCA_033576535.1. Classification (NCBI taxonomy): domain Eukaryota; kingdom Metazoa; phylum Chordata; class Amphibia; order Anura; family Aromobatidae; genus Allobates; species Allobates femoralis. The sequence continues at coordinate 31,192,765 of JARQOC010000004.1, read as the reverse complement.
CTGCCCAATCAGGATGTTATTGCTTCGTCCTATCAGCGTACGGAAGTCTTGTAATCCACAATTGGAGCACGCCTATGTGCTGTCCCTGCTGCACCAGGTCCGCCCATAGTAGCTGGTTGTAGCGGTGTGTAAATGAGCAACAGCTGGCTACTTGAGACACCCGGCGATGTAGCTAGCTATAGATGTAGCGTGGCGTAGCGCACCTTGTGGCGGCGTGTAAAGAGGGTGCGTTGACCGTTTGTAGCCGTTTGAGCGTGCTCGTGCACGTGAAGTAGCGCGATGTATCCAGCCTGCCGTGGCGGCGTGTAAAGGTACCCTAAGAGATGTGTACACAATGATGACATGCGAGTGTACAAGACATGTACAGGAGGAGATGTGTGAGTGTAACAGAAGTGAACAGGTCGGGGATGTGCGAGTACAAACGACATGTATAGAATAGAGACGTGTGGGTATAAGAGATGTGTACAGGATGAAGACATCCAAGAGACGTGTACAGGATGGAGATGTGCGGGTATAAGAGACGTGTACAGGATGGAGACATGTGAGTATAAGAGATGTGTACAGGATGGAGACATGTGAGTATAAGAGACGTGTACAGGATGTAGACGTGTGAGTATAAGAGACGTGTACAGGATGAGACGTGTGAGTATAATGGTACCTTTACACGCCGCCACGGCAGGCTGGATACATCCCGCTACTTCACGTGCACGAGCACGCTCAAACGGCTACAAACGGTCAACGCACCCTCTTTACACGCCGCCACAAGGTTCGCTACGCCACGCTACATCTATAGCTAGCTACATCGCCGGGTGTCTCAAGTAGCCAGCTGTTGCTCATTTACACACCGCTACAACCAGCTACTATGGGCGGACCTGGTGCAGCAGGGACAGCACATAGGCGTGCTCCAATTGTGGATTACAAGACTTCCGTACGCTGATAGGACGAAGCAATAACATCCTGATTGGGCAGGCATCGCAGGAGGGTGAGTAATACAGCACGCTCGAGCGATTGTGTAGTGTGACTCGTCAGCTCCTTAAATATGCCTCCCTATGCAGCGACTACCAATCGTCATGCAGCAGCTTCCACCAATGATCGCACATGGGGCGCGGTAACATGGAGCCGAGGTCACGCCTTAGCTACATTGCAGCTACAGCCCCGGGTGTCCAGAGTTCCCTTCCGTTGCTTCTTTACACGCCGATACAGCTCGCTACCATCGGCGATATAGCCATCTGTTTTCGAGCAGAGCCCATAAACAGATGTATCTGTCGCCGGCTGTAGCGTCGCGTCTTCAGACGCCGCTACGACGGGCTACATTGACGCTACAAGCTACATTTGTAGCCTGTAGCGCGATGTATCCAGCCTGCCGTGGCGGCGTGTAAAGGTACCATAAGAGACGTGTACAGGATGGAGATGTGTGAGTATAAGAGACGTGTGAGTATAAGAGACGTGTACAGGATGGAGACGTGTGAGTATAAGAGACGTGTACAGGATGGAGATGTGTGAGTATAAGAGACGTGTACAGGATGTAGACGTGTGAGTATAAGAGACGTGTACAGGATGAGACGTGTGAGTATAAGAGACGTGTACAGGATGGAGACGTGTGAGTATAAGAGACGTGTGAGTATAAGAGACGTGTGAGTATAAGAGACGTGTACAGGATGGAGACATGTGAGTATAAGAGACCTGTACAGGATGGAGACGTGTGAGTATAAGAGACGTGTACAGGATGGAGACATGTGAGTATAAGAGACCTGTACAGGATGTAGAGGTGTGAGTATAAGAGACGTGTACAGGATGTAGACATGTGAGCATAAAGGTACCTTTACATGCCGCTACTGGCGGGTGGATACAACCAGCTACTTCACGTGCACGAGCACGCACAAACGGTTACAAACGGTCAACGCACCATCTTTACACGCCGCCACAAGGTACGCTACGCTACGTTACATCTATCTCTGGATACATCGCCGGGTGCCATAAGTCACCTTCTGTAGCTCACCTTACCTCATTTACACACCGCTACAACCAGCTAATATGGGCGTACCTGGTGCAGCAGGGACAGCACATAGGCATGCCACAATTGTGGATTCCGAGACTTCCGTACGCTGATAGGACAAAGCAAGAAACCCATGATTGGCCAGCCAGCGCAGGAGGCTGTTTAATACATGACGCTCGAGCAATTGTGTAGTGTGACTGGTCAGCTCCTTATATATGCCGCCCTATGCAGCGTCTACCAATCGTAACGCAGGAGCTTCCACCAATGATCGCTGAAGGGGGGCGGTATCCGGGAGGCTGTGTCACGCCCAGCTACATACCAGGTACATTGCCTGGTGTCGACACATCACTTCTGTAGCTTCTTTACACGCCGATACAGCTCGCTACAATCGCCTGTGTAGCCACCTGTTTCAGGGCAGTGCTCGGAAACAGATGTATCTGTGGCCGGTTGCCTCCTACCGTCTTTACACGCCGCTACTACGGGGTATTTTGCCGCTACAAGCTACATTTGTAGCCTGTAGCTGGTTATATCCATCCTCCAGTAGCGGCGTGTAAAGGTACCTTAAGAGATGTGTACACAATGATGACATGCGAGTGTACAAGACATGTACAGGAGGAGATGTGTGAGTGTAACAGAAGTGAACAGGTCGGGGATGTGCGAGTACAAAATACATGTATAGGATAGAGACGTGTGGGTATAAGAGATGTGTACAGGATGAAGACATCCAAGAGACGTGTACAGGATGGAGATGTGCGGGTATAAGAGACGTGTACAGAATGTAGAGGTGTGAGTATAAGAGACGTGTACAGGATGTAGAGGTGTGAGTATAAGAGATGTGTACAGGATGTAGAGGTGTGAGTATAAGAGACGTGTACAGGATGTAGAGGTGTGAGTATAAGAGACGTGTACAGGATGTAGAGGTGTGAGTATAAGAGACGTGTACAGGATGTAGAGGTGTGAGTATAAGAGACGTGTACAGGATGTAGAGGTGTGAGTATAAGAGACGTGTACAGGATGTAGAGGTGTGAGTATAAGAGACGTGTACAGGATGTAGAGGTGTGAGTATAAGAGACGTGTACAGGATGTAGAGGTGTGAGTATAAGAGACGTGTACAGGATGTAGAGGTGTGAGTATAAGAGACGTGTACAGGATGTAGAGGTGTGAGTATAAGAGACGTGTACAGGATGTAGAGGTGTGAGTATAAGAGACGTGTACAGGATGGAGACGTGTGAGTATAAGAGACGTGTACAGGATGTAGAGGTGTAAGTATAAGAGACGTGTACAGGATGTAGAGGTGTGAGTATAAGAGACGTGTACAGGATGTAGATGTGTGAGTATAAGAGACGTGTACAGGATGTAGACGTGTGAGCATGAGACGTGTACAGGATGGAGATGTGCGGGTATAAGAGACGTGTACAGGATGGAGATGTGCGGGTATAAGAGACGTGTACAGGATGTAGAGGTGCGAGTATAAGAGACGTGTACAGGATGTAGAGGTGCGAGTATAAGAGACGTGTACAGGATGTAGAGGTGTGAGTATAAGAGACGTGTACAGGATGTAGAGGTGCGAGTATAAGAGACGTGTACAGGATGTAGAGGTGTGAGTATAAGAGACGTGTACAGGATGTAGAGGTGTGAGTTTAAGAGACGTGTACAGGATGTAGAGGTGTGAGTATAAGAGACGTGTACAGGATGTAGAGGTGTGAGTATAAGAGACGTGTACAGGATGTAGAGGTGTGAGTATAAGAGACGTGTACAGGATGTAGAGGTGTGAGCATGAGACGTGTACAGGATGTAGACGTGTGAGCATGAGACGTGTACAGGATGGAGATGTGCGTTTATAAGAGACGTGTACAGGATGGAGATGTGCGGGTATAAGAGACGTGTACAGGATGGAGATGTGCAGGTATAAGAGACGTGTACAGGATGTAGAGGTGTGGGTATAAGAGACGTGTACAGGATGTAGAGGTGTGGGTATAAGAGACGTGTACAGGATGCAGAGGTGTGAGTATAAGAGACGTGTACAGGATGTAGACGTGTGAGCATGAGACGTGTACAGGATGTAGAGGTGTGAGTATAAGAGACGTGTACAGGATGTAGAGGTGCGAGTATAAGAGACGTGTACAGGATGTAGAGGTGTGAGTATAAGAGACGTGTACAGGATGGAGACATCCAAGAGACGTGTATAGGATGTAGAGGTGTGAGTATAAGAGACGTGTACAGGATGTAGAGGTGTGAGTATAAGAGACGTGTACAGGATGTAGAGGTGTGAGTATAAGAGACGTGTACAGGATGTAGACGTGTGAGTATAAGAGACGTGTACAGGATGGAGATGTGTGTTTATAAGAGACGTGTACAGGATGTAGAGGTGTGAGTATAAGAGACGTGTACAGGATGTAGACGTGTGAGTATAAGAGACGTGTACAGGATGGAGATGTGTGTTTATAAGAGACGTGTACAGGATGGAGATGTGCGTTTATAAGAGACGTGTACAGGATGTAGAGGTGTGAGTATAAGAGACGTGTACAGGATGTAGAGGTGTGAGTATAAGAGACGTGTACAGGACGTAGAGGTGTGAGTATAAGAGACGTGTACAGGATGTAGAGGTGCGAGTATAAGAGACGTGTACAGGATGTAGAGGTGTGAGTATAAGAGACGTGTACAGGATGGAGACATCCAAGAGACGTGTATAGGATGTAGAGGTGTGAGTATAAGAGACGTGTACAGGATGTAGAGGTGCGAGTATAAGAGACGTGTACAGGATGTAGAGGTGTGAGTATAAGAGACGTGTACAGGATGGAGACATCCAAGAGACGTGTATAGGATGGAGACGTGCAGATATAAGACATGTTTACAGGCCAGAGACTTGTAGGAACAAGTTATGAATGGATTTTATGGTAACAGTTGTGTTATACCTTCATATCCCCCCTATATGTAAGGCCTCATTCACACATCCCTATTTTCATGTACCAGAAAAATTGATCTCATATGTTAAAAAAAAAGTTTCTCCACCTCCTTCCAACAGTCCATGACAATGAATCAGCATTTGGTGCTGTCTGATTTTTCCTATATCCGGTGTGATTGTGGCTGACATTTGGTGGTGTCTGATTTTTCCTATATCCGGTGTGATTGTGGCTGACATTTGGTGCTGTCTGATTTTTCCTATATCCGGTGTGATTGTGGCTGACATTTGGTGGTGTCTGATTTTTCCTATATCCGGTGTGATTGTGGCTGACATTTGGTGGTGTCTGATTTTTCCTATATCCGGTGTGATTGTGGCTGACATTTGGTGCTGTCTGATTTTTCCTATATCCGGTGTGATTGTGGCTGACATTTGGTGGTGTCTGATTTTTCCTATATCCGGTGTGATTGTGGCTGACATTTGGTGGTGTCTGATTTTTCCTATATCCGGTGTGATTGTGGCTGACATTTGGTGCTGTCTGATTTTTCCTATATCCGGTGTGATTGTGGCTGACATTTGGTGGTGTCTGATTTTTCCTATATCCGGTGTGATTGTGGCTGACATTTGGTGGTGTCTGATTTTTCCTATATCCGGTGTGATTGTGGCTGACATTTGGTGGTGTCTGATTTTTCCTATATCCGGTGTGATTGTGGCTGACTTTCCCTGCAAATTGAATTTCTATGTGTGTTACCAAATTCGATCCTCTCCACTGATGATCCAGGTTCCTTCATCCAACCTTCTGTCTATTGTAGACTCCATGTGCTGCAATAATTCATGACCTGCCACAAAGTGAGGACATCACTCATGGATTCTTTATATCTAGATCATGGTTTTGGTGTCTGTGGACATTCCATCTATCCGCCGATGTTCATGACATCCACCACACACAAGTGATCACAATTGTGGATGTTCTTTACAGATGTGGGGGGGTTGGGGGGGCATTTTTGCCCTACATTCACCCTTCAGAGGCTTTATCCAATGTAAATGTCACTCACATGTTATTTCCTTATTGTTGCAGTGAGTTTCATAACGAAGCACCGAGTCCTCACTTCATTGAGTTGATGGCGGCTCTGTCCACTCCAGACTGCAGTTTAGAGGAGTTACGGTGAGTATAAGAGACGTGTACAGGATGGAGACACATGGGGGGGCAGGTTAAGAATAGTGATGACCGGTCACTTCAAAGCTTGAGTGTTCGGTACTCCAAGTAAGCAGTTGGTTGTTCTAAGGGGCTCGACTCATGTACCAAGTACGGGAAGACCGTCCAAGAAATGCTCAAGCTTCCCATTGACGTCCATCCTGCTCAATACTCAAGTCGTACTCACCCTGCTGATTTCGAGTCCCGAGCACCCGAGCATAGTACTTGTAGTGCTCACTAGTGATGAACAAGCGTGATCACCATTGCTTGTTACTCAATTGGGCATGGGGTGATTGGGGCGCACCTCAAATATCAAGTGTAATGGAGTGAAAGGGAACATTTTTAAACTTCGATGGTCGATCAAGTAACGAGCAATTAGCAAAAACACTTGTTTATCATTACTGATAATGCTACATTTCATTGATAATGGACTTGTGCCACCGATGGGCCGGATCTTCCAAAGAGCGCCATATATAATACCATGAATCTACGCAGCACATTGTTGCAGAGATACAACACAATTAGCAAGTAAATACCCCTAAATACGTCTCTCCAAATCATGCCTTCGTGCCTCATTATTTTTTCCCCCACAAGTACTCCTTATTTTGCTTTAGTGTAATCTATCTCTTCCTTTTCATATCATAATCCCTGTAAGGTTGGAAACACACTATCCGAGTGACATGCGAGCTACTCGGACGAGTCTCGCATGAGTCACCAGGGATGACCTTCCCCTCTCTAGACGGGATAGTGTCAGCTGAATGTCTTTTTCCACACACTGGTCCTGACAGGGGGAGGCCATCCCTGGTGACTCATGCGAGACTCGTCCGAGTAACTCACATGTCACTTGGATAGTGTGTTTCCAGCCTAAGGCTGCTTTCACATCTACGTTTCTGCAACTTCCGGCAGATCAGGCAAACTTGAACTTTTGAACTTCACCTTTTGCCCTGCTTGGTACTCGAAACAAGCACTCGAATGGGAGCGACTTGTCTACTGAGTATAATGGAAGCCCATCGAGAACTTCTGAAGTTCCTCATTGACTTCCATTATAGTCAGTACACGAGTCTCACCCATCCAAGCGTCTAGCTGCTCATTTCAAGTACCAAGCACCCTAGTATGGTAGAGCTCACTCATCAATACATCCTACCTTACAAACAGCAAAATAAAAAGTGATAGAAAAAAAACAACATACGGTATGTCCCCCAAACTAACCAGCTAATCCCCTCTGGCTTCATTGCCGATTTTCTAGAGCCCCGGTTGATCATTATTCACTTTGTAGCTATAACTTAAGGTGCAGCCTCAAGATTACTGCAGCCAAGACTGCCCTCAATGCTGGAGCTGTAGACGATTTATCATTTCTGTGCTAATTTGATTTACATTCTCAGAAATCCCATGTAGTCTCTGTTCATATTGCCATTTTTGGTACGAATTGTTCTTCATAAAAAAGCTGTGTTGACAGAAAACTATTCTGCCCACAGTATTGTTTTTGCAGCATTTTTCTTTTTGAGTTTTCACTGCATACAACACCTTGCGCTACCCCAGAGAGAGTCTTCCATTCAAGCAGCTCTCAATGAGATGCCAACTCTCATTGTATACTGGAGGGAGCTGGCAATTTGTGTCAGATCGCTCACCATCGACACATCTTGCTGCCGCCTATTACCCCGGAGGTCCCAGCAGCGCCGGTGCCATCACCAGACCTACAGGTGGCGTCACAACTGATAATAACTTTAATCCCTGTAAATACCCCTTTTTTATTTTGTCACCAGGGGCACGGACTCGGGCACCAACCACCCGTGACATCCCCGTACCTGTACGCCCGAGCTCCGAGTACCCCAATCCCTTGGTACGAGACACCATTCATGAGAAATGTATGGTCAATGTTCAACGTTAGGGTGGCAGGTTGGTTTTTGGAGTTATTTTTTTCTATATGTTTGTCATGGTGGAAGGTGCTTAAATAGTGGATTTTGGAATGTATTAGCTCAGTCATGTGTTTGTGTTTGGGTACGATGGCTTTTTAATTTTTGGGGTGGTTTTGGATTGGTTTTTACAGTTTCATACTTAGCACTACATGGAATCAAACTACTTTGGTCAGTAAAAATGACCCGGCTGTATGGGTGTCAAACAGCTTGAGACATTTTATTTTTGCAATCCCCAAATTTCTTCTTCATCTTCCTACAGATTGGGTTATAATTTTCTACATGGCACTTCTTGCATCCATTTGGCCTCTGTAATAAAGAATAACCGGTCACTGAAGAAACTTGTCCTGTCTGGCAACCATCTGTCAGGTCCTCACTTCGGTGATATCTTGGAGGCTCTGTCCAGTCCAGACTGCAGTTTAGAGGAATTAAAGTAAGTGTAAGAGTTGTGTACAGGATGGAGATACATCGATGACGTTCTGAGAAATGTCATCAACCATCATTATTATTACTGTTTCACTATTGTATAGTATATGCTGTCTTATCAAAGATGAGGGAGTTAGTAATATAAAAAGTAACTGAACATATGTTAACAGTAAAGTTTTTCAGTGGTTTATGATTGTAAATTAATTAAACTTTCTAATATCATTTAATTATTACAACTTTATTGATGGCCGTATATTACTCCCTACCATGTGGTCCTGGTAGTGGATCTTATGCTCCACGCTGTGAAATTATGACACCATGTAAGGGAGATTTCTTGTCTACATTGCTTTAATTAGACAGCATGAAAATAAGCAAGTATACAATGGGCTTGCTTTTTCTATCTACCAATATCTATATATCAATATCTATCTATACCAATTAGAACTTTTATCTTTTAGAGTATATAGCTGGTTTCAGTGTAGATTGGCTCCCAAACCCAGGCCTAGTGGAGAAGATTTAAATCTTAATATCCAAGTCAACTATCTTCATCCCACTTATTTTTATGCAGAATTGGTCGGCTCACCTTCATCCTCCTCCCTCCCATTGTCTGAAGAGGTACAGTTATAAATCACCAGCCTTTCAGTGTGATGACACAGCTTATTACCATCTGTGTCATGATTTAATCATTCTTAATTAGGCCAGATGTAGTGTTCCTTTGTTTGTTAACTCATGAGAAGTCATTCTTTCTTATCAGTCTGCTTGGAGCCCCTTTGTCTTTGTTTGTGGACTGCTAAGCCTTTGAGGCCTGGAGTTTGAGACCTTTGTTCAACAACAAAGAGAACTTTTATCTTTTAGAGTATATAGCCGGTTTCCGTGTGGCTTGGCTCCCAAACTGTGGACAAGACTGTGCAGTAGTTACAATCTTGAAGAAGATTTCAATTTTAACATCCAAGTACTATCTCCATCACAGTGATTTTTATACAGAAGTTGTCTGTTCACCTTCATCCTCCTCCCTCCCATCAAATGTAGAGATTCAGTCATAAATCAATAGCCTTGTCTGACGACACAGTATATTACCATCTGTATTGTGGGTTGAGTATTCTTAGTTAGGCCAGACGTATTGTTTTTTTTGTTTGTTAACTCGTGAGAAGTCATTGTTTTTTATCAGTCTGCTTTGAGCCCCATTATCTTTGTTTGTAGACTGCTAGGCTCTCAAGGCCAGGAGATGTGACTACAGTTCTACTACAAAGAGAACTTTTATCTTTTAAGGTACCGTCACACACAGAGATATCTCTGGGAGACATTGCTTGCAACTCACTGGTTGCAGTGAAATCATGGACACATTGTTCCATTTTGTTGCCATGTACAAATAGAACAATGTGTCGATGATTTCACTGCAACCAGTGAGTTGAAAGCAATGACTCCCAGAGATATCTGTGTGTGTGACAGTACCTTTAGAGTATATCCCTGGTTTCCATGTAGCTTAGCTCCTAAACGCTGGCCGAGAGTGTGCAGTAGTTACATGCCAGGAGAAGATATAAATCTTAACATCCAAGTCAACTATCTCCATCCCACTCATTTCTATATAGGAGTTGTCTGCTCACCTTCACCTCCTCCCTCCCGTCATCTGAAGAGGTGCAATTATAAACCAGCCTTACAGTTTTCTGCTTCGCTCTTATGGTGCCGTCACACAGCACGATCTGGCCAGCGATGTCGGAAGCGATGCGCAGGTGCCCACTCGCTTCCGACATCGCTGGCCAGCTGTCACACAGCATCACTGCGGCCGGCGATGCCGCAGCGATGCGGGCGGTGACATCGCTCGCTGGGCTGGGCTCAGCCCAGCGAGCGATCCGCAGCAACGCTGCGGTATAGGCTGGTTCGCCGCCGACATCGCTCTGGCGATGTCACACGGCGCGATCCAGCCTTATCGCAGGTCGCCGGTTGAGAGGTTTACGGTTCTTCCCGTAAACCTGACAACCTGCGACCAGCGATAAAACGCGATCGCGCCGCTCGTTTACACAGCGCGACGTCGCTGATACGTCACTTTTTCGGCGATGTCGCTAGCGACGTCGGCAGGTGTGACGGCACCATAAGTCTCTGCGCATGCTCTGTCGGGAGTTGTGTGATGGATAAGATATCTTGTTATCTCAATGTGTAAATATATATTTATTATGCTTTGCTTATTGTGAGGAATAGTAGCCCTCTGGCACCCCCTTATCTTCAGGGCAATCAGGGAATTGACCGAGGATAAGTAAATGACGCCGTGATTGATCTGCAATTAGCCAATTATCAGGTTATTGAGGTGCTCCCAGTCAGGTTATTGTATAGTTCACCGGTCCCAGCACATGAAATACATCACTGTGAAAAGGTATACAATATCAAAAATGCTGACACGAGTCCTTGTTATATATTAGTCCGGTCCAAGAATAGGCTTGTACTGGGCCTGGAACCAGCCCACGGTAGTGTATATTATTACATAAACATACGGACTTTAAACCCTAGGCTAGTCACTCCCTAGTCACTCCTACCCTTGGGTTGTCCTTGAATTCCCTCCCCTGTGCTTTGGGTTGAAATATCCCACAAATCTATGATGGGTCATAACTGGTCACCGGGAAATCCGAGAGAGATGTTTATGGCACCATCGGATCCAGCTGGATCTCCTACATGCTGGGAGTCTAAATGTAGGTTCCCTACCTGGCTTCTGCAAGTCATTCTCCATATCTCCCTACCCCAGAGTCCTGGAATGAATTGGAACCCAGGTGTGTGTGTGTAGCTTGCATTGCATTCCAGATCAGTATGTTGTTGTAGTGTAGGATGAAACTGGAGGAAACCCATTCAAACACGAGAGAACATACAAACTGCTTGCAGATGCTGTCCTTGGTGGGAGGATTTGAACCAAGGATTCTGGCGCTGCAAAGTGTTAACCAATGAGCCGCCATGCTGCCCCAAATATTGTGATAATAGTGTAGACAAATCATTGACAGCTCAATGGGTGATTTCAGTAGTTGTGCTGAGCCCCTTAACACAATGACCCAAGAGGTCCCTTCACACGATAACCCTGGAAGTTCCTTTACATGATGACTCAGGAGAGGTCCCTTCACACGATGACCCGGGGGGTCCCGTCACAAGATAACCCAGGAGGTCCCTTATAACTCTACCTCTCTACGATACTATGGTCATAAATATACATATACAACATGAGGAATGAAATATCTTAGGGCGATAATCATTCCTGACACCCACCATACATGAGAGATGGCTTCTACTAACATACACATCTACATCTAACAGTTCTTATGCTGAATATGGACACATTTCAAACAAGCTACACTCGCCTTCAAATCAGCCCTCACATCTGCTAAACAGACCTACTACACAAACCTTGTATCTTTCTTATCCTACAACCCCAAACAACTGTTCAGCACTTTTAACTCTCTCCTCCGCCCACCGCTTTCCCCTCCGACCTCCCTCATCTCTGCTGAGGACTTCGCCACATACTTTAAAAATAAGATTGACCAAACAAGGCAAACCTTTATTGTTCCACCACCACAACCACTCCATATACCAGACATCTGCCCTTCCCTCATAACCTCTCTCTCCAACATCACTGACGGAGAGCTCACTCGTCTCCTATCCAAATCACACCTCACCACCTGTGCCCTTGACCCCATCCCTTCCCACCTCCTCCCCAACCTCACTAACACTCTCATCCCATTCCTAACCCACCTCTTCAATCTATCACTATCTTCAGGAACCTTCCCTTCAAACATGCCACCATCACGCTCATCCTCAAAAAGCCAGACCTTGACCCGACTGCTAGGACGAGCTACCGCCCCATATCGCTGCTCCCGTGTGCTTCCAGACTCCTTGAGCAACACATCCATGCTCAACTTTCCTCCCACCTTTCATCTATCTCCTTGACAATCTATAATCTGGTTTCCGCTCCCACCACTCCACCTAAACTGCCCTAACCAAAATTACCAACGACTTACTCACAGCCAAAGCTAACAGACAATTGTCCATTCTCCTCCTTGTAGACCTGTCCTGTGACACAGTCAACCACTCCCTCCTACTTCAGATTCTTTCTTCCTTTGGCATTAAAGAACTTGCCCTGTCCTGCATTGTCTCATTGTATCATATCTTTCCAACCGCACATTTAGCATTTCCCACTCCCACACAACCTCCTCATCCTGCCCTCTCTCTGTTGGAGTCCCACAAGACTCTGTCCTGGAGCCCCTATTTTTCTCCATCTATACCCTTGGCCTAGGACAACTCATACAGTCCAATAGCTTCCAGTACCACCTGTACGCTGACAACACTCAGATCTACCTCTCTGGCCCAGATTTCAACTGCTAACCAGATTCCTGGAGTGTCTGTCGGCCATATCCTCCTTCTTCCCCTTTCTGCTGTCCAGAATCCTGGAGTGTCTATCAATTATATCCTCCTTCTTCTCCTCTCGCTTCCTAAAACTCAATGTAGACAAAACTGAACTCATCATCTTTCCTCCATCCCATCTTTCTTCTTCACCACCTGATCTATCTTTTATGGTAAATGGCATCATGCTCTCTCCCACACCTCAAATTCGCTGCCTTGGAGTAACTCTTGACTCTGCCTTGTCCTTCAAACCACACATCCAAACTCTCGCCACCTCCTGTTGCCTCCAGCTCAAGAATATTTCCAGAATCTGTCCTTTCCTCAGCCCTCAATCTACTACAATTCTTGTACGTGCCCTCATCATCTCCCGCCTTGACTACTGCAACATATTCCTCTGTGGCCTCCCTGCTAACACTCCGGCACCTCTCCAGGCTGTCCTCAACTCTGCTGCTTCTCTCCTCGCTACTTCCCTGTATCTCCCCTCTGCAAATCCCTCCACTGGCTCCCAATTCCCCAACAAATCCAGTTCAAGCTACTAACACTGACCTACAAAGCCATCCATAACCTGTTTCCTCACTATCTCTCTGAACTAATCTCCCAATATCTTCCCTCACGTAATCTTTGATCCTCCCAAGACCTGCTCCTCTCCTCCACACTAATCCGTTCCTCACACAACCGTCTCCAAGATTTCTCCCAAATATCCCCTATCCTCTGGAATTCTGCGCCCCAACACGTCAGATTATCCACCACACTCGGATCCTTCAAACAGAACCTGAAAACCCATCTCTTCAGGAAAGCTTTCAGCCTGCAATGACCAAGCCGCCGCCCCACCGCCACCGGAGCTGCTGCATCACTGACCTACTGTCTCCTCCCCATTATCCTGTAGAATATAAGCCCGCAAGGGCAGGGTCCTCTCCCCTCTGTACCAGCCTGTCATTGTTAATAGGTTTACTGTAAACTATATCTATAATTTTGTATGTAACCCTTCTCATGTACAGCACCATGGAACTAATGGTGCTATATAAATAATAATAATAATCCCATCTTCTTATTCTTACAGATTGCATGATACTCAGTTTTCAAGCACTTTTCATATCCAGCTGGCATCTGTAATAATGAAAAACAAGTCCCTGAAGAAACTTGACCTGTCCGGTAATGGTCTGTCTATTATGACTGGTCCTCACATAGTTGACCTGATGAAGGCTGCTTCCAGTGCGTCGAGTCGGATACAGGTTGAGGGGTGAGTATACGAGACATTGTCGAGCCCCAGGCCCTGGGCTACTCGGGTATCAGGCTCAGTGGGTGCTTGGGATGTCACGGGTGGCAGCGCCTGAGCCCTTGGCCTGGGTGACACTTCAATAAGGGGATATTTACATGGGATAAGAGTTTGTCATGTGACGCTACCTGTAGTACCTGGTGATGGGTCACCAGCGCCGCCACAGTCCTCCGGAGGCCGATGGTAATACGGCTGAGTTGGCAAAGCTCACTACAGGTAGAGCTGGTTCTCCTGGGCAGCGTTCCTGAAAAGAGGCAGGATAATGGAGAAAACCACACACAAGCAAGCAAAGTCACTTTCTCCCGGGTACTTTACTGTCAACCTTTAGCAGCGTCATGCAAAGTCCACAGTTCAGCATCAGATGTTATGATAACAGGTAGCTCTACGGTCGGCTGCAAGTGGATCCCAGGTGGTATGGTGGGACCCGTGGGGCACCTTAGTTGACAAACCCGTGTCCTTTCTTCCCCACCTAGGATGAGTCTATACCCAATGGCTCCGTGTAGGTAGTGTTGAGGGTCCTCTCCCTCATGGTGAGGAAGCAGGCAGACCGCTCCATCTGGCAGGGTGCTAAGGCTGATAAACAAGCCACAACAGCCGGTTGCCGACTGCAAAGATGGGCTTTGGCCGGATCCTCGGGCCTGGCATTCCCGTGGTGGACTGGAGAATCCCCTGGAGTATGGTCGCTCCACGTTGGGGTTCTCCCTTTCTCTCTAGGGCCCAAACTCCGCTCGTCGGGCCTCCCTCTTTCAGGATCCTCAAGACCCCTTCTTCTTCCCTCCGGATCAGCTTGAAACTGTCCGGGTAACCCTTCCTCCTCGTTCCACACTCTTTCAACTTTCCTCCTTCTACGACTGTTCCGACCCTTTCTCTCACTGACTAGAGAGAGACTACTCTTTCTCCTAGCTGGCCATTTCTGCTGAAGCACGCCTTTGTCCCCCTAGAGATGAATATATCCCCTCCCGGCTAACCTTCCACCGCTCAGCTAATGTGGGAGTGCAGGAATGGGTCCCACCCACCAGCCTAGGGTCAACTTGCAGCTGGGGAAATTACACCTCTTTTATGGGTGCAGTACCCCTCTGTGACGTCTGACTATGCGGGGCGCCACAACATGTACTGGAGGGAGACATGTGGGGACACGCTATAGACGGGCCTTACTTGATGCTCCACACTATTGTTATGTACCATGAGGTAAACTGTGACGTCAAAACCAATGACGAACGTTTCATCTCCTATCACATCTCCTCTATGTGATCTACCACTATTCTGAAGATAGACATCACTCCGCAAGTTAACTTGACATGCTGTGGATGGAAAAATGCACCGCGGGTCAGTTTACGCTGAGTACAAAAAGCACATTAGGTAGGAGATTGCTATAAATTTCATCCACTTCTGGAACTGTAAGACGTTGCGTTTTTGGCACAGTGAAAATATGAAGCATCAAAAACTCATTGTGAGAAGTTAACGGAAAGGACTCATAGGAACAATGTGTTTCAGCATTTCCGAAAAAATAAAACATTATATTGATAGTAATAACTAAAATTACAGCTAAAACTACTACTCTTTCATATAAGAAAAAGAAAAATTCCGGTGTCTAGATACATCAACTCCGTAAATGTGTTATCTGGGATGTAAAAAATATATATGCTCAAGCACTTACAGGCTGCCACCTATCTACTAGTTGTGCCCGACACTGTTTACCCCCGCCACAGAGCAGCCACTGACCGCTCCTGCCAGGGACAGCACGGAGGGGTAAACAGAGCAGAGGCGGCTTTTCAGCTCTGTGGAAGTGTGCGCATAGCCGACATCATGCTGATTGACAGTCGACTCCTAGCTACCTGATGGGAGGAGCTAGCTGTCAATCAAGGAGACGTCGGCTCTGACGCCCATGAGCAGAGGGAGAGAATCCTCTCCTCTATTGATGTGATGTCAGCAGAAGACCCAAAATCGCCAACAGGAGCCATTAGGCGTCACAATTGGGGTACTGCACCCATAAATGAGTGTGCGGTAACCCCTGTCACAGTGGGAAGGGAAATGTCTGTGGGAGGATCCCATCCCACTACTCCCACATTCGAGCCTAGGCAAATGGGTGGAGCCCAGTCCACAGGGGGGAGAGTTAGAGGAGGAGGGAGGACACACAGTGAGTTTTAGTCGGCACTGAGGAAAGACGGAGAACGGGGAGCCTCCGAGTGAGAAAATGAGACTTCCAAGGAGGGGACCTGGAGAGAGAGAACAGGGAGCCCAGACTGAAAGAGGAGATCCCCCGATCGCTCATACTCAGGGAGGGAACCCTGGTCCACACACACCGGAGTACTGGTTCCGAAGTTGGTCAGGGAGTCCAGCCCCTGAGCCGAGAACACTGGAGGTCGTGGGTCTGTTTTCCGGCCCTGACACCCTGTCTGGCGGGATTAGTCACACCAGGATAACCCACCGGGGTAGAGTCCAAGAGCAGGAGGGAGAGAGAGAGTGGAAGCCGGGATCTTCAGAGCACCTCAACAGGCCTGGTATTATGACTTTGCAGCCCACTGTGACTACCTGGCCAGAAAAATACTATTTTGCCACTGTGAACTGTACCACTATCTGCATTGTTCCAGTGAAGTACCCGGGTAGAGTGACTGAGTTTCTGTGTATCTGTTTTTCTACCATACCGTGCTCGGCTCATTGTCATCATCAGCAACTCCATTACCACCAGTGCATCCCTACCCCGGAGGGCCAGCTCTACCTGCAGGGAGCTGTACCATCTTTCCCACTATACTACCATCCTCCATAGGTCTGAAGCGGCACTGGTGCTTAATCACCAGAAGCTGCGGGTAGCATCACGATAAACTTTATAAACTCTATTCCTTCCATTTCAACTACCCCTTTTCAAAAGCAGACCACCAGGGCCACGGGTCTGGGCAGGCCACCAGTGACAACCCTACCGCAGCAGAGGCCCAGACACCCGAGTACCCATAACCTGGGCGAGTCACAAGCACAACAGTCAGTAAGGTGCCAACTAAGTGCCTGTTAGTGCTTAGGTACAATTTTGTTTTTTGATACATCCCGGATAAGCACTTAAAGATATTTATGAAAAGCAGCACTAATTGTCATAACCTTTTTCACAGGCTCCCTACCAAACCAAACATGAAAATGGATAAGTTACAGTAATGGTAAGGATTCCTCCTCCTCTTCCTGCCTCTCCTTTTCTTCATCCTCCCCTTTCTCTTAGTCCTTCTCTTCCTCCCCCTTTTCTTCCTTCTCATCCTCCTCTTCCTTCTATTCCCTCTCCTCCTCCTCTTACTCCTCCTCTTCCTTTTTCTTATCCTCTTCCTTCTCCTCTTTTTCCTCCTCTTCCTCTTCCTTCTCCTCTTTTTTTCTCCCCTTCTTCTTTCTCTTCTTAGGCTAGTTTCACACAAGCATTTTTTTGAATCCGGAGGCCTGCTGGAAAGGCCTGCATCCCCTTGGATTCCCCGGACCCCTCCCCTCCCGCATCGATGCATAATGCACCGGCATTATGACTGATCAGGGATCACGGATCAGTAATAATACAGGTGCGGAAGCAAACAGGTGTTTCTGGGTGATTACCTATTTTTCCTAGATCCGGTTCTAAATGATACGCCCCCTAGAGGGTGTGTCATGTAGAACTGTGTTCTTGGCATGCAAAGACCAAAAACCTGGATCTTGGGGTCCGAATCCAGCAGGATCTGGAGTCCCCCAGATCTGGGTTACATAGAGCTATATTTTAATTCATATGGTCAGGATAAGGGGAATAGCTAATCAACCACAATTACTCACGACTCCTTGGCTTCCAGGTGAAGTGTATTGGCTGCCACTGGTCAACATGAATAGAAGATTTTTCCTGGAGCCAGACTCAAGTTATTCAGATCCTTCTTTATTTGGTGTAAATTTTATGAAAACATCACACAATCCCACGTGGGGGAGCAGAAACACCAGACGCGTTTCGGGGGAACCCCCTTAATCGTTGGTGACAGAGGTGTACCTAGGTGTGATGGCGCCCGGGGCGAACCTCTATTTTGGCGCCCCCCCCCACGGTAGGTGAGGACGGGGGGGCTTGGTGGTTAATGGCTGTCGGCTTTCCTCACTCCTGCTGCCCCCCCGCCTCCTCCACCCCCGACTCCTCGGTCACTCACCCCATCCCGTCCAGGCCGTCTCTCCTCTGCCGCCAGTTTCCGGGGTCTCCTGCAATCACCACGCACAGGACCCGCTGCTGCCAAGTCTCCCAGTGGCCCCCCGCGGGCGGAAGTGACGTCGGGCGCTTCCTTTCAGGGAAGCGCCGCTAAACTGTGTATTGTAAACCCCTGTAATGTGTGTGCGGCCGCCGGGTGTAGCATGAGGAGGGGAGTGGGAGGGGGTGCCGCCGGCACCCTCCGCTGAGTTGCACCCGGGGCAAAAGGTCCGGCTGCACCCCCCTGGATACGCCCCTGGTTGGTGAATATAAAAATGACAAACCCACATATATATACACAATCTAAAAACCTCACACTTGTATCACATTAGATTAGATCCGTTAACCCTTGCCTGCCTTAAAAGCACACATCAATCCCAATTCATTATTCAGTGAATACCTAGGAAACAAACAAGATAAACTTATCATATAGGTACAGAATAAATTCATACAAATTTTCATGTTATAAAGAAATTAATATTAGTCAAAATATGAATTCATTTTTGTTTCTAAAAAAATACACCATATGGATTTTTGTTTTTCCTCATCCAATCTTCATCGTTTTTTTTTTTTTTTTGTGCTGATTATTTTCAAGAGTGCAATCAATCGCAATAAAATCACTTTTGTATCTAATAAAAATACAACATATCAGTTCTAAAATGTAATCCATGGGTATGGCGTGCATCTAATGCCAATATCCAATACATCTCACGGTTGTGTAATGCCCTCTCCCAATCTCCGCCCCTATATGGGCGTGATATTCTCTCAATACCTTTTACTTTTAGAGTTGAGACATTCCCTTTATGAATATCTTTAAAATGCCTTTTCTTAATCTCTCCAAAGTCGTAACTATAAGATGTAACAAACCTAGGTAAATTCTGATGTGGATTTTTGTTTTTCCTCATCCAATTTTCACCGCTTTTTTTGTGCTGATTATTCTCAAGAGTGCAATCAATTGCAAAAAAAAATCACCTGATATAGCTAGCATCGTATCCCCAAGTACATATACTAGTGAGCCTGAAAAGATTCCAACCTGGCTTAATTATAAGGGTTCGTTCAGATGCGGCGGTAACAGATGTAACTTGTGTCAGTACGTGGAATCTAGTGCAGTTTTTCATAATAATGTGACTAACAGGAAATTTCCTATAAAATCATATGTGAACTGCAGTTCCACACATGTTGTCTATATGGCAATGTGTGTGGAATGCAATAAGTATTACATTGGATGCACGACTCGCACTTTAAAAAAGAGAATGGCTGAGCACATTTCAGCAGCCAAACCTGATTCAGATACAGCCCGTATCAGCATGTCTGGTTTATCCAGGGATTTTAAAGATATTCATGGGGGGAATCTCTCAACTACAAAAGTAAAAGGTATTGAGAGAATATCACGCCCATATAGGGGCGGAGATTGGGAGAGGGCATTACACAACCGTGAAATGTATTGGATATTGGCATTAGATGCACGCCATCCCCATGGATTAAATTTTAGAACTGATATGTTGTATTTTTATTAGATACAAAAGGGATTTTATTGCGATTGATTGCACTCTTGAAAATAATCAGCACAAAAAACCCCCCAAAAAACAATGAAAATTGGATGAGGAAAAACAAAAATCCATATGTTGTATTTGTTTAGATACAAAAATGAATTCATATTTTGACTAATATTGATTTCTTTATAACATGACGACAATTTGTATGAATTTATTCTGTACCTATGCACATTATATGATGTTTATCTTGTTGGTTTCCTGGGTATTCACTGAATAATGAATTGGGATTGATGTGTGCTTTTAAGGCAGGCAAGGGTTAACGGATATAATCTATTTTAATTCGGTCTGCATTGTCCCGGATCTGGGTGGTCACGTTTTTTGACACGGAGATCAAAAACGCACCAAGTTGCATTTTTGGTCTCAGGAAAAAACGTGACCACCCTGGTCAGTGAAAAAAGTGCAAAACTGGATGCATCCACAAGTGCCTGCGACTACATTGAAAGTCAATGTGGCCAAAAATGGATGCAGGTGAATCCCCATTGAGCTCTCAACTCCTCCTTCCCCTCTCCTCCCTCTCCTCCTCCTCTTCCTCCTCTCTTCCTCCTCTCTTCCTCCCTCTTCTCCCTCCTTCTCCTTCTTCCTCCTCATCCTTTCCCCTTCTCCTCCTCTTCTTCCTTCTCCTTCCTCCTCCTCCTCTTCCTCCTCTCCTCCTCCTCCTCCTTTTCCTCCTTCCTCCTCCTCCTCCTCTTCTTCCTTCTCCTCCTCCTCCTCTTCTTCCTCTCCTCCTCCTCCTCTCTTTTCCTTCTCCTCCCTCCTCTTCTCCTCCTCCTCCTCCTCCTCCTTTCCTTCTCCTCTCCTCTCTCTCCTCCTCCTCTCTTCCTCTCCTCCTCCTCCTCCCCCTCTCCTCTTCTCCTTCCTCCTCCTCCTCCTCCTCCTCCTCCTCTCTTCTTCCTCCTCCTCCTCCTCCTCCTCCTCTTCTTCCTTCTCCTCCTCCTCCTCCTCCTCTTCTTCCTTCTCCTCCTCCTCCTCGTCTTCCTTCTTCTCCTCCTCCTCTTTTTCCTCCTTCCTCCTGTGGATAATGATTCCATAACTAATGTGATAAGGGATGAGACACATGGAAAATAAAAGGGGGAAAAAAAATAGGTAAAAGCATCTGTGTGTGACATAGAACTAGAGATAGAAGCTTCTGAAAGACCAAAAGAAATATTAAAATTCCTAAGTAGTTTCTAATTCTTATGTTTTAACTGGACTGAAGTGAATGATGACCTCCCCCGAGCTCCCACTAGAGGTGAAGTCTACCTTATAACCTTTATACTCCTAAATTTGGAGAACACACTCCTATGGTTGGGCCACAGGGGTCAAGAACAATTCAATTGCATATGTGAACAATCATTAACGAATTGTTGGTCTTATCCTGATCCTTTAGGGGTTCCCTTTATCTTACTTATTTACTTTCATGGTAAATAGAAGCTGGGGTGTATTCCCACTTTTTTTCATGACATCCGTGGACTGATAATATCAGGATGGGAAGGTCTTAGTATATTTGTCCCTATCCAGCTATAGAATACCCGCCTGATCCACACCGGAAACTATCACATTAATCAATGTTTCTCAACTCCAGTCCTCAAGACCCATCAGTAGTGCATGTTTTTAGGATTTCCTTAGCATTATTGTACAGGTGATAATTTATTCACCTTCATAGAGGATGATCCCAAAACCTGTTTATTGCTAAGGAAATCCTGAACACATGACCTGTTGATGGGTCTTGAGGAGTGAAGTTGAGAAACACTGCATTAGAAAAACTTCTCCAAGTCTTCCCCTATCCCTAGTGTGATGGATACCTGGCTAATTGTACAGGATGGATAGTGTCAGTCTAAACTGAACCTCTGTCTGACACCAAATCTTCAGCATGAAGTACTAAATAGGTGTCCGTTGGATACTTGCAGTACTAATCGTGAAAAAAATGGGTAAAAAAGTTATTAATGAAGACCTAACCACCACCAAACCTATCTAACCAAAACCTGAAATACCACTCAGCATAGTGAAAAGGGGCAAAAAAGCCCAAGGTAACCTTAGGAAAAAAAACATTAAGTGACTTAAAGACGTTTTACACTTACATTACGACTAGAGATAGGGAGATGGCAGGTGGGAGAACTAGGCCCAACCACTGCAATAAAAATGACAAAATGGCAAATAACAAGGCAACGTCATGCCTGCTGCCACATTCCAAGGCAGAACACGGTTTGGCAACAATCTGCTTTTCAGAGTACTACCTACACCTCAGGTAGCCAGGCCAGGAATGAATCCAAACACAAGCAAGGAGTACTAGATCATGTGACCATATAAAGGAGATGGGAATAATCACAAAGTAGCCACACCTGGAAAGAGAACTAGGGAGCTTGCTTTCAACAGAAACTGACATAAACTCCAACACTGCCAAAGGAAAGAAACACGTTTAATATGAAGTCTCAATACAGAAAAGGGACAGAGGTCCCAAACCAGTTACAAGCCTTTAACGTGAGAGAGACCATCGTGACAGCTAATTTCACTGATCGGCTGCAGTGCTGACAACGTAGCAGCTACAGAAACCAAGAATGGTGGCAGACACTCAGTCCTGGACCTGGGAAGAGGGAGTAAAGCTAAGGTTCTTATGTTAAAACAACCTGGAACCATGGGATAGGGGTTTACCAATACTGGAAACTTCCTTTACTATCCAGTAGTTAGAGTGCAAATATTTAATTTCAGGTCTAGAATAAAGTAGTTGATAATGAACCAATTAGAATAATTAAACATATCTCTCATTACAGAACAAAGTGACCATTCCATGGATAAACCCTGAACCGTTCGGATCTTGGGGTGCTTGGTTGTGGATGATACCCTTGGAATAAAATAATAACCAATATGATAATGTGCACAAAGATGATGAGATGATACGTATAAAAACCTTGAGTAATGACAACAAAGAGCAAATCAACTGCAAGATGTGAGACGAAAGCTACTCCATGATCAGCTGGAAGATGAAGACCCGAAGACCACAATGAATCCCTCACGTTGTCTGATACTTTACTTACAAAAGGTTAAGGATATTTGGCTTATTGGAGACATGAGACAGAGCGCTATGTATCAGCCATTGTGGTCATCAGACGAGCCTTTGGTGGTGGTGGTGTCGCAGTGTGGGCAGCTGTGTCTGGGCAATACAGAACTGCTCTACATGTTGTGAATGATACAATGACCGGCCCTATTAATCCTGTCATTGTGCCTCTGCATGAACAACACAGACCCAATCTTATTTTCATGGATGACCATGCTCCAGTTCATCAAGGTCTCATCATAAGGAATAGCTGCTGGAGACTGAGATACACCAAATAGAGCAGTCTGTACTTTCTGCACACCTGATTCCCATAGAAAACTTAAGGGATTAGCTGAGTGGTCGAGTAGAGGCTCTTACCTCTGTACCCCAGAACCTCAATGACCTGAGGGCTGTCCTGCAAGAAGAATGGGATGTCATGCCTGAGCAGATAAGAAGAAGAGTGGGATGCCACCTCAGCAGACAAGAAGAAGAGTGGGATGTCATGCCTCAGCAGACAAGAAGAAGAGTGGGATGTCATGCCTCAGCAGACAAGAAGAAGAGTGGGATGTCATGCCTCAGCAGACAAGAAGAAGAGTGGGATGTTATGCCTCAGCAAACAAGAAGAAGAGTGGGATGCCACCTCAGCAGACAAGAAGAAGAGTGGGATGCCACCTCAGCAGACAAGAAAAAAAAATGGGATGCCACCTCAGCAGACAAGAAGAAGAATGGGATGCTGCCTCAGCAGACAAGAAGAAGAGTGGGATGTCGTGCCTCAGAGACAAGAAGAGTGGGATGACATGCCTCAGAGACAAGAAGAAGAGTGGGATGCCATGCCTCATCAGACAAGAAGAAGAGTGGGATGCCATGCCTCAGAGACAAGAAGAAGAGTGGGATGCCATGCCTCAGAGACAAGAAGAAGAGTGGGATGCCATGCCTCATCAGACAAGAAGAAGAGTGGGATGTCATGCCTCAGCAGACAAGAAGAAGAGTGGGATGTCATGCCTCAGCAGACAAGAAGAAGAGTGGGATGTCATGCCTCAGAGACAAGAAGAAGAGTGGGATGTCATGCCTCAGCAGACAAGAAAATGAGTGGGATGTCATGCCTCAGCAGACAAGAAGAAGAGTGGGATGTCATACCTCATCAGACAAGAAGAAGAGTGGGATGTCATGCCTCAGCAGACAAGAAGAAGATTGGGATGTCATGCCTCAGCAGACAAGAAGAAGAGTGGGATGTCATGCCTCAGCAGACAAGAAAAAGAGTGGGATGTCATGCCTCAGCAGACAAGTAGAAGAGTGGATGTCATGCCTCAGCAAACAAGAAGAAGAGTGGGATGTCATACCTCAGCAGACAAGAAGAAGAGTGGGATGTCATGCCTCAGAAACAAGAAGAAGAGTGGGATGTCATACCTCATCAGACAAGAAGAAGAGTGGGATGTCATGCCTCAGCAGACAAGAAGAAGATTGGGATGTCATGCCTCAGCAGACAAGAAGAAGAGTGGGATGTCATGCCTCAGCAGACAAGAAAAAGAGTGGGATGTCATGCCTCAGCAGACAAGTAGAAGAGTGGATGTCATGCCTCATCAGACAAGAAGAAGAGTGGGATGTCATGCCTCAGCAGACAAGAAGAAGAGTGGGATGTCATGCCTCAGCAAACAAGAAGAAGAGTGGGATGTCATGCCTCAGCAGACAAGAAGAAGAGTGGGATGTCATGCCTCAGCAGACAAGAAGAAGAGTGGGATGGCATGCCTCAGCAGACAAGAAGAAGAGTGGGATGTCATGCCTCAGCAAACAAGAAGAAGAGTGGGATGTCATGCCTCAGCAGACAAGAAGAAGAGTGGGATGTCATGCCTCAGCAGACAAGAAGAAGAGTGGGATGGCATGCCTCAGAGACAAGAAGAAGAGTGGGATGTCATGCCTCAGAGACAAGAAGAGTGGGATGCCACCTAAGAGGCAACAACTCCACATGTGAACAGCAGAAGACGCCGTTATCAAGCTGTACTTGACGCTCAAGGCCATATAAGAAGTTTTGAGACATTTCTTGTTGGCGTATACCCACCACTAGTGTTGGCTTTTGTTTCAATAAATTGTTAGAGATGAGGGAATGTCCATTGCGTCTTCTTGAATGCCATACTTTCATGATAAAATATCACTGCAGAGGAAACTTTTTACGTTCTCCATATATTTCACCTGAAAGCCAAATATCCCAAACTTTTTGTGAGTATTGTAACTTTAAATGTTACCTTCACTGAAAGTTCATAAACCAGAGAGACGACTTATCACTGTGAGACTGGAATAGACCTTCCACATAAGAACCAAGGCACAACAACAATAGAAGTCTATGTGAAGCTCAGACTGGACCTGAGTGATTGTCTGTAGATCGTATTATTATATTGTTTTGTACAAACCATCAATAAAGATGAATTGTTCATGATTCTTCTGTGTACATCATTCAGTTATCATAAATGGAAGCCTGGTCTACACAACCGTCTACTGGACCCAATGAATTTGGTCATCGATGCAATGTACAAACATGGAAACCAAAATCTGGCGGTATCCTATCCCAAAATCCATCACGTAATCTGTTCAGTGCCGTTCTTACAAGAAATAGCGCAGATTTTCTACACCAACATATAACACTTGGCCGACACCTTGTTAGAGCACACGGGATGATCCATAGTGGGAGGCTTTATTTTGGGGATTTCAGGTGTTAGTATAAATGCTGCTAAATATATGATAGAACAAGTTCCAATTAATAAGTTTTACACCTCCCCATGGGGGACTGTAAAAATAATATGGTAGTAGACCATTAGATTATGACATTAACCACTAAAGGACCAAATCATTTTTCAATTTTGCAATTTCTTCCAAGAACCAGTTCACTGTCAATTCCAATTGGAGTAAGAGACTAAAATACAACATTTAATGATAATTGTCGTGCAGGGTGGTATAACGGTAAGTGGATAAGGAAGCAAGATGGGAAAAAGGCAGTCAAGGGAACTAGTCTGACCCTTAAGACTGGGATTCCCTAACTCACCCTGTTCCCAGAATTACCTCTGAAGGTGAGGGTGTCTGGATCCCCACCCTTGTTTTCTGCTCCTCATCAGCTCTAGCCTAAGATCCCCTCCCCTCAACCCATGGACAGGGAAGCACAACAGCTCCCATAAAAGCATAACTCCAAGAAGGCTTCAGCACATAGACACACGCGTCTTCTCAGTTCCAGGTTCTGCAGAGACTAGGGATGAGCGAGTACTGCAATAATCGGACTGGCTATACTCGCAACGAGTAGGTCCAGGTACTCAGTACTCGTTGCGAGTATAGCGAGTCCAATGTTAATGAATGGGCCAGGCGAGTACGTTCGCAGTGTATCTATACATACATTGCGAAGGTGTACTAAAAGTGATTAAAAGTTGTTAAAAAATAAAAAAAAATATCATACTCACCTATCCGATGCCTGCACCGGACCGGCAAAGAAGACAACCAATCACCGACAAGGACCTGTGAGTCTCACAGCCAATCAGATTGCCAGGTCATTGATGCACGTTCAGGACCTGGCAATCTGGCCAAACAGGTGGCTGGTAGCGATCAGGTGGTTTGTGACGTCTGGCCATCTGATTGGCCAGATCACTACCAGCCATCTGATTGGCTGTGAGACTCGCAGGTCCTTGTTGTTGATTGGATGTCTTCTTTGCTGGTCCCGGTGCAGCCGTTGGATAGGTGAGCATGATATTTTTTTATTTTTTAACAACTTTTATTCACTTTTAGTACACTTTCACAGTGTATATATAGATACACTGCGAAAGGTAAAGTACTACTTGCTACTGAGTAATCACAAGAAACTAGGGGAGTAGTGAGTAGCCGAATATCGTTACTATTCGGCGAGTACGGAGTAGTAACGATTCTACTCGCTCATCCCTAGAGAGACTAAAACCCTATCAGCGACACCTGCTGGAGGGAACTATTTAAAGGCCAGGAACGTGGTCACCTGACAAACCCACACCGTCCCACTGCAGAGCCGCCTCACACATGGACAGCAACACAACAGCATCTACACATCAACTCCGAAGGTGTCAAAGGAAATTAACTCCCATTAAAACTATGGAGAACTTTACACTTAGACTGCTGCAGTCAATGTGTGACAATATTAAAAGGACAACGTGTAAATCACACTAAAATTCTAATATAGGGTCTAATATGGAAACTTCAGTCATTATTTGACTACTGATTATTTGAATTTCACAGAATTCTGATCTAATAATGCTGGTAAAATGTGTGATGCCGATATCAACCATCAGAGGACATCAATGGCCGATAAATTATCCATGTTCACTTGTACTGGATGAATTGATTCCTATATTAGGATATTACACTATAGACAATTAGAAACTAGAGAAATCAATAGGGTGAATCAATAAGGTTACTGATTATTCAATAATTAAAGTGGTTGTGCCCAAATAATGTAGCATGAATTAATCCGATGATCTCTCAGCAGATTGGTCCCGTCATTGTCATCCAAGTGTGGGCCAATGTTTTTTTGCAAGCACATATAGACTTAAATAGCCGAGTGCGATCCGAATTTTGGAGGCAAATTGTCTGCAACGTGATTTTTTTTTCTTGTGTTTAATTCAGAGGTCCCCAACCTTTCTGATCTTGAGAGACACCGTTAGCTCTAAAAAAGCTAACGCGAGCCGCATTCAGTAATAAGAGAGGATCGCGAGCCACATCCAGTGATAAGAGAGGATCGCGAGCCACATCCAGTGATAAGAGAGGATCGCGAGCCACATCCAGTTCTCATCACCCAGAGCCACCATAACTGGTAAAATGCTTTTCCCCATCAATCACATTGCGCCAGTATATCAAGAGATCCAGGTCCGCTACTTGTGTGTTTGGTCACCAGCCGTCATGCTGCTTGTCACCTGTGAAGGGCTCTGCTAAAATCCTCCCTTACCAGGACCGGGAGGCGGGTGAAGAGTGTATCCATCCCACAAGGGTCCGCGGCCCTCAAGACTTCACCTTCACCCAGCCTTACAGATGTCTCACCAATATCCTCTATATCTTGGTCACTATGATAACCAGGGAGAGTTGACAGTTGGGACCAGCCTTGCTAGAGGTGATGAGCAGGGTACAAGGGTGGCTAATGTCACGTACCTGCCAGACAGTCTTCAGAAGTATTGCAGCGAGGCTAAACTGCAGTTCTAGATATGTCATATCAGAGTAGCAGTCCAGATGCCGTCCAGGCAGAACCTGTATGGAGTCCAGTGTTGCGGGTATATGCTGAAGAAGCTGTGAATCATTTATGTGTTATCCAGTAAACTGTCTGAACTGTTCATACAAGGTCCAGTCTGACTTTTTCCTACCTCATCTAGCTGTACCCTGAGAATAGGTCTGGAGTGCCAGCAACAAGGTAGGACCAGGAACGGTCACCCTTCTTCCTACCTACCTCATCTAGCTGTACCCTGAGAATAGGTCTGGAGTGCCAGGAACGGTCACCCTTCTTCCTACCTACCTCATCTAGCTGTACCCTGACAATAGGTCTGGAGTGCCAGGAACGGTCACCCTTCTTCCTACCTACCTCACCTAGATGTTCCCTGGGAACGGGTTTTGATCGCCAGGTAGGAGCACCATGACACCCAAACTGCACAACACCACCACTCTGCATCCACGTCCGGGCCTAATACAGCCTCCTCCACCTATTATCAGGGTGTGATGTAACTTACACGTTTAACTTTTTTTTTTAAAGGAATGGCAAAGGATCGGGCGTACAAGTGCAACACATGGATTCTTCTCATCCATAAAACAGAAAAAGGAGAGGAATACACTCCAAACAACATCAGAGTGCTATAAACACTTTTTACTTTGTAACATTTTTTTAAAAACAATGTAAATGGTTGCGTCATAGTTTGTACAGTATATTACCATATTCAGAATAAATATCATTTTCTTTGAACACCATTTTGTCAAACATGAAATCCAGTCTCCCAAGACATGTAGCAAATACAGGAGCAGCCGCTTCCAAATGTATTAACTTAGGTAACGTTTCGGGTGAATGCCCCCTTTCTTGAGCAACTGTTTCTCTATTTGCATTACCATCTCTGTCCCTATTAGGGCTCACAATCTACATTCCAAGAATTAGGAACCCATTGAGCTGCCAAGATATGCTCCTCCTAAATGTGATCCACATATCTATACACCACCCACTGATTACAACCACATCCACTGCTGCATTTTCCCCGAATTTTCGGTCAACATGTCGGACGGCCACTTTGGACACATGGAGACTTTGTGTTTGGACGACATGACTAAGACAACAAGAAGCAGCGGTGTTTTTTATAGTTGTAGTACAGAAATGACTATAGAAAGGCAGAGGCAGATATAGAGGTGAGATATAGAGGTGAGAAGTATATGGCGGTACATTACAGTACATATATAGCAGCGCAATGGTATATGGCGGTACATTACTGTACATGTATAGCAGCACTATAGTATATGGCAGTACATTACTGTACATGTATAGCAGCACTATGGTATATGGCGGTACATTACATCACATGTATAGTAGCGCTATGGTATATGGCAGTACATTACAGTACATGTATAGCAGCACTATAGTATATGGCAGTACATTACAGTACATGTATAGCAGCACTATAGTATATGGCGGTACATTACAGTACATGTATAGCAGCGCTATGGTATATGAAGGTACATTACAGTA
Source organism: Allobates femoralis (assembly GCA_033576535.1). Lineage (NCBI taxonomy): Eukaryota > Metazoa > Chordata > Amphibia > Anura > Aromobatidae > Allobates > Allobates femoralis. The sequence goes on along the minus strand of JARQOC010000004.1, from coordinate 31,163,243 downwards.
CATGTATAGCAGCGCTATGGTATATGGCAGTACATTACATCACATGTATAGCAGCACGATGTATAGTACGATGGAGGCGGGGGGCAGGATGGAGGCGGGGGCAGGATGGAACGAGCAGTGCAGGATGGAGCGAGCGGGGCTGGATGTAGCCGGCGGGGGGCAGGAAGGTGGCGGGGGGGCAGGATGATGACGGGGGGGCAGGATGATGGCGGGGGGCAGGATGATGGCAGGGGGGCAGGATGGTGGCGAGCAGGGCAGGATGGTGGCGAGCAGGGCAGGATGGAGCAAGCGGGGCAGGATGGAGTGAGCGGGACAGGATGGAGCTGGCGGGGCAGGATGGAGCCGTCAGGGCAGGATGGAGCTGGCAGGAGGGGGGCAGGATGGAGCGAGCGGGGCAGGATGGTGGCGGGGGGGCAGGATGGTGGCGGCGGGGCAGGATGGTGGTGAGCGGGGCAGGATGGTGGCGAGCGGGGCAGGATGGAGCCGGCGGGGCAGGATGGAGCCGTCAGGGCAGGATGGAGCTGGCGGGAGGGGGGCAAGATGGAGCGAGCGGAGCAGGATGGTGGCGGGGTGGCAGGATGATGGCGGGGGCAGGATTGTGGCGGGGGTGCAGGATTGTGGCGGGGGCAGGATAGTGACCAGGGGGCAGGATGGAGCCGGTAGGGCAGGATGGTGGTGGGGGAGGGGGAGCAGGATGGTGGCCAGCGGGGCAGGATGGAGCCGGCGGGGCAGGATGGAGCTGGCGGGATGGGGCAGGATGGAGCAGGCGGGGCAGGATGGAGCCGGCGGGGCAGGATGGAGCCGGCGGGGCAGGATGGTGGCGGGGGGCAGGATGGTGACCGGGGGCAGGATGGAGCCGGTGAGGCAGGATGGTGGCGGGGGGGCAGGATGGTGGTGCGGGGATGGGGAGCAGGATGGTGGCCAGCGGGGCAGGATGGAGTCGGCAGGGCAGGATGGAGCTGGCGGGGGGGGCAGGATGGATGTGGAGGGGAAGGATGGAGCCGGCGGGGGGGAAGGATGGATCCGGCGGGGGGGGGCAGGATGGAGCCGGCGGGGAGGGGGGCAGGATGGAGCCGGCAGGGGGGATGGCAGTATGGAGCCGGCAGGGAGGGGGCAGAATAGAGCCAGCGGGGGTGGGGCAGGATGGTGACAGCAGGGGGCAGGATGGTAGCAGGGGGTAGCAGGATGGAGTCGGCGGGGGTGGCAGGATGGATCCGGCGGGGGTAGGATGGAGCCGGCGGGGGGGTAGGATGGAGCCGTGGGAAGGTAGGATGGTGCCGGCGGGGGAGGGCAGGATGGTGCCAGCGGGGCGGCAGAATGGTGCCGGCGGGGGGGCAGGATGGCGCTGGCGTGGGGGGGCAGGATGGTGCCGGCGGGGGGAAAGATGTGAGGATACTTACCCTCCGCCGTCTCGCTACACCTCCGTCTTGTAGCTCCCAGGACAGGACCTGTCATTGCCTGGGACACCGATCAGCTGATCGGTTTCTCAGGCAACGACAGGTCCTCAAGCCCTTTAGACCTAGAAGACGGGTGAGTATCCTCACTGAGGATTTTTTTATTTTTATTATCAACGTAGTGGAGCGGGGGGGCTGCGGGTAGCGCGGGGGACATGAGGAATGGGGGGGCCGCGGGGAGCGGGGGGGCATGAGGAACGGGGGTAACAGAAGGTGCGGGGGAGCATGAGGAACAGGGGGGCCGTGAGGAGCGGGGGACATGAGGAATGGGGGGAACAGGGGCAGCGGAGGGGGTCAGAGGGAGGGTTGCCGCAAGGAGTGGAGGGGGGCAGGAGGAGCAGAGGGGGCAGGAGGAGCGGAGGGGGCAGGAAGAGCGGGGGTGCCGCTGCGGCCACCGTGTATCCCGGCTAATGCGCCGCTGTCGCCAGGCTGCAAATAGGCGCGAAATTCGAACTTTGAATTCTCGCGCCTATTTGCATAGCCTCCGGTGGGCACCAATGAGCAGCCTCTGTCTGTCGCGCGATTTCGGCGACAGACGCACTCAAAAAACCCTTAGACAATTATATAATAGATTCGGAAAATGAAATACAACATTATATAGATATAAAATTAGAATTACTACATGGAAAATGTATATATTGATTGATATAACATAGAAAGAATATTGGTATCCCTTTATCATGATAAGTGTAAAATAAATGTGAATTATCCCAGTAGAACCCTAAAGATCTCATACTAATGGCCACTTTACACGTCCCAACATCGTTCCGATATTGGATACAACGGCGCGGGAGCGCGCACTTTTTTGGCTGTAATCCAAGATCGCATAGGAGATATTACACGGGGCGATATCGGCATGCAACACAACTGCGATATCTACGCCCCCTCGTACGTGCGACCCAGAAATGACCATTTAACATGGGAGTGAATAGGGGAAGTTGCTCGCCAAGTCGGTGTTGGGCCGTCACACAGCACGATCCTGCCAGATCGTCCATCCAATATCGGCCCGTTGGAGAGCCTGCTCATTTCTCCCCCGATATCGGTTTGGCATCGTTCTTGTGTCGCATTGCACATTTACACCACACAACGCACGAACGATATCGGGGCCAACACACGAACCACGTGACTTTTTGTCGGAGTTGGACGCCAATATCGGGACGTGTAAAGTGGCCATAAGACCAATTCAATTAGTTGGGTATTCCTGAAAGCAGCTAATTGAAGGTGAGGAAGATCTGACCATATAAAACACACACTTGTACTACATGTACCTGAGGAAGGCTTTTTATATTGTTACCAGAGAGTCGATACGCATTGTATTGTCCATATTTTGATGTGAAATTAATTGACAAATAGAAGATTTTGGTTCATTGTATCTGAGAGTGACCCACCCCAGGGCCATTGGGGTACCCAGTCCTTGGCGGTTGCAATGGGGGATGTCACGGGTGGATTGCCCGAGCCCGTGGCCTTGGTGGTCGCTGAAAAATGGCAAAAAGGGGAAAAATAAAATGAAAGAAAGTCTTGTGACACCCCATACGGTACCCGGTAATGATACCAGCGCTGCTTTCAGACCTCCGGGAACGGTGATGCCGCAACCAGATAGTAACGCTCCTTGTAGGTGGAACGGGGTCCCCAGGGCAGTGATGTAGAATAGGGATTTGCACAGGGAGGTGGCTCTGCAGGTCAGGTGGTGATACAGTGTATGTGTTGGACAGGATCAGGGGCTGTAAGAACTGACACTGACACATTGGATAGTTTCTGTACCTTTTACTGATGTTGTTGCAAGGTAACGTCCAAGTACACTCCAGGTGGTTGGGAGGCACTTCAGGATCTCCACACCCAGTGAGTTGTGAGGCCTCCTTGTCCTAGTGTGTGTGTTTAAATCCTGGCCTGTCTGGAATCTGGCCTTCCCTCCCCTGTGTCTCTCACTTATATTGCAGGCGGTGAGAACCTTCTGTTGGCTGCTGCTGTCCCTCCTGTGGTTCCTGGCTCTCGTGGTTGCTGTGCTACAAGTGTCCCAGAAGACTGAAGTATCCTTGGTTGACCGGTGTTTTCTGCTGAACTAAGTAGTCCCTATCAGACTCGGACTCCGGTGTACAGGTTGCTTCCTGGGGTGAACTGGTATAGCTCCTCTGCCCCCACTCTGTTCCTTGCTTTGCCTCCGAACCTCACTCTTGATCCCCTGCACTAGCTAGTCTTCCCTCTGGCACGGGCCTAGCCCAGCACTGTTCACTAGGTGTCTTCCTCAGTACTGCTCTGTACTGAACTGCCTAACTCCTCTCCTGGGCCTGAATTTATAGGGGACCTTGCCTGAAGGCAGCAAGTAGAGCTCCCCCTTCAGGTCTGGGGTGGAAGGTGTTGCATGTGTAGGGTACCTTATGTGGAAATCCCTCTGTGCACCAGGTGGTAATGTGGCAACCGTTCCATAGGGGTGCCACAGAAGCGCTCACTCAACACCGGATATTCCAATTGAATACACTTGCCAAGATCAGGTCAGCTACTCAGCTGATCTGATCACGTGACTTGATTACTATGGTGATAATATCAGTTGACGTGATCTGGTCTTGTGACGCCATTGCTATGACAATCGCATCAGCTAACTGCATACGTTACTCACTGCCAGCCTAGTCCAGAAGCAGTGACTTGCTGAGGTCACTTGAGGTTACTACACCGTTGAGGTAATCATAGTGGCTGCTAACCATAGTGGATATCATGCTTACCTGACCTGTCCTTGGGTGACCTCACGAGTCACCACTTACCGGACTGGAGCTGGCGGCTCATTCATTCAATATTTGGAGGCAGCAGTGACAGGATGCTATGTTCACCACAACCTGCAAAGGTTGATACATGTCCAGATACATGTTTGTAGTTTTATTTCTAATAAAATGTTTTCTCCCTGTGTTGTCTTCTTCACTATTTAATTGAAATTCTTAATGGCCGGGTCTAACATAGGCCCGACATTAATAATTTCAGGCTTAATGCCAGCTGGCAATATAAAGCTGGCATTAATACCTTGTTACCAAGTTTGCAAACATTACACAACAACAGGAAGAGCTAGGTAAAACGCCAGGAATTAGAACTGCTTATGAAAGTGCTAATTTCTGGGGCAGCTGCAGGATGCTATTCTTTAGTGCCCAATAATGATGGGCCTGTTGAGAATACCCGCCCTCAGCTGCCTAGTTTTACCATGATTCGCAATTAAATATAGTGCGGAGCCCTACAAAGGAAAATTGAGCAGCTGAGGGTGGCAGCTCGCAGCTGTCCGCTTTATCTGTGGTGAGACAGAGAAATATAGCAGAACCCTATGCATATTTTTTCATTATTTATTTATTTTTTACACACTATGATGCCAAGTTTGTTTGCTTAGACTAAGGTGTATGGCCAGGGTCACATCGGCGTTTTTTGTTTAAAATCCTGATCCGGTTTTGAGCTTTAAAAAAGCTCAAAACCGGACCAGGAAAGGCTCCTGATAGAAGCCTATGCAAAACACCGGATGGCTTCACAAGCCATCCGGTGGCCGGATCCGGCACTGCTGCCTGCGTTTAAAATCATGCAGGCAGCAGTTTTCGCAGCGTTTACCGGGACCGCACTGCGGTCACCGGATGGCTCAGGATGTGTAATCCTGAGCCATCCGGTAACTGCATAGCTTGCGGTTCCCGATCTGGCAAGTTAATAAAGAGTTAAAATAGCTGACCTAAATGACTTTTTGAGGTCTGTAGGGGGGCTTAGACCCCCCTACAGACCGGCCGGCGACTTCTATAGTGTTCTTCTACAATTTCTCAATGGTCACAGGCTCTTCGGAGCCCGTGCATGTAAACCAAAGGGGCCCCCCCCCCGTATCACTATACTGGGGTGCATAGACACCTGTATTACAAATAAGCTGTATTGATGTCTAGTAACGGATAAATGTGTACATTTGCATTGTAAGTATATACTTACAACATTTTTTCGTAGGCAGAGTGAAGGAAATCCATGGGCGGGGCTGTGTGCAGCAGCCTCCGCCCGCTCCTTCTTGATGCCCGCCCCCTCTGGCCGTAATCCAGTCTTGTGAGGGCGGGGACGTGGTTAAAGGGGCGTGGCTAACTATGTGCCGCGGTTAGCCACGCCCCTTTAACGACGTGCCCGCCCTCAAAACACTGGATTACGGCCAGAGGGGGCGGGCATCAAGAAGGAGCGGGCGGAGGCTGCTGCACACAGCCCCGCCCATGGATTTCCTTCACTCTGCCTACGAAAAAATGTTGTAAGTATATACTTACAATGCAAATGTACACATTTAACCGTTACTAGACATCAATACAGCTTATTTGTAATACAGGTGTCTATGCACCCCTGTATAGTGATACGAGGGGGGGGGGCACCTTTGGTTTACATGCACGGGCTCCGAAGAGCCTGTGACCATTGAGAAATTGTAGAAGAACACTATAGAAGTCGCCGGCCGGTCTGTAGGGGGGTCTAAGCCCCCCTACAGACCTCAAAAAGTCATTTAGGTCAGCTATTTTAACTCTTTATTAACTTGCCAGATCGGGAACCGCAAGCTATGCAGTTACCGGATGGCTCAGGGATTACACATCCTGAGCCATCCGGTGACCGCAGTGCGGGATTCAGCACACAGTTTTGGAAAAAATGTGTGTGCCCGCCATTGCGTTCACCGCATCCGGATCCGGATGCGGTGAATGCAATTCATATTTGCAATGTGACCCTACCCTATGACAACCAAGCACAGAGACCATCCAGATTGTGGAAATGCAGTCCGATTGCAACAACCAATCACAGATGCTCTCATGTCTGTGATTAGCTGTTACCGATCAGTGAAGTGAATATGCATGAAGCTTAATGGGTGGAACCAAAAGTAAGTGAGAGAGAGAGAGGACCTGGAAGCAAGCAGCTTGAGACTGGTAAGATGATCTGTGTGTGTCTGTGTGTGTTTGGCAACTTTTTGACACCTTTGAAAGTGTTTTCTAAGGCCTTTTTCCCATCTGTGCGTTGCTGCGTTTGAAACACATTTGCAAATGCACCCATTATATCCTATGGGCAAATGCATGCAAATGTAACCACAAATGCAAGTGCAAAGTGGTGTTGCATTTGAATGCATGCGTTAGTGCAAGCGCACAAGAATTGTCTCTGGTGATGTTTCCTGTGCGCTTGGACTAACACATGAATTTGAACGCAACCCCACTTTGCACTTACATTTGGGGTTGCGTTTGCATGCGTTCTTTTCCATAGGATATAATGGTTGCGTTTGTAAATGCATGCTTTCGCATGCGCTAATGCAATGCAAGCACAATGCAAGCCAAACGCAACTCCCCTTAGATGTGAACCTTAAATGTTTCATGTTGTCTTCCATTAATTTCAATAGGGGTTCGGCGAACTGTTCGGCATTCGAAGAACCAAACCGAATCCAAACACTCATCTCTAAAAGCAATATAACTTTAATAAATTCTTTTAAAACTTAATTCCACGGTTAATGTGCAGGAAGCACAGACATGATCTGAACACGTAGACGTCTCTATTTCTCTGAGACTAAACCTTGGAATAAACCAACCCAAAAGTCATAAAGTTGAAAAAAAGTTGCAAAGCTCAAAATGTTTTTCTTCTTTTCTGCCTGGTGCTTGACCAGGCTTTTATCACATGGATGTACTGTCAATACTGTATTTTTACAATCCAAAAATAAACCAAGTGAGTGTTCATATTGAAGAATTTACATAAAAATGTGATGAAAACATTGGTGCAGGATGAGCACGTCGGTGATATGAAATTAGGAGTGGAAAATGATGGCATAAATCATAATCTGAGCAGAACAGTTATAAAATAACAATCTTCATAGTGGGGATCTTCCTGAACCAAAGATGAAAGAGATTAAAGTGACTGTGAATCAGGATCAAAACATGGAGTAAATAGGAAGAGTTGCAGCTAGTCAAAACCTTCACAGCAGTCCCCTCCTCCACAGCAGTCCTCTCCTCCACAGCAGTCTTCTCCTCCACAGCAATCCTCTCCTCCACAGCAATCCCCTTCCCCTCCGCAAATTCCATCACTGACGTCACTAACAAGCGAAAGTCCATCTCCTGCAGTGCTCCACCCATTGTCAATACTGGAGGAGCCGCCATAGGAATTATCCAGTTGGTATCTCTGTTCAGAACAAAAAGAAAAAATAAATCAACATAATAGATTTGCTCCACAAAACACTGTAAAGTAACCAGTGTCCTACATATTACCTACATCTAATATCAGTGCCATTATCCTGGGCCCCAGGTTCATTATCCTGTACCCCCAGTGTCATTATCCTGTACCCCCAGTGTCATTATCCTGTACCCCAGTGTCATTATCCTGTACCCTCAGTGTCATTATCCTGTACCCCCAGTGTCATTATCCTGTACCCCAGTGTCATTATCCTGTACCCCAGTGTCATTATCCTGTACCCCCAGTGTCATTATCCTGTACCCCCAGTTTCATTATCCTGTACCCCCAATGTCATTATCCTGTACCCCCAGTGTCATTATCCTGTACCCAGTGTCATTATCCTGTACCCCCAGTGTCAGTGTCATTATTCTGTACCCCAGCGTCATTATCCTGTACACCCAGTGTCATTATCTTGTACCCCCAGTGTCATTATCCTGTACCCCCAGTGTCATTATTCTGTACCCCAGTGTCATTATCCTGTATCCCAGTGTCATTATCCTGTACCCAGAGTGTCATTATCCTGTACCCCCAGTGTCATTATACTGTACCCCCAGTGTCATTATCCTGTACCCCCAGTGTCAATGTCATTATCCTGTACCCCCAGTGTCAGTGTCACTATCCTGTACCCCCAGTGTCATTATCCTGTACCCCAGTGTCATTATCCTGTACCCCCAGTGTCACTATCCTGTACCCCCAGTGTCATTATCCTGTACCCCCAGTGTCACTATCCTGTACCCCCAGTGTCATTATCCTGTACCCCCAGTGTCATTATCCTGTACCCCCCAGTGTCACTATCCTGTACCCCAGTGTCATTATCCTGTACCCCAGTGTCACTATCCTGTACCCCCAGTGTCATTATCCTGTACCCCAGTGTCATTATCCTGTACCCCCAGTGTCATTATCCTGTACCCCCAATGTCATTATCCTGTACCCCCAGTGTCACTATCCTGTACCCCCAGTGTCATTATCCTGTACCCCAGTGTCACTATCCTGTACCCCCAGTGTCACTATCCTGTACCCCCAGTGTCATTATCCTGTACCCCAGTGTCACTATCCTGTACCCCCAGTGTCATTATCCTGTACCCCAGTGTCATTATCCTGTACCCCCAGTGTCAGTGTCATTATCCTGGACCCCCAGTGTCATTATCCTGTACCCCCAGTGTCATTATCCTGTACCCCCAGTGTCATTATCCTGTACCCCAGTGTCATTATCCTGGACCCCCAGTGTCATTATCCTGTTCCCCCAGTGTCATTATCCTGTACCCCAGTGTCTATTCCTGTACCCCCAGTGTCATTATCCTGTACCCCAGTGTCATTATCCTGTACCTCCAGTGTCATTATCCTGTACCCCAGTGTCATTATCCTGTACCCCAGTGTCATTATCTGCACCCCCAGTGTCATTATCCTGTACCCCCAGTGTCATTATCCTGTACCCCCAGTGTCATTATCCTGTACCCCCAGTGTCATTATCCTGTACCCCAGTGTCATTATCCTGTACCCCCAGTGTCATTATCCTGTACCCCAGTGTAAGTGTCATTATCCTGGACCCCCAGTGTCATTATCCTGTACCCCAGTGTCATTATCCTGTACCCCCAGTGTCATTATCCTGTACCCCAGTGTCATTATCCTGTACCCCCTACTGTCCATTATATCCTGTACCCCAGTGTCAGTGTCATTATCCTGTACCCCCAGTGTCAGTGTCATTATCCTGTACCCCCACATCATTATCCTGTACCCCCAGTGTCATTATCCTGTACCCCAGTGTCATTATCCTGTACCCCAGTGACATTATCCTGTACCCCCAGTGTCATTATCCTGTACCCCCAGTGTCATTATCCTGTACCCCCAGTGTCATTATCCTGTACCCCCAGTGTCATTATCCTGTACCCCCAGTGTCATTATCCTGTACCCCCAGTGTCATTATCCTGGTTACCCCCAGTGTCATTATCCTGTACCCCCAGTGTCATTATCCTGTACCCCAGTGTCATTATCCTGGACCCCCAGTGTCATTATCCTGTACCCCCAGTGTCATTATCCTGTACCCCCAGTGTCATTATCCTGTACCCCAGTGTCATTATCCTGGACCCCCAGTGTCATTATCCTGTACCCCAGTGTCATTATCCTGTACCCCCAGTGTCATTATCCTGTACCCCCAGTGTCATTATCCTGTACCCCAGTGTCATTATCCTGTACCCCCAGTGTCATTATCCTGTACCCCAGTGTCTATTATCCTGTACCCCCAGTGTCATTATCCTGTACCCCAGTGTCATTACCTTCCCAGTCATTATCTGTACCCCAGTGTCATTATCCTGTACCCCAGTGTCATTATCTGTACCCCCAGTGTCATTATCCTGTACCCCAGTGTCATTATCCTGTACCCCAGTGTCATTATCCTGACCCCCAGTGTCATTATACCTGTACCCCCAGTGTCATTATCCTGGTACCCCCATGTCATTATCCTGTACCCAGTGTCATTATCCTGTACCCCCAGTGTCATTATCCTGTACCCCCAGTGTCATTATCTGTACCCCAGTGTCATTATCCTGTACCCCCAGTGTCATTATCCTGTACCCCCATGTTATTATCCTGTACCCCCAGTGTCATTATCCTGTACCCCCAGTGTCATTATCCTGTACCCCCATTTGTCATTATCCTGTACCCCAGTGTCAATTATCCTGTACCCCCATGTATGTCATTATCCTGGACCCCCAGTGTCATTATCCTGACCCCATGTCATTATCTGTCCCAGTGTGTGCATTATCCTGGACCCCAGTGTCATTATCCTGTACCCCAGTGTCATTATCCTACCCAGTGTCATTATCCGTCCCCAGTGTCATTATCCTGTACCCAGTGTCATTATCCTGACCCCAGTGTCATTATCCTGTACCCCCAGTGTCATTATCCTGTACCCCCAGTGTCATTATCCTGTACCCCCAGTGTCATTATCCTGTACCCAGTGTCATTATCCGGGACCCCCAGTGTCATTATCCTGTTCCCCAGTGTCATTATCCTGTACCCCCAGTGTCATTATCCTGTACCCCAGTGTCATTATCCTGTACCTCCAGTGTCATTATCCTGTACCCCCAGTGTCATTATCCTGTACCCCAGTGTCATTATCCTGTACCCCAGTGTCATTATCCTGTACCCCCAGTGTCATTATTCTGTACCCCCAGTGTCATTATCCTGTACCCCAGTGTCATTATCCTGTACCCCCAGTGTCATTATCCTGTACCCCCAGTGTCATTATTCTGTACCCCAGTGTCTATTCCTGTACCCCCAGTGTCATTATCCTGTACCCCAGTGTCATTATCCTGTACCCTCCAGTGTCATTATCCTGTACCCCCAGTGTCATTATCTTGTACCCCAGTGTCATTATCCTGTACCCCAGTTTCATTATGCTGCACCCCCAGTGTCATTATCCTGTACCCCCAGTGTCATTATCCTGTACCCCAGTGTCATTATCCTGTACCCCAGTGTCATTATCCTGTACCCCAGTGTCATTATCCTGGACCCCCAGTGTCATTATCCTGGACCCCCAGTGTCATTATCCTGTACCCCCAGTGTTATTATCCTGTACCCCCAGTGCCATTATCCTGTACCCCCAGCATCATTATCCTGTACCCCAGTGTCAGCATCATTATCCTGTACCCCCAGTGTCACCATGTTGATTTCATGTATTACTGATGTTGGTAGAAGCAGTGGCAGCCAATATCTAAAGCTAATTTCACACATGCGTTCCATTTTTTATACGGTGGATATCACATCTGACAACATCTGTTTTTTTGTAAAACCTAATTCAACCGGATGCAACCCCAGCAACAATATGCTGAATCCAAATTATATGATTACCATGGTGCTGATAAAAACAAAATGCAGAGAGACAGGAGGGAGCGATCCTGGAATGATACCCGGCGGTTAATTGGGTAGATGTTCCAGGTGGTATTACACTCACCTGTTAGTGTTATTCAACTGGCATAACCCAGTGGATGGAGCCTCAGGTGCTTCACGCTGTACCCCACCTTCAGGTTATGATATGGAGTCGGTCACGTAGGGCATCACATGAGAATGGCGTCACCGCAGGTCTGCCGCTGGCCACAGGTCCTGTTGTATGGTAATTACTGCCTCAAAAGCCTGTGCTGCACCCCACTGCTCGCCCGAAGGGCATGTTTGAATGCAATTGAGAAGAAAAATAGTGTTTTTTTAGGGGTGTGACCACAAGTAAAAAGGAAGTTACATTTCTTAATTTCCTAAATGTCTCCCTCTTCTATTGAGCGCCCCTTAAAAACCGCTATTTTTATTCTCAAATGATTACCATGGTGGCACAGCTGACCATGTCCCCATGGTATTCGCGTCACAGCTGTGAAAGACAGATAGCTATACAGACAGATATAGATCGAACTTACCAGTCTCCCGGTTTCCCGCTGGTTGCTTCATGAATATTTACTGCACTGGCCAGCAACAGCCAATCACAGAAGCTCATTCTCTGTGAGAGCATCTCTGATTGGCTGTTGCACTCAGACTGCGCTCCTACAGTCTGTGCGGGTAAGTTCTATCTTTCTGTCTGTCTGTCTGTCTGTCTGTCTGTCTGTCTATCTATCTATCTATCTATCTATGCTCTAGTGAACCCACATGCTCAGTAGGCAAAACTGAATGGTCCAGTTCACATCTATGGCAGCGCTGCGTTTGAGTTTGTATGCGTCTTTACTGCTAAAAATGCATCCAAATGCAACCAAAATGCACCCATAGGGTTTAATGCAAACGTATGCAAAAACGCATGTGCATCTGTAAAAACACAAAACACATGCGTTTTTGCAAACGCAGCCCTTGACGCAGGAGCTAACGTTTTTGGCTACGTTTCAAATGCATTTTGCATCAAACCCTATGGGTGCATTTTTGGATGCGTTTTTAGCGGTAAAAACGCACCCAAACACAAACCCAACCCAGGCTTAAATGTAAAAAGGCCCAATCTGATTTTACCAGATCATGCTTGATTGAGTAAAACCGGTTCCAGAGCCCATTTACTTTCATTTTAATTTATGCTTGATCCTTTTGGATCCAGTTGGTGGCGTTTTTTTTGTCAACCCCAAAAAACACTACATTTTGCACTTTGGAAGGTCAACAAAAAAACTGTTTCTGCAGGATTGTCCCTAGAGCAGAAAAACACTAATGTGAAACCACCCTTACCTACAGTGGACGTAAATGTTAATCTAGGACTCACCATGTAGAGGAATGAGGCCAAAATAACACATTTCAGTGTAGCCTCCATGTCCATGGGGAACTGAAAGATGACTTTGGATGAACCTTTTTCCCCCTCCTTGATTATATTGGCCACAGGGCAAGACTCCTTAACACTGAGAATCTGGGGAAAAGCATATGGAGTCAATGACCGGACCAGAACACTCAGGAACCTTTAACCATAATCTCATGCAATTGCCCATGTCTCTGCCTTGTGGGACTTCAACAAATATTATACAGCATGGACGATGCAACCAAAAGATGTGAGAAATCGGGACTACTACAGCCGGCTATGCTTCATGGGTTCTTCAGGTTTTACTTCTCACCTCTATGGTAGTTTTCGAACCGGACAATGGCAGCTCGGCAGTGAAGGCCGGCTCTCCAAGCTTCATCTGGATCGAGACTCTCATGTTCCGAGAAGAATTCGATATTTGGACAAAACCAATAATTCGCGAAGGAGAAATGATGATCTTCAGCTGGAGGACGAGAAGAAATTGTTCATATACGGTATTAGCATCTTGTTCATGGTTGAGTCTACAGACACTGTTCAACTGAACTCTACAATCCTGGTTCCTAGAACTCCCGGAGAAACTGAGCTTTATTCACTAGATCTGAATTTTCTTTTTCTCTAAATTAGACAACCTCGGCAGAGCTGTCGAAGGCCCCTTTCACATCTCTGCGTTTGCTGCGTTTTGCTGCGTTTTGCTTCATTTGCGTTTTTTCCACGTTTTTACCGCAAAAAAAACGCATGAAAACGCATGCGTTTTTGTCGCCATTGATTTTAATGGGAACGCATGAAAAACGCATTCAAAAACGCATGTCAAAACGCATGTGCGTTTGGTAAAACGCAAAACGCATGCGTTTTTTTCAAACGCAGCTCAAAACGTGACAAAGGCCATGTTCACACACATGCGTTTTTTTGACCATCTCTGCGTTTTTGGGCTGTTAAAAAAAACGCAGGTGCGTTAACGCAGGGCACATTTGAGTGTAGCTGCGTTTTTCAGCTCCATTTGCGTTTTTTACCCCTAGTCCAAAAAACGCTGCATGCAGCGTTTTTGGGTGCTGTAAAAAAACGCATGTGCGTTTTTCTAAAAACACATGCGTTTTTTTAACATGGGGCCCTATGGGAAACGCATGCAAAAACGCATGGTACATTAGTACCTTTTAGTGCCATTCAAAAACGCATGCGTTTCCCATAGGGGCCCATGTTAAAAAAAACGCATGCGTTTTTGGAAAAACGCACATGCGTTTTTTTAACATGGGGGCCCTATGGGAAACGCATGCGTTTTTAAAAGGCACATTTATGCACCCTGCGTTAACGCTTGCGTTTTTGCCTGCGTTTTTGGTGAAAAAATGACTAAGTCCAAAAACGTGGCAAATCCTTTCAGACACACAAGGGACATTTTTAAGCACTCTTAAAAAAACGCAAGTGCTTTTAAGAGTGCTAAAAAAACGCAAATTGAGTGTGAACATAGCCAAACAACGTTTTGGGCTGCGTTTGCAAAAACGCATGCGTTTTGCGTTTTTGCAAACGCACATGCGTTTTGCCATGCGTTTTCGCATGCGTTTTTCATGCGTTCCCATTAAAATCAATGGGGACAAAAACGCATGCGTTTTTATGCGTTTTTGCGGTAAAAACGCGGAAAAACCGCAAATGAAGCAAAACGCAGCAAACGCAGAGATGTGAAAGGGGCCGAAATGTGATTTAGGTTGGTATGTTTGCAGCTTACGTGACTCTTTGCTCCACAGCAGTCATTCCAGAAGTCAGAACGTAACTTAACCACTTCTCTGTTTTTAGGATCTTGCAACCTCAGGTTGAAGTACGGTCCACCACACTCGGACCTCCGATGTATCGTGAAGAGAGTCTGCTCCGACCTGGTGAAGAAAGCTAAACCGAATACTTAGTAAGTCTTATAAAATTAAAGAGCAATTTCTCAAGTAGTCGGCACAATACTGGATTGACGTTTGGTGGCTTTGGTTGGATCTGAGAAGAACAAGAGGATGAGTTTCCTCAAGGATCGCCAACCTTGTATCTGAGAAGAACAACATGACAAGTTTTTTCAAGGATCGTCCACCTGTACCAAAAACTAAAGTCCACCACTTGTTTCTCAAGCAAGTCTTTACACGACTTTTTACCAATATCTTCTTCTAGTTCTTCAACTCTACAATGATGAGGGCCATCACCCTGAAACAGGTGTCCATGGATGGTGTCTGGCTTAACTAATAGTCCAAGTCATGCTTCAAGATTGATTTGGCTCACACTTTTGTTTCCCAAGAAATGTGTTTCCCCAAGAAGGTATTCATTTTAAATGTAAGGTCTCTTATTATGCTCAGGGTCTCTTTCATAATATGTAAAAAATATACCTATGCCGGCCTCTCCAATCACCGCTCCAGCCCCTCTGCTCCTCATTGTCGTCCATCTGGTCAACACTGCATCCTTACACCTCCGCTTGCTCTGAAACTCCCTGGCCTCTCATGTTCTTGGCTTTGGTGGAACCCCGGAGGGTTCCGCGCAAGGTTACAATACACAAAGTGATGCCATGATGTTTATACACTTTTGCAAGGAACCTCCTGGGATTTCAGCACAAGTGAATGTCATTAGATGAGTGATGTGGAGAGTACAGAGAGATGACCAGTGAGGCGAGTATAGGAATTTTATGTTTTTTTAACATTTTGATGGAGTTTTAAGGTTCAGAAAAATGGCAGTGAGCAGCTGACATTTTACTGAATCCATTGGAAGGAAATTTAAAAAAAAATTCACATACTGGCGAAGGTAGATTGGTGTAAAATTCGAGAAATCAGCTCATTTCTACTCGTTAAAAGACGGAGATTGACCTATTTTGCTACCTCCAATAAGTGACACTGGTGAAACCATTATCTTTCATTCCAGGTGAGAGATTCATTCTGGAATTTTTAATTGCCAATAAAGTTGCATTTACAAAATAGTACAAAACGATCGCTGGTTGGTAAACCTTTACTGTTCAGCGGTGTAATAACTATTGTAGATAACTCAGGAATCTCTTAGCATGAGAGAATGACACAATTGAGACAAGGTTGAAAGGTAAAAAAGTCTGTATTAATACACACATGACAGTGAAACAAAACAATGTTACTAAAACACACAATAAAGAATCTTTAAGAGAATCCAAATGGAACAGTCTCTAGAATAATGAAGCAGGAGGATGCAGTCTTAGAACACAGTTCACACTAGACTGAGCAGAAAGCACATATGTCTATGAGCAGAGTACCCTCTGAAAGATGCTGAAGCAGCAGTCTAGAACATAGTTCACACGCAGGAAGGCCTGGAAATGTAAGTCTCCGAGAAACAAGTCGAGAACCAGGTACAGAGAAGTCTTACTTAACAGTCCAGTGCAGTCCTGAGCACTGTTACTGTTACAATAATAAATGTGAAAGCTACCAGAGCTTGTAATGCAACAAGCGTACATGACACTAGCCTGCAGGCAGAAACTGAGGATGGGAAAACAGCACAGAGTAGCTTTTAACTAAGTGGAGCTGGCAGCAGGTGTGGAAAGCTGAACTTCAGGTATGCAGTCACAGAACTGCCAAACTGGGATTGCAGGAGGGGGTCAAACAACTTGAGAAGCAACAACGAGCAAGGATCTGGGCAGAATACTTATAAGAGGATTGGAAGCTGGACTGGAGTTTATAAAGGCAGGGAGAAAAAACACATGGATAGGAATGAAGCAGAGAAGGCCATTTTGAAAAAGAGCAAGAATGCCCAAAAGGTAATCAGAATACCCAGTCCTGACAAGTGATCATTTGATTGCCTGTTTACAGAGGTAGATCAAAGTAATCAGACAAAATATTTTAGATCCAGCTGTCCAATTGCCGATTTTTATTCTGGTATGAAGCTCAGACATCAGCCTCGACCTGGCCAGAACAATCCAAGAAAAACAACGAAGAGGTACAGGTCAAACACACAAGTTCTTCTTTATTCAGCTAAAGTGTATGATTATGGGTGCCACACCTGAAACGTGTCTATTGCGCTAGTCGTGCTAGTCCTGGGAGTTTGAGGGTTGTGTGCAGGACCTTAGTGGTTCCCAGCTCTGTGCTTTTCTGGATAGAGAGTTCATATGTTGTTCCTGGGATCTGTTGCAACCATTTCTTCGGCTTAGTGGTCACTGCTCTGAGTTCTCCTATCACCACTGGAATCATTGTTCACCTTCCACATCTTCCCCAGTTATTGTTTCTGGTATTTCTTCAGCTTCTCATATTCCTTCTTTCTGATATTACTGTCATTTGGCACTGCCACATCTATTATCATTACTGTCTTCTGATCTTTGTGTACTATCATGCTATCTGGTTGTAGCCAACACCTGCCTATCCATCTGAATCTTGAAGTCCTCAGGATATTATCCCATTCATTCTCCACCACTTCATCTGTGGTCTCTGACCTGGACTTAAGGGGACTTAGCCCATACACTGTGCAGATGTTCCCGTTATTTGGTTGTTGTGTTCAGTGACACGCCCACTCCAGGGTTGGGAGTACTAGGGACACGGGCAGCAGTTGTTGTTCTTCACTCTTGGTTCTTTTCACAAGACGGGGGCCAAGACCCAGTCCCGTGACCCTGGTGCTGTCATTTTAAAAAACAGGGGAGAAATGACAGGGAAATGTGGTATTCGTGACGGCCGCCCCTGCTTCAGAACCTCTGGGACAATGACCGGCAGCTTGGATGGCTTCACTCCCTGCAGGTAGAGCGCAGTCCCCAGGGCAGCTGGAAGGAGGGTTCAGTTCGTACCTTGGCAGATAGTCATTAGGTCATCAGCACCCCGGTGTCTCATCCAGCCTCTTCGGCCAGTGGTCACCACTAAAGAAAGTCTCACACACCACAGCTAGAGTTCTGTTGCTTTTACTCAGTAGTTTCAGCCTGGCCACCAGGTGCTTCCCTTGCCAACCTTCGGTTCAGCGTTCTCTCCAGAACCAGGACAGTGCAGTCAAGCCTCTGTTTGTGTTCCTGTCTCTCTCTTACTGGGTGTTTCTGTCTCTGGTGGTCCCTATCTCAGCGCTGTAACGTAGTGTATCTTCTGGGGCAAGCACAACGCCACTCTGCTCCCCAGGCTCTCAGCGCCTCCGCACACAGAGCTCAGGTACTGACAGCCACGGGCACTGCTCCCTAGTTCAGCTGCCTTCTCCAAGTTGTGTCCGGTGTTCGGCCACAGCTCCCGTTAGGATCTTGGGGCCTCCAGTTCAATGGTTCGGGCATACAGCTTCTGCACAATGTTCAGGGCCGGGTCCCTGTGTCATCCACCAGTCCCTCTGTACCCTCGCCAGATATGGGTGTACGGGGATCTACTTCTCACTCTGTACCCCATGGGCTCTGTTCTTTCTCCACACCCGTCGGTCATTCCCTCCCGCGGCGAGCGTGACCATGCTCCAGCCCGTAAAAGCCAACACCTCATCCTCCTTACTTTTGCACTTCTCACTTCATTCTCCTCAATTCTCTTTCTCTTTTTCCCTCCCAGCTACGCTTGGGTCCTCCCTCCGTCCCGGGGTGCTAAGTGTTGTGCGTGTGTGAAGCTCAACTGCAGCATCCCAGTACCCGAAGACCAAAGGCACAACTCTCCCTCTAATGCAGGAGTGCAGTACCTCTGGTGGTGGCCTACCTGGTGGGGCACCACATCAGTATACGCGGTTTCTGCATTTTGCATCCTGCCACTGAGGTTTCTTTACAGAGTCTGCACCTTGCGTCTTGCCTTGTATGGTAGATCCCTGCTTCTATGGATCTGGTACTTAGAGCCTGCTCTTGTGCCACTATGACTACTGCCTCTGTCCTGTCCTGGAGTCCAACTTTCTCCAGCCATTGGTAGGATTTCTTCATGTCGTCCACCTCTATTATCTGTCAATGGTACATGTCGTACAGCAGCTCGTCTTGCCATGACACTTCTCGTTCCTGTTCTTGCTTCCAGGACTGTTGTTGTTGCTGACATGGGCTCTCCCTCCACATCTCATCTTTTGGTGCCTTTTCTCTGATGTTTTCTTGGATACTTCTTGTTTCATCCATGATGGTGGCTTGGACACCTATCAAGCCTCAACCACCCTCCTTTCTGTTGGTATAAAATCTTTGGGTGCTAGACTGACTTAGTGTGGAGACCTCCATGCACTGTAAGGAGCTTCCGATCTTCACATCTGCAGCCTCCATCCCTTCTTTTGGCCAGCACACTATGCCAGCAGGGTATCTGATAACTGGCAGGGTGTATGTATTGATGGCACGGATCATATTCTTCCCATTCAGCTGGCTCTTCAGAATCTGTCTTACTCTTTGATGGTATTTGGATGTTGCTGCTCTCCTTGCCTTTTCATCATGGTTACCGTGTTCCTATGGGATTCCGAGGTACTTGTAGCAGGTCTGTACATCTGCTATGTGGCCTGCTAGTAGATATACTCCATCAGTCTTTACTACCCTGCCTCTCTTTATTGAGTTGACTTCCATTGTTGTCCTCCATAGCCCCATTGAGTTGCTGAGAAAGGCTCTTCATTTGCTATTGACATTGTGGAGCACCAGGCATTCACAGATCCATGTGTGTGGCATTGAATCATAGGCTTTCCCGTACTCAATCCAGGCTGTGCTGAGATTGGTCTCTCTGGATCTTGAGTCTTCAGTGACTGCTCTATCTACTAGCAGCTCTATATACTCAACTGTATATACATATAGAGTATATATACTCACCTTGCCCACTGCTTGTGTTTCACAGCCTCTCTCCAGTCTGTTTGTCAGGTGTCTTCTGCCACCATTTCCCGCCATCCTCAGCCCTTCTGACCTTACTAGGAATCAAAATGTCATGACATTATTTATCTTGATGCCATGATGTTTGCATGGAGCCGCTAAAGATGTTGGTATATGGTTAGAGATAAGACTGGAAAGATGTGCAGACTGAAGGGGAGAAGGGCTGAGCAGCTGGAGAGGTGATGGCAGGGTGGGACTGACCAACTGAAGGACTGGAGGATTCTCTGATGGGCCCAGGCACTGGCACCTGCTGGCACTACATAGATACAACATTTATGAGTCAGCCATGAATGCAGGTTGTCTAACGCTGGAAAAGTGGTGATAAGACATCAGGAGGGAACAACTCTATGTTCCTTAATGGTACCGTCACACGGGGCGACGGTTGCGGCGATGTTGCCGGCGATGCGCGGGAGCGCGCATCCCTGGCAACATCGCCGGTGAGATGTCACACGGAGCAACTTACCGGCGATGTCGCCGGCTAGTTGCCGCGGCTATCGCTCGCTGGGTTGCCCAGAAACCCAGCGAGCGGTAACTCGCAATGTCGGAGGTAGGCGGTGTCGCCCGCAACATTGCAGGTTGCCGCGTTACACAGGGCGATCAGGCATGATCGCCTCAGCAACATCGCCAGGTTTCCCAACATTGTTGGGAAACCTGGCAATGTTGCTCAGGCGATTCATCGCCTGATTATCGTCCTGTCACACGCGGCAATTCGCCGGCGATGTCGCCACAATTAGGCCACGCCCCTGTGTTCCCGGCAACATCGCCGGCGATGTCGCCCCGTGTGACGGTACCATAACAGTAGTGAGTGGCATCTGCAGAAGACCATATTGTCAGCATTGCTGTTCGTTGATAGATAAAAGTGAGGGACTTAAATCACATTTTTCTTACAATTATTATGCTCTGGGGTCTGCAGAGGTCCCTGAGGATAATGAGACTCATTTACTTAGGCCGGCTTCACACCATAATTTTTCGGGTCCGGGGCTGTCCGGTGTTCCAAGAGCAATGAGATTGCAAAAAAGTGCAATTACAGTTGTGGCCAAAAGTATTGACACCCCTGCAATTCTGTCAGATAATACTCAGTTTCTTCCTGAAAATGATTGCAATCACAAATTCTTTGGTATTATTATCTTCATTTAATTTGTCTTCAATGAAAAAACACAAAAAGAATTGTCCTAAAGCCAAATTGGATCTAATTCCACCAAACATAAAAAAGGGGGTGGACAAAAGTATTGGCACTGTTAGAAAAATCATGTGATGCTTCTCTAATTTGTGTAATTAACAGCACCTGTAACTTACCTGTGGCACCTAACAGGTGTTGGCAATAACTAAATCACACTTGCAGCCAGTTGACATGGATTAAAGTTGACTCAACCTCTGTCCTGTGTCCTTGTGTTACCACATTGAGCATGGAGAAAAGAAAGAAGACCAAAGAATTGTCTGAGGACTTGAGAAACCAAATTGTGAGGAAGCATGAGCAATCTCAAGGCTACAAGTCCATCTCCAAAGACCTGAATGTTCCTGTGTCTACCGTGCGCAGTGTAAAGCCCATGGCACTGTGGCTAACCTCCCTAGACGTGGACGGAAAAGAAAAATTGACGAGAGATTTCAATGCAAGATTGTGCGGATGGTGGATAAAGAACCTCGACTAACATCCAAACAAGTTCAAGCTGCCCTGCAGTCCGAGGGTACAACAGTGTCAACCCGTACTATCCGTCGGCGTCTGAATGAAAAGGGACTGTATGGTAGGAGACCCAGGAAGACCCCACTTCTTACCCTGAGACATAAAAAAGCCAAGCTGGAGTTTGCCAAAACTTACTTGAGAAAGCCTAAAACGTTTTGGAAGAATGTTCTCTGGTCAGAAGAGACAAAAGTAGAGCTTTATGGGCAAAGACATCAACATAGAGTTTACAGGAGAAAAAAGGAGGCATTCAAAGAAAAGAACACGCTCCCTACAGTCAAACATGGCGGAGGTTCCCTGATGTTTTGGGGTTGCTTTGCTGCCTCTGGCACTGGACTGCTTGACCGTGTGCATGGCATTATGAAGTCTGAAGACTACCAACAAATTTTGCAGCATAATGTAGGGCCCAGTGTGAGAAAGCTGGGTCTCCCTCAGAGGTCATGGGTCTTCCAGCAGGACAATGACCCAAAACACACTTCAAAAAGCACTAGAAAATGGTTTGAGAGAAAGCACTGGAGACTTCTAAGGTGGCAGCAATGAGTCCAGACCTGAATCCCATAGATCACCTGTGGAGAGATCTAACAATGGCAGTTTGGAGAAGGCACCCTTCACATATCAGGGACCTGGAGCAGTTTGCCAAAGAAGAATGGTGTAAAATTCCAGCATAGCATTGTAAGAAACTCATTGATGGTTACCGGAAGCGGTTGATCGCAGTTATTTTGGCTAAAGGTTGTGCAACCAAGTATTAGGCTGAGGGTGCCAATACTTTTGTCTGGCCCATTTTTGGAGTTTTGTGTGAAATGATCAATGTTTTGCTTTTTGCTTCATTCTCTTTTGTGTTTTTTTCATTGAAGACAAATTAAATGAAGATAATAATACCAAAGAATTTGTGATTGCAATCATTTTCAGGAAGAAACTGAGTATTATCTGACAGAATTGCAGGGGTGTCAATACTTTTGGCCACAACTGTACACGATTATTTTGTTTTTTGTTGTTTTTTATTCCTCATGTTCACTATATGGCAAGAATGTCAATATGGTCAGTATGATGCCTCGAGTCGGTACTATATGGTAAAAATGACGTGTCAGTATGATGCCTCAGGTCAATGGAAACCTCAATGCCACTGGATATCTGAATCATGTAGCAATTTCACATATCCAGTAACATTGAGGTTTCCATTGATGAAGAATGGCCCCTCTATCTTTGTACCCCATATACCACACCATACCATCAATTGTTGTGTTCCAGCAGTCTTGGAGGGATCTATCCTCTGTGGGTTAGTGTCAGACCAATAGCGCTGGATTTGTTTGTTAACTTCACCATTCACAAAACAGTTTGCCCCATCCCTCATCTGATGACAATTGTCTATGCTGTGAAGATACGAGATGTGCAGCATCTGACACAGCGGATCCTGGAAGCCTGTGCTGCATTTCTTCTGCGGTGTTGCTATCAGTGTGACAAGAGTGGGAGAAGAGGGTTGCATTGACAATCCAACACAATGGGCAGCACTGTGGACACATTTTATAAGTGGCCATAAACTTGTAAATAACTCATGAAAGAATAAAGTCATGTTAAAACAAAACACACCATTGTTTTTCTTATGAAATTCTCAATATGTTTGATGTGTCACATGACCCTCTTCCCATTGAAAGAAATAAAGTTGGATCCAAAATGGCTGACTTCAAAATGGCCCCCATGGTCACCACCCATCTGCAAAGGTTTTCCCCCTCCCATATACTAATGTACCACAAAGAGGAAGTTGATATCACCAACCATTCCCATTTTATATAGGTGCATCCATAGATATGGCCCACCCTGCATATGCTCCGCATTTGTTGCGTGTGAATACAGGTAAAGAATCATTTAAACTTAAACTAATTCTGTGTCTATGTCATCCCTCAGGAAACCACACAATCAAGCTAATCCCCTTTGCAATGTGAAGATGGATGGTGTGTGGACTGCACTCATCGAGGGCTGCACGGCAGCCGGGGATCACCCTCACCTGCAGCTACTGACCCTGCGCCATCCCCACATTTAACTGCAGCTGTGTTGTCACTTCAATAGCACTGCAGCCAATCACTTGTGCAGAGCCTCTGAGCTCAGTGACTGGCTGCAGCATATTCGAATCCACATCAACGCTACAGCTAGACAAACGAGATCAGAGTCAGTTCAGCTTAATCTGAACATGTGTGTTACCCTGCAGATAGGAGAGCAGGAATCACCACTGTCTATGGGTGCTGTGTATGAGAGACATCAGAGCAGCTTTTCTCCACCCACTAGCTCAGAGACAAGTCATATAGGGACCTTACTGAAATGTCTTCTGAAAAGACAGGTATGCTTTAATTATGTGTCTAGGCAGAGGATATGTAGTGAGATAGCAATAAAAGGACTCATAATTTCATCTTCTCACCTTTTTTATGCAGGGTCACCTCTTCTACCTAGAGGTAAAGAAACAGATGAATTATTGACTGCACACTGTATGGAAGAAAATTATCTAAACCTGATTGTCAGAAACATATAATTAAAATATGTTTTCCCTTGTTCAAGAGCTGACACTCTATCCCCCTTCTGTGAAAAACCTCATACAAAACCTCTCTCTCTGTAACTCCCCCTCCCCTTCCCCTTGGCAAAAAGTCTATGACCCTAAAGAATGCAGCTAAGAGATAAGAATTCTTTGGAAGGAAAAAGCAATTCACAGTTTTTAGTTAGGTCAGCTAAAACACTTCAAGTCAGACCCCATTCATATCAGAATAATGAAAATTATATTTTCAGAATCCATACAACATGGTGAACACAAAACCCCATTTTGCTTAACTGGGTAATCCCGGAAACCATAACAAATGGATTTCGGACAGTTAGATACTCACAGTTATGTGATGTTTCCTGTCTATCAAAACGTAAATTCATGAGGGGGGAAAAAGATGCTGATATCTTCTGCCTGTGAGCTCCACAGCCAAAGATATGATGAAAATTAGAAATCTATAACTTTTACAGATATGGGCACCTCCCAGAGGCAGCCTGTATATGAGCTCAGCAGATGGGAAGTCTGTAATATTATGGTAAGATCATAAAAACTAAAACCACCCATTTCAGACTTATTTAGAAGATGAAAGGACACGGTAATAACTAAAGCTGTGATGTTGAATCATATTTCTCCTAAGGAGTCGCCTTCTCTCCCTAAGCTTGTGGATATCACTGCGTGACACAAGTTTAGTAAACCTCTTACATTTCCTTTTATTTTATGTAATTTTCTATATTGTATTGTGTTTTGTCCCCTTTGTAAAACCTTGTATATTTTGTAACCACTGCCTATTCTTTAGCATTAAAACTATGAAATTTCATAGCTTTCTTCTTCTTGCTCTATGACGAAAAACCACGATCCCATGTAAACCTCATGTTACCAGTAACAGGTGTTCAATCAACCTGATAAACGATTGGTGGTGGCAGTATATTTTGCATTTATGTGTTATTGTGGACTTGTTAGTGACTGGACTGAGGTACATATATATTTATAGCTGGAACTGGTGATTGATATATATACATTGTGTCATGGGAAGCGCCGCATATTCTGTGTAAAATCCAAGCAGCCATGCTCATTTCCATATCTTCGGTCAATTCTCTGAGTGTCCTGACAGATAAGGGTGCGCCAGAGGGCTGCTCGTTCTGACACTGATTACATGATGATGGATCCTTGTTATTCCATTGTACATAATGGCATTTACCTAAGGGAGCAATGACTTAGATGATCTCTTACCTCTACGAGACACTGGAGTTCAGGGGATACCACCGCCTGGGGGTTGTAGAGCTGGAGTGAGGCTGCGTTCTGCCACTGAGGTTGGGTTTGCACAGGGTCAGAATGCTTATTTCCGGGTTGTCCTGTATGAATAAGCACATAATAATGTTCATCAGTTCATATACACAAGATATTGAGTTCTTGACTCTCTGAAGATTGCACATAATCTAGAGGGACTAGAAAGAAGAAATAAATTCTGGAGCTGATAGAATTGAGGGAACACCCAGGACATGATGTTCCTACCCTGACCAGCTCTTGTAGTAAAATGACAGGTTGGAGAAATATATATAATATATATGGCAAGTAAACCCAAAGTGCAGTTTTTATATAAAGGTCTTTCTTATTAAAGAAAAAGGAATCCAAACATACAGGGCCCTGTGTGAAAAAGTGATTGTCTCCCTCTCATCTTTGGGAGGCTGAGTTCAATTTCTCTAGTAGAACAAAAGATCCTAAAAACCTTGACATTAGGCTGCAATCCAAAGAAATTCAGGGACAAAAGGACAAAGTAATTGAGATCTATCAGTCTGGAAAGGGTAATTAAGCCATTTCTAAAGCTTTGGGATGCCAGCAAACCACAGTGAGAGCCATTATTCTCAAATGCAGAAAACATGGAACAATTATGAGCCTTCCCATAAAGTGTCTAGGAAGACCAAAATTACCCCCAAGAGCGCAGCGACGACTCATCCAAAAAGTCACAAAAAAATAACACAACAACATCCAAAGATCTGAAGGCATCACTTGTTTCAGTGAAGGTTGGTGTTCATGGCTCCCTCATAAAAAAAACTGGGCAAAAATGGCCACATAGCAGAGATCCTAGACAAGAACCACTGATGAGCAAAAAGAACAAGGCTCATCTCTGTTTTGGCATAAAACATCTTAAAGAACCACAAGACTTTTGGAAGAATACTCTGTGGACAGACAAGACAGAAGTTGAACTTTTTGGTAGGTATATGTCCCATTACATCTGCTGTAAATGTAAAAGCAGTACAGAAAAGGAACATCATACCAACAGTAAAATATGGTGGTAGTGTGATGTTCTGGGGTTGTTTTTCTGCTTCAGGACCTGGAAGACTTGCTTTGGTAAATGGAACAATGAATTCTGCTGTCTACCAAAAAAATCCTGAAGGAGAATGTCCGGCCATCTGTTCATGACCTCAAGATAAAGAAGACTTGGGTTATACAGCAGGACAATGATCCAAAACACACCGGCAAGTCCACCTCTGAATGGCTTAAGAAAAACAAAATTAAGACTGTGAAGCGGCCTTTGGAGACACGGGGGTCAGTGAATGCTCTTATCCACTGGCAACAGATTCTCACCCTTCTGCTGGCTCACCAGGGATTGGAATGAAGCCTTCCAGTCGCTTCCAGGGCCACTTACTCCAACCCAGCAGCATCCCGCTTTCGTTGGGTACCCAATGAGAGATGAATAGTGTAGGAAGCTAACCGAGCACAGCAAAGTCTGTAGCTAAGTGACCTAATTGTCCTAACCTGGGTTTCTTTCCTGGGCACAAGACCTGTGGAAGCCAACCGCGCGAAATGGTTGACCATAGTCCGACACTGCACCCCTTCCCTGCACCTTGTAACTTGGGAATATGGAATAAAAATCCAACACACAGCACTTGAAGTGCCGGTGAATACCGCTCTTATTTGCTGTATTATAACATAAAGCAGTTGATTAACTGTAATATGCGCAACATTGAGGCTGCAAGACCAGGCAGTGAAAGACAAGAATTTCAGAACACATTACTGACATTGTTTGTTCCAGCAGTTCACACCGTGCAGTATCGCAGCATCTCAACATCTCCAGGCATCAGCATCACATGGAGATGTTCAGGACATATGGGATTGAGAAAGTGTTTCATCATTCCAGAGAAGGTGACATGAAGAGGAAACTTTTAACACGTGAAGCCTATTGGATACATTGTCTGAATACATGCCACCTAATGGACTTAATGCTAAAAAAGAGCTGATGTTACCCTGTTTCCCCGAAAATAAGACACTGTCTCTTATATAACTTTTTGCTCCAAAAAATGCACTATGTCTTATTTTCCATCATCCCCTTGCAAACCCCTATATTCCCATTCCCCCCTCGTCATATTTTAGGGGAAACAGGGTAGTTTATCTTGTATAGAGAAGTAAGTTTGTCTTTTCCATACTTAGTGTGAATTACCGTATATGTATTTATATTGTCATGTGTGTGTTTCTTTTTATTCATGTGTTACTGATTACAATTAATTGCATCACATGCTCATGTGCCAGGAATTTCATTGATCGAGGATAACTATGTATAGGAATTAAATTTCATTATTTATATGGCTGTGATAAAGAGGAGTTGCTCAAAACGCGTCGTCTGTAAATAGCTCCACTATGCCATGTCTGTTTTTTGGTGCATAAATTAAATAAAATTCTGAAATTGCTGATAGCAGGAAGGAAAGGACTTGTCTTCTCCTACACTGCAGTCAGCCCCTCAAGACCTGAAGTGGCTGACAGCAGAGAACAGTAGATTGTCCCAAAGTCAGATTCTCACCAGTTGGAAATGGCTGACACCAGGAAGCAATAAAAATAAAATGAATTATTATTGTGTATAAAATTATTACTAAATCCTGTCATTGTAAAGATTACAACATGTGCCCATATTTAACCCCGTAAATAATGTTACTTGTCAGGTCATTATAACACCTCAGGTAATCATAACACCTTACTTATATTGTGTAATATTCCCCATGTGTCTTAGCAATAATTGTGTAATAAGGAAGCTGCACAGTGTCTGGTATAAAGATCCATCTTTGTGTTGTACTTTATATAAATCCTCTAAAAATATGCACTCAACCTAAGTGAGGAGAAACAAGGATAATTGCCCACCCCTACCGATCAGACAATAATTGTATAGCCCAAAAATACGTCATCGATGTATCTGATCAAAAAATCCACTGACGGCAATGTCCCCATCCAAGTGAGATTAATTTATTGAGGACAATGTCCACATCAGGATAAATGAATCTATTAAGGGCAATGTCCGCATGCCGGACAAATAAATCTAGGAGCAATGTTCACATGTAGGACAATTGATGTGACAGATGGAGATATTTTCACAATTGGCTGAGGCTATAATCTGCACCCTGATTCTAAATCTAGACTGCAGGACAATGATGCTTTCAAAGTAATATCCCAGTTATAAACCATTGCGTAGAAGCAAACCGTAACCTATATAATCTATGTACAGTATATTATTGTATTGTGGCATCTGTCATCGCCTCCTGTGTCCGGTTGTCCCCATATCACAATGGGCTATTATAACATCACAGTGGAGAATTATGTTATCACATTGGGGTATTATGATATCATAGTGGCGAAATATGAACTCACAATGGGGTATTATGATGTCATAGTGGGGAATTATGATATCACAATGGGGTATTATGACATCATAGTGAGATGTTTTGACCTCATAGCACACAGGGGAGAGAGATCACAGGGAATGAGAAACAACACACAGTGGGAGGGAGAGAGCGAACAAGGGGGAGAGACTGCTGCCACCCCCAGTGCCACACAGCCCATCCCTGTCATGACGTTACTGCCCTCCCGATGCAAAAGCATCAGGGCTCAATCTAGTAACAACAATGACAATCTTTATTTATATAGCGCTAACTTATTCCCCAGCGCTTTACAATTCAAAGGTTCATATAAAAACAGTCATGACATAAGATGTACACTACCATTCAAAAGTTTGGGGTCATTTAGAAAATGTCTTATTTTTGAAAGAAAAGCACATTTGTTTTCAATGAAGCTAACATTAAATGAATCAGACATATACTCTATACATAGTTGATGTGGTAAATGACTATTCTAGCTGCAAACATTTGGTTTTTAATGCAATATCTACATAGGTGTATAGAGGCCCATTTCCAACAACCACCACACCAGTGTTTTATTGGTACATTGTGTTTGCTAACTGTGTAAGAAGGCTAATGAATGTGTAGGTAACCCTAGAAAACCCTTGTACAAGTATGTTAGCACAGCTGAAAATGGTTTGGCTGATTAGAGAAGCTATAAAATTGACCTTCCTTTGAGTTAGTTGAGAATCTGGAGCATTACATTTGTTTGTTTTATGAAACTCTCAAAATGGCCAGAAAAAAACGAACTTTCATGTGAAACTCGACAGTCTATTCTTGTTCTTAGAAATGAAGGCTATTTCATGCAAGAAATTGTCAAGAAACTGAAGATTTCCTACAACGGTTTGTACAAGTACTACTCCATGCAGAGGAGAGCACAAACAGGCTCTAACCAGAGTAGAAAGAGAAGTGGGAGGCCCCGCTGCACAACTGAGCAACAAGACAAGTACAGTGTGAGAAATCAATGCTTCACAGCTCCTCATCTGGCAGCTTCATTATATAGTACCCGCCAAAGGTCTGCAATGCTGGAATTGCTGCAAAGGAAGCATTCTATGACGAAAGCAAAGTTTGAAGGGGAAAATTATTATTTCAAATAAAAATCATTATTTCTAACCTTGTTAATGTCTGGACCATATTTTCTATTCATTTTGCAACTCATTTGATAAATAAAAGTAAGAGTTTTCATGGAAAACACAAAATTGTCTGGGTGACCGCAAACTTTTAAACGGAAGTGTATGCTAGGCCAGAATTTTTGGTGGTAAGGGTTAATTAGGAGATGTTTTGGTTTGAGTGGGATTTTTAGGGGACGGATATAGGGTCAAAAGGGACTTTGGGCTTTCCTAATTGGTGGGTAGGAGGTTTTCACTTTGGGGATATAAAGGGATAGGTCATTGATGGGGTATCCATTCTGCAGTGGTGGACTTGTATCGGACATCTCTCCCGCCCATCCCATTGATTTATTATTTTAAAGATGTAAAAGGGTGTTAAAAAGATTGGAAGAAATAAAATGAGGGTATAAAGGAAGTTGATTGCACTTAGTGGTGAGGGAAGACCAGTGGTACAAGGTACGGTTCTTATAGAATTGTCAGCGGGTCTTTACTGGGCTGAGTCCCAGTGTGACATTTGGGTATAGGCAATATTCAGCTGGTGCACCGGAGCCAGTGCACATTATTTTATAACGAAAGGCAGATTATTATACATATTATGGATATTTATTAATAAAAACGAAGAACGCTGTTTTATGCCAAGTAGCAACTGCACTGGTGATCTATAATCATCAAGGCTGCTGCAGGAGACAGGACAGGAAGTTTCCAGCAGTGACCCAGGGGATGCTGGGAAGGAGTGTGTTTTTTCTCTTTGAAAAAGAAGGAGCAGTGCTTGAAAAGAATAGTGTGGGAGTCCTGCACAAGGTAAAGCTGCAAAGACCAGCCGTTCCAGGAAAGAGACTGTCAGGAGTGAAGAATAGCCAGGAGAGTTCAGGAGCAAATTCTGATGAGCAGCAGAAGGACAGTGGCGAGAACTGACCGAGTACAGGAGTCACCTCCCTCCCCATCTCCTCGTTGCATGAAAAAGGTACAGTGTGCTGCATCTGTGTAAAGACATTGTGTAAGGAAACGTGACTCTATTGGAAGATTACATATACTGTGAAAAGATTTTAATGCATGTTATTTTGGAAGTCTTGTGTGAAGATTGTTAAAGCCTTACTATCTACTTCTATTTGTAACAACACTTTTAACTCATAACATTCGAAGTTTCAGCAGATCAACAAGACACAAGATAGTTATACTGCATCAGCCAGGTCTCTCCTAGGCAAAGATTTCAAAGCAGACTTTGATTTTATGACATCATATTCAAAGATCTTAAAGATGCTTTGTAATGCACAACATCTTAAGCAGCTCCAGCCTCCGGGGATCACCGCTCAGCCTGTGGGGAGTGTAACATCTTGCTGCTGTCCATCCCCTGGAGGTTCCGCAGCGTCGGTAGTCCTTACCAAACTACTCATAGGTGGCGTCACGAATAAATTAAAAAAAAACCTTTAATCTGTTCCCTACAAGACGTCTTCAAACACTTTTGATCTGCACTACACAGGGCCCCACTACCGGCAGGCGCGGCCCACCCGTGACAAGGAGGAAGGAAGCATCGCCTGTCTAAACCGGAATCCCGGCCGCGGTGAGTCACAGCACTTGAGCCACAGTCCTGTAGATAATTAGTAAAAGTCATCTCTAATGAAATCACCAGCCTTTTAAGAAGCGAAGTCATGAGTCAGCTGAAGTCGGTCTCTCTACTGTCTCACTATTTTGTCAGATGTGTGAGACTTCCTACCCTCCAGCTGGGATATACCACTGTAAAGGGGATGACTTGGATTGTGCAGTATATAAGCATGGGGATGTGTGCATCTTTCTTAATTAATGTTACAGGATATATATAAGATGTAGTGTACGATGAATACCTAGTCATTATGGAGAAGGAGGGAATTCTAGTTCTTTACCATCTATGCCAAAAACAGAAACCAATTTCACTTACAGGATGCAGTCAGAGCCCATATGTGAAGCAAGCCCAGGTGTAGGGATGGGCGAATCTACTCGCTAGGACTCGTTACTCGGCGAGTAGTAAGGAACTCGCAGGACTCGGTACTCTGCGAGTTTCCCAGTGATTACTCGCACGAGTCCAATGCAAATCAATATCAATCCTAGTTTTGTCAGAAACGCTGACAAAACTAGGATTGCCATTGTTTGCATTAGACTCGGCTACTGTGCCAGTGATAGCAGGGAAACTCGCAAAGTAACTGCTGTTACATTGCGAGCCGAGTCCAGCTGTCTTCTCTGTGCAGCTCCAGGGTCCTAGAGCCCGCCTGCTCACAGACATGATGTAGCAGTGCTGAGATTGTTCTCAGTCTGCTCATTCCCTGTGCATAGACATCTATCTATGCACAGGGGATGTAGCAGAGAGGACATCGCGTTTTGGACTACGTTGGACGGAAGAGGATTTTTTTAATTAAAGATGGAGTCCCTAATGGCTTTTTTTTTTATTTCAAATAAAAATTTTTCTCTGTGTTGTGCTTTTTTAACCCTTTATTGGAGATTCTTAGTGGCTGGGTCAAACGTGGCCTGACATTAAGAATCTCGGGCTTAATACCAGCTTGTATAACAAAGCTGGTATTAACCCCTTTATTACCCAGCGTGCTACCGCCACCAGGGCCGCTGGAAGAGCGGGGTTCAGCGCCAGAGGATGGCGCTTCAATGAACGCGCCATCTTCTGGGGCGGCTGCGGGCTGCAATTTGCAGCGGGGGGTGCCCAGAAAGCTTGGGCATCCCTGCGCTGCGGATTCCAGCCCCCAGCTGCTTAGCTGTACCTGGCTAGACATAGAAATTGCGCGGAGCCCCACGCATTTTTTTTTTATTATTTCATGAATTTCAGAGTCAGAGTCAGAGTCTCAGAGTCAGAGTCAGAATCTCAGAATTTCATGAAATAATTTAAAAAAAATGCGTGGGGCTCCGCGCAATTTCTATGTCTAGCCAGGTACAGCTAAGCAGCTGGGGGCTGGAATCCGCAGCGCAGGGATGCCCAAGCTTTCTGGGCACCCCCCGCTGCAAATTGCAGCCCGCAGCCGCCCCAGAAGATGGCACGTTCATTGAAGCGCCATCCTCTGGCGCTGAACCCCGCTCTTCCAGCGGCCCTGGTAGCGGTGGCACGCTGGGTAATAAAGAGGTTAGGGCCAGCTTTGTATTATCAGATGGCCCTAAGCCCGAAATTTATGGCGGTCACGCCAATATTAGACATGACCGCCATGAATTTCTATTAAATTGTTTTAAAAAAAACACAACACAAAGACATTTTTTTATTAGAAATAAAAAAAAAGCCATTAGGCACTCCATCTTTAATTAAAAAAATCCTCTTCCGTCCGACGCAGTCCAAAACGCGATGTCCTCTCTGCTACATCCCCTGTGCATAGATATAGATGTCTATGCACAGGGAATGAGCAGACTGAGAACAATCTCAGCTCTGCTACATCATCTCTGTGCACAGACATTCATGTCTGTACACAGGGAATGAGCAGACTGAGAACAATCTCAGCTCTGCTACATCAGGCAGCAGGCGGGCTCTAGGACCCTGGAGCTGGCAGCCAGCACACTGAGCAGAGAGGACTCTTATCTGTGCGAGTTTCCCAGCGATTACAGTTGCAAAGTAAACGAGTCCAATGCAAATAAATGACAAAACTAGGATTGCTTCAGGCTGAAGCTTCCGAGACACATCTGTGATTTGTAAATCGCACACTACTCGCTATTACTCACTTCCCCATTCATTAACATTGGACTCGCTAGACTCGCAACGAGTAGCGAGTCCTGTGCTCGGACTCGCTAGAGTCAAGCGATTCCGAGTAATTTAGGATTCGCCCATCACTACCCAGGTGCACGCTAATAAATCACCTTCAACCAGCAAGGTGTGGGAGGCGACTTGCCATGCATACAATGGACCTGCATAGGACACCATTCACACTGATACATGATGCAGAGTGTCTGAAAGCTACCCAACCGCTCTGCTGCCTGAGCATTGGGCCGCACAGTACGATGCTTCTGCACCACTAGATGAATGGCGCCCCTAGGGGCCCAACTGCACCCTGGATAGATAAAAAAGTGCAAAAAGTTTTTTATATGGTAAACAAAAAACTTTAATAAATGGGATATTGGTTCATGTATTGGCCAAGACATTTAAGCTGTTGATTCACGTCACAGCTTCCCATGCTCATCAGTCCTATCAAAATTGTACAAAAAAATACTAGAAAAAGCAGCATCAAAAAACCTTACCATCCATGCCAAAAACAGAAACCAATTGCACTTACAGGATGCAGTCAGAGCCCATATGTACAAAAACTTTTTGTACTTTATCTATCCAGAGTGCAGTTGGACCCCATGGGGCGCCATTCACCTAGTGGTGCAGAAGCATCGTACTGTGCAGCCCAATGCTCAGGCAGCAGAGCGGTTGGGTAGCTTTCAGACACTCTGCATCATATGTATCAGTGTGAATGGTGTCCTATGCAGGCCCATTGTATGCATGGCAGGTCGCCTCCCACACCTTGCTGGTCGAGGTGGTTTATCAGCCTGCACCTGGGCTTGCTTCACATATGGGCTCTGACTGCATCCTGTAAGTGCAATTGGTTTCTGTTTTTGGCATAGATGGTAAAGAACTAGAAATCCCAAATAAAAACCTTTATATGCAGCTTTGTACTATTCTTATAGATTCAACCTTTCATGTAGCTATGTCTCATTTTTGCAGATTCACCCTTAATATGCAGCAATGT
Organism: Allobates femoralis; assembly: GCA_033576535.1. Taxonomy (NCBI): domain Eukaryota; kingdom Metazoa; phylum Chordata; class Amphibia; order Anura; family Aromobatidae; genus Allobates; species Allobates femoralis. The sequence goes on along the minus strand of JARQOC010000004.1, from coordinate 31,128,971 downwards.
CCTATTCTCATAGAGTCACCCTTTTATGTAGCTTTGTCCTGTTGTTATAAATTGACTCTTTACATGCATCTATGTCCTATTTTTATATATTATTATTATTTATTTATAGAGCATCATTTGTTCCATGGTGCTGTACATGAGAAGGGATACATACAAAACAAGTTAAAAATACAATAAACAAACTAACAGTGACAGACTGATACAGAGGGGAGGGGATCCTGCCCGCGTGGCTTACATTTTATAGGATGATGGGGAGGAGTCCATGAGATTCACACTTAATATGCAGCTATGTCCCATTCTTATGGATTCACCCTTTATATGCAGCTATTTCCTTCTTTTGCGGATTTACCCTTTATATGCAGTAATGTCCTATTATAGCAGTTTCACTCTTTATATGCAGCTATATACTATTCTTATAGATTCACCGTTAGATGCAATGCAGCTATGTCCAACTCTTAAAGATTCACCCTTTATAAGCAGTTATTTCTTATGTTTGCAAATATAACCTTTAGATACAGGTATGTGCCATTCTTACAGATTCACCCTTTATATGCAGCTATGTCCTACTGTTGCTGATTAATCCTTTTTATAAACAGCTCTTACCCAGGCTGCAGAATGTAGAGTCATCTTATGACATCAATAATATTTGCCTATATTATATAGGAAGTAAAGTTCAGGCTCCTGTGGGGGTGAGTGGGGGATTTGTCATCTGAATTGCATTTCAATGATTTGTGCGCCCATTTGGGATGCAGAAGTGAATTAGTTCACTGTGTTAGAATTTGATTTTGCTGAATTTATAAGAAAAATATGACCCACCCCAAGGTCGTGGGGTACCCGGTTCCGGGCGTTGATTAACTGGGGATGTCACGGGTGGCCTGTGCCCCATCCCATGGCCCTGGCGGTCGCTGAAAAAGGGGTTAAAAATAGAAAAATAAAGAAAGTTAATGATGCCACCTATAATATCCAGTAATGATACCGGCCCTGCTTGCAGACCTCCGGGGTGATGATGAGGCAGCTCTGTTGGTAACGCTCCTCATAGGTGGAGTGGGGTCCCCGAGACAGTGATGAATGATAGAGATTTTACACAGGGAGGCAGCTCTCCACACAGCCTTGTTCCTTTTGCTGCAGGGGAAGGCGGCTCATCAGGTGGAGATGCTGGCACACAGTCTGTTATGAGGAAGCAAGAGTATGGCTCCCCCAGCGCAGGCCAATAAAACAACACACAGTCTTTGACTCTGAACTTTACTGGTGACTCAGGCAGCAAACAGTCTTTACACAGTCAACGGATGTTGCTGGGCTGGGTAGTCACCAGAGAACTAGGACGTCTCACTGGGACCCTCGGTGATGTACCTGCCTGGTCCTTTCATCTGTCCTTACTGTGCTCTCCCTCTGTTCCTTCCTCAGCCCTCCTGTGCACAGAGCCCTCCACCGGTCCCCACGGATTCTTATGGATGGTTCCTGTCTTGAGGCCTTCGGATCCTATACAGGGCCTTAGGGGATTATGCCGGGTGTTGGCCGCGACTTCTGAAGAAGCACATGCCCTCCGGTTTGATGGCTCGGGGTTGAATGCCCGCACTGCTCTCGGAGCTGATCCTCCGGTTTTGGACTGGATCCTTCCGGCCGGGAGTCGTACCGGTCCGAATTTGGGTGCACCTCAACACCCTAGGATCCCCTTCTTCCTTCTTGCCACCTGTACTGAGGTGCCCTCCTCTGTGCTTCTCGCAGGGTTCACTTCCAGCCTCTCCCTAACTTTCCCGCTTTCCACTACCCACCTAAGCTCCTCCCACCAGGACCAGTTTCCTATCAACGGTTAACCCTATGGTCCCCTGGCCTAAGGTGTGTGGATGCGTGTGGTGAGGGTCCCCTATTGACATCCCAGTCCTCTGGTCACAGTGATACTACACACTCTGGTCTAGGTGCGGTACCCCTACGTAGCGTTCCGACCAGTGGGGCGCCACAAATAGATGAATTGATTTTCCTGTTATACTCTATGGAAAATTAACTCAACAAAAATGGTAACGCAGGCAAACTCATCTCTGCTAAATCCCGCCGATCTGAGCACACGGGTCCGTCTACCATGCAGATAATGTGTACAATCATCTTCCCAGAAAAGAATCTCTCCAGATTTTTGTGCTGATTGGTAAAGTGAAATTACATTGTACAGTACGTCCCTGTAATATTGAGGGAAATAATCTGATTTGTTAACGACATGTATGCGAGAAAAAAATTATACCCTCACTTGCTGTCACTTTTTTTCAGAAGTGATAGTTCCCTTAAAGAATAGCCATTGTACTATTTATTTCATGAATTAATATTATACTCGAAAACAAAAAAAATATAATATATTGTATTAGAAATCTAATTTTCGTGCTCTCAAATTCTCAATTCCTGTATAAACTCTTCAGTGAATGCAGATAGGAGATGACGGTTGGTGCTCATATAGTTCTATGGAGAATTCACGATGAATTGTCTCCATCTCTAACTCCTCCCTCCATGGAATGTTAAAAGCACCAACCGTCTTCTCCTAATCTGTCTTCACATTTTACACTGAGATTAAAATATCAGTTCAGGAACAGAAAGAAGCAGATTTCTCTGATAAGATATATTACGAAGTCTCTAGGGATGAGCGAGTCTACTCGTTAATAATCATTACTCGGCGAATAGTAGGGTACTCGCTCTACTCGTTACTCTGCGAGTTTCCTAGCGATTACTTGCACAGTAACGAGTCCAATGTAAATCAAGGGAAATGCAATTCCTCTGCTGCTGGACCCAATAAAGAGGTCTGGCAGCAGAGGAAAAACCTGCAATTCCCTAATTCATTGTTTAGAAGCCGGCGGTCAAAAGCCGTAAACTGTAGATTCAAACCGGATTCTCCCGGTCCGGGGCAATCCGGTACCATAGAGTCCCATGTTACGGGGAGCCGGATTGCACCGGACCGGGTGAATCTGGTTTTGACCAATTTTTAGCATTGTACCCCAAACCGGATTCTCCCAGATTGCCCCGGTCCGGAGCAATCCGGCGCCCCGTAACATGTGACTCTATGGTACCGGATTGCCCCGGATCGGGAGAATTCGGTTTTAATTTACAGCTTACGGCTTTTTACTGGCGGCTTCTATACAATGAATTAGGGAATTGCAGGTTTTTCCTCTGCAGCCAGACCTCTTTATAGGGTCTAGCAACAGAGGAATAAATCTCAATACTCGCTTCACCATTGACTTAAATAAGACTCGTTATACTCGTAACAAGTATCGAGTATCGGGACCTACTCGTTACGAGTCTAGAGAGTCAGAATATTTCAGTACTCGCTCATCCCTAGAAGTCTCTTATTTTCATGTTTACTAATGATTTATGAACTACAATTTGAAACAATGGTAAAAAAGCAATTCCTGTATTATGGAGAACACACAGTTAGTAGCAAGTCGCGGTTCCGATTTTTGGACATTTTCCCGCCGCGGTTGTCATGCTATTAATTTTAGCTGGAAATGATTCCCATCGGATAATAAGCAAGTGACCCGGTATGTGTAGGGATATAGCTACTTACCTGCTGACTGTGGTTCCATATGAAGATGCTGCTCCGGGATATGTGTGAGAAGTAGCAGAGACGCTGATCTAACACTGCTTTATAAGCTGCTCTCACCCCTCCCTGAGCAGATATTTCACTCTATGATTATTTCCTGCTCTGGAAGAACGGATGACGATTGTGTAATCAGGACGTCTGAGAATGGCCGGGGTCCTCCGGAGGAACTGGGTTAACAAGGTGCCAACCTGGGAAAGGGACGGTTTTGGAGAATCTGCATAGAGAGAGTGAGCCAGGGGTAGTGTGGGGTGCTAAAATCATTAAGAGGAAAGAAGACCTCGCAGAGTGTGTTTGGGTCTTTGCTTCCGCAAAGTTTGGCCGCCCCTGGGACCACGGCGCTGGATGAGAGTCTTACGACCTCCACTTGTTTCTGCATCGAAAGCCGAACTGTAAAACATATGAAGACACATAATGGTAAAGGACAAAACACTTCTGCTTTTAGTGGATTTACTCCACTTTAAAACTTGCAATGGGTGTAGAATAGGGAAGAGCAAACCGGAACGGTAAAGTTCGGGGTTCATACCGGACACTTAGTTTTCGGTAACAATCTCAAAAATGTAAATTGAAGTCCATGTTACTGTTCAGCTTTGATAGCCAAATAAAGCTTGTTTAAAGGATACAGCGCAGGCAATCAACAACATTTTCGGTTGTGGGCATGCCAAGTACTGGCATGGCTGTGATTGGCCATCCGCATTGTGTCATAGGGTCTATATAGGACCCGGTGACCCAATGCTTGGCACACACTGTCCTCTGTGAGTTGACAAACACAAAGCCCCCTTACATATTGTACACTTGCACCCTTTAAAGCCATCATGGGGAACTAAAGGGTGTTTTTAGCCTTATCTAACTACATAAAGAAATACTTAAAAAAAAAACACCCTATATTTGTTAACCAGCCAAGGTAAAGCAGACAGCTTTGGGCTGAAGTAATCAGGCAGGGAAGGTACATGGTTATCAGGTAGTGCTTCAACACAAAACTCATGACGCAACCGCATTCAAGACTTCTCCCGTTCATCCGTCATACTCTGGAACACTCTGCCCCAACATATCAGACTCTCACCTACCCTGGAAACCTTCAAAAGAAACCTGAAGACCCATCTCTTCTGACAGGCCTACAACCTACTGTGAGCCTCAGTCCACCAAACCACCATACGACCAACTCCACCCTCTCCTAATGTATCTTCACCCGCTCCCTCGTAGATTGTGAGCCCTCGCGGACAGTGACCTCTCTCCTTCTGTGACTGATATTGTCCATGTTTATTGAACTTGTCTCTACACATGTGAAGCGCCATGGAATTAATGGTGCTATAATAAATAATAATAATAATAATAATAGTAATATTGTCTTTTTAGATCTCAATATTTTCCATTCCAATGGGACCATTAGTACTAAGAGTCAGTGGGTGCCAATAGCTATGTGCACTTTCCCAGTGGCCATTATAATAAATGGATTTGTAAATATTCCTGTAAATCAATTAATGAGGATAAGGAGAAACTGTACAACCCTGGATGATAATAAGTTCCAATCTCAGATTTTAACCCCTTCGCAATCAAGGGCATGATAGTACGCCCTTGGTCGCCTTCCTTCCTTTCATGCAAGCTCACGCACCGAGCTCACATCATCCCCCGCTCATGATCTGATCAGCTGAGCAACGTCACAGGCAGAAAATGATCATTTGTGCTGTGCAGGGGACGGTGAAGCACGTCTCTGCATAACACTAGCAATTCTACACTGCGGTTTATGGGGAACTCTAGGGGGAAGTGTAAAATAAAGGAAATAGTTAAAAAAAGTTTTTTAAAATATGAAAAAAAAATAAAAAAACAAAGTTGAAATCACCCCCTTTTTGACCTATTGAAAATAAAACTATTCAAAAAGTAAAAAAATCTACATATATGGTATTGCCGCGTTCAGAAACGCCTGATCTATCAAAATATAAAATCAAATAATCGGATTTGGGAACTGCGGAATGATGAAAAGTCCAAACGTCACAGTTATGTTTTGCCCCCCTCCCCTCCCTTCTCCCTTCATTTATGTACCCTCCCTTTCCTCTCGCTATTTATGAAAAAAAATTTGAATAAACATATATGGAAACACAATTATGTTTTGCAATAAAATGCAATAACGGACGATAAAACATCACATCGACCCAAAAATAGTGTCATTAGAAACGTCAGCTCAAGACGCAAAATATAAGCCGTCACACAGCCCCGGATCCCGAAAAATGAGAATCCTATGGGGCATGGAAACTGGTGTACATCTTATTCTTTAAAAGCTTCTGAATTGTTATTTTTTACCACTTAGATAACAGTTAAAGTAACATGCTAGGTATCTACGAACTCGTACCGACCAGAGGCATCATACCGTCACGTCAGTGTTACCATATAGTAATGAGCTGAGGCATCATACCGTCACGTCAGTGTTACCATATAGTACTGACCCAAGGCATCATACCGACATATCAGTGTTACCATATAGTACTGACCCGAGACATCATACCGACACCTCAGTGTTACCATATAGTACTGACCCCAGACATCATACCGACACCTCAGTGTTACCATATAGTACTGACCTGAGACATCATACCAACACATCAGTGTTACCATATAGTACTGACCTGAGGCATCATACCGACACGTCAGTGTTACCATAAAGTACTGACCCGAGACATCATACCGACACGTCAGTGTTACCATATAGTACTGACCCCAGACATCATACCGACACGTCAGTGTTACCATATAGTACTGACCCGAGACATCATACCGCCACATCAGTATTACCATATAGTACTGACCCGAGACATCATACCGACACATCAGTGTTACCATATAGTACTGACCCCAGGCATCGTACCGACACATCAGTGTTACCATATTGTACTGACCCCAGACATCATACCGACACGTCAGTGTTACCATATAGTACTGACCCCAGACATCATACCGACACCTCAGTGTTACCATATAGTACTGACCCGAGGCATCATACCGACACATCAGTGTTACCATATAGAACTGACCCAAGACATCATACCGACACCTCAGTGTTACGATATAGTACTGACCCGAGACATCATATCGACACGTCAATGTTACCATATAGTACTCACCCAAGACATCATACTGACACGTCAGTGTTACCATATAGTACTGATCCGAGACAACATACCGACAGGTCAGTATTACCATATAGTACTGACCCGAGACATCATACCGACACATCAGTGTTACCATATAGCACTGACCCGAGACATCATACCGACACGTCAGGGTTACCATATAGTACTGACCCCAGACATCATACCGACACGTCAGTGTTACCATATAGTACTGACCCCAGACATCATACCGACACGTCAGTGTTACCATATACTACTGACCCCAGACATCATACCGACACGTCAGTATTGCCATATAGTACTGACCCGAGACATCATACTGACACGTCAGTGTTACCATATAGTACTGACCCGAGACATTATACCGTCACGTCAGTGTTACGATATAGTACTGACCCGAGACATCATACCGACACGTCAGGGTTACCATATAGTACTGACCCCAGACATCATACCGACACGTCAGTGTTACCATATAGTACTGACCCCAGACATCATACCGACACGTCAGTGTTACCATATAGTACTGACCCGAGACATCTTATCGACACGTCAGTGTTACCATATAGTATTGACCCGAGACATCATACCGACACGTCAGTGTTACCATATAGTACTGACCCCAGACATCATACCGACACATCAGTGTTACCATATAGTACTGACCCCAGGCATCGTACCGACACATCAGTGTTACCATATAGTACTGACCCCAGACATCATACCGACACGTCAGTATTGCCATATAGTACTGACCCGAGACATCATACTGACACGTCAGTGTTACCATATAGTACTGACCCGAGACATTATACCGTCACGTCAGTGTTACGATATAGTACTGACCCGAGACATCTTATCGACACGTCAGTGTTACCATATAGTATTGACCCGAGACATCATACCGACACGTCAGTGTTACCATATAGTACTGACCCCAGACATCATACCGACACATCAGTGTTACCATATAGTACTGACCCCAGGCATCGTACCGACACATCAGTGTTACCATATAGTACTGACCCCAGACATCATACCGACACCTCAGTGTTACCATATAGTACTGACCCCTGACATCATACCGACACCTCAGTGTTACCATATAGTACTGACCCCAGGCATCATACCGACACCTCAGTGTTACCATATAGTACTGACCCCAGACATCATACTGACACCTCAGTGTTACCATATAGTACTGACCCCAGACATCATACCGACACCTCAGTGTTACCATATAGTACTGACCCCAGACATCATACCGACACATCAGTGTTACCATATAGTACTGACCTGAGGCATCATACCGACACCTCAGTGTTACCATATTATTATTATTATTATTTGTTTATATAGCGCCATTATATTCCATGGCGCTTTACATGCTAAAAGGGCAGACTAGGACAAGTAACATATATTACCTCAAAAGTCCACCAACTGTCAATGCCTCACCTTACACAAAACCACTTCAAAATCACCCAGAATTCCCTATCAAGGGCTCTCAGATGAATAATGAGTACAATTTCTATTTTTAAGTGATCACTTTATTAGTCATAAATTTATAATTATTCCATAAAAACCATTAAAAAGATTATAATTTATATTACATAGGAGTATCCTGATAACATAAATGATTTATATCTGGGTCCAGGACTAAGACCACCTACATCAATATTTATACAGTATAAATTACACAATGATTGGTAATACCAGGTATATAGGGGAATGCTATTTATTTATCTGTTTATCACTTCAGGCAGCCATACACTCAGTAGTGTATCTTGACTCTCTTATCTCATACAAGACCTGAGCACCTATGCACTGGCCCTCTCCTCAACACAGGCCACAATGCAATGCTTCAATTGTAGCTGCCAATTCTCTTGTATATCTAGATCTCAAACCGTGTATGCATACCCGTGCACTAATAGTGCCCCTTCTAATCCGAGTTACATCTAGTGTACTGCTGCCCTCGTGGTACGTTCCTAGTTTCCCCTTTAGTATCTCATACCTGGTTAAGAGTTGTTTGTGGCCACAGTCCTGGCACCCCCACCGCCAACGTCCGTTTCGTCTCCTTCCTCAGGGCGTCAAGTGACATAGTAACAATACAAGTAACAATAAATGTTACAATTCGGTTGTACAGATACAAGAGGGAAGAAATCCTGTCCGCGAGGGCTCACAGTCTACGAGGGGCGGGTGGGGATACAGTGGGAGGGGGAAGTTCCAGTCGTGAGGCGGTGTGGTGGACCGGGTCTTATTGCAGGTGGTAGGCTTGGCGGAAGAGGTGGGTTTTCAGGCTTCTTTTGAAGGTTCCCAGGGTAGGAGAATGTCTGATGTGTTGGGGCAGTGAGTTCCAGAGTCTGGGTGAAGCACGGGAGAAATCCTGTTTGCGGTTGTGCGAAGAGGAGATGAGGGGGGAGTAGAGGAGAAGCTCTTGGGAGGATCGCAGGTTGCGTGAGGGTAGTTATTGGGAGACCATGTCAGATGTATGGAGGGGACAGGTTGTGAATGGATTTGTATGTTATGGTTAATGTTTTAAACCAGGATCTCTGGGAAGTAGGGAGCCAGTGAAGGGCTTGGCAGAGGGGGGAAACAGGGGAGTAGCGGGGAGACTGATGGATTAGGCGGGCAGCGGAGTTCAAGATAGATTGGAGAGGTGCAAGGGAGGTATTGGGGAGGCCGGTAAGCAGGAGGTTGCAGTAATCGATGCGGGAGATGATGAGAGCGTGAATGAATAAGGGTTTTAGCAGTGTCGTGGTCAAGGAAAGTGCGAATCCTATAGATGTTTTTGAGCTGGAGTCGGCAGGAGGTGGCGAGAGCCTGGATGTGGGGCTTGAAGGAGAGGGAAGAGTCAAGGATAACCCCAAGGCACTTGTCATGGGGGACTGGAGAGAGAGAGTAGTCGTTGACGACGATGGATAGGTCAGGTAGTGAGGGGGAGCGTCTTGGGGGGAAGACTATGAACTCGGTTTTGTCCATGTTCAGCTTAAGGAAGCGAGCAGAGAAGAAGGATGAGATGGCGGACAGGCAGTGTGGAATTTTGGATAGAAAGGAGGCAATGTCAGGACCAGACAGGTAGATTTGGGTGTCATCGGCGTAGAGGTGATATTGGAGGTCATGGGACTCAATGAGTTGCCCTAGGCCGAGAGTGTAAATTGAGAACAGTAATGGTCCAAGAACCGAATCCTGGGGGACCCCGACAGATAGGGGGTAGGGCGAGGAGGATGTGTGGGAGTGGGTAACGCTGAAGGTGCGGTCCGTTAAGTATGAGGAGATCTAAGAGAGGGCAAGGTCCATGATGCCAAGAGATTCCAGGATCTGTAGTATAAGGGAGTGGTCAACAGTGTCGAAGGTGGCGGACAGGTCGAGGAGGAGGAGAACAGAGTAGTGGCGCTTGCTTTTGGCAGTCAGTAGGTCATTTGTGACTTTGGTCAGGGCTGTTTTAGTGGAGTGGAGGGGTCGAAAGCCAGATTGCAGGCGGTCAAAGAGGGAGCAGGAGGAGAGGTGAGAGGACAGCTCAGAGTGGACATGCTGTTCAAGTAGTTTAGAGGCGAAAGGGAGGAGAGATATAGGGCGGTAGTTGGAGACAGTTGTGGGATCGAGGGAGGGTTTTTTGAGGATGGGTGTGATCAAGGCGTGTTTGAAGGCTGAGGGGAAGGTGCCGGTGGTGAGTGATAGGTTGAGATAAGATGAGTTAGGGCTGGGATGATAACGGAGGTGAGGTTGGGAATGAGGTGGGATGGGAGCGGGTCGTGGGCACTGGTGGTGAGGTGTGATTTTGACAGGAGGGAGGAGAGCTGGTCTTCAGTTATAGGGGGGAAGCAGTTGATGAAAGGAGAGGGCAGTATAGGTGAGAGGGGAGGCTGTGGGGACAGTGGATCAAAGCTGTCTCTGATTCTGTCAATCTTTTCTTTGAAGAAGGAGGCAAAGTCTTCTGCAGAGATAAGGGGAGAGGGAGGGGGAGCAGGCGGGCGGAGTAAGGGATTGAAGGTTTTGAAAAGTTGCATGGGGTGGTGGACAGGGAGGTTATTAGGGATAAGAAGAAGGTTTATTTGGCGGTGGCAAGTGCAGTCTTGAAGGCAATGAGGGACTGTTAGAACAGCGCAAAATGCTCAGCGGAACGTGATTTTTTCCATCGCCTCTCGGCGACCCTGGATGCCCGTCTCAGGTCTTTAGTGAGGGCGGTGTGCCAGGGTTGCCTATTAGTACGTGGAGCGTGATATGTGAGGGGGGCTGCTAGGTCGAGGGCCTTGGTTAATGTGGTGTTGTAAAGGGTGTTGGCAGTGTCTGTGTCACGTATAGATGTTATGTTGGTGAGAGATATATAGTACTCACCCCAGACATCATACCGACACCTCAGTGTTACCATATAGAACTGACCCCAGACATCATACCGACACATCAGTGTTACCATATAGTACTGACCTGAGGCATTATACCGATACGTTAGTGTTACCATATAGTACTGACCCCAGTCATCATACCGACACCTTAGTGTTACCATATAGTACTGACCCCTGTCATCATACCGACACCTCAGTGTTACCATATAGTACTGACCCCAGACATCATACCGACATGTCAGTTTTACCATATAGTACTGACCCCAGACATCATACCGACACCTCAGTGTTACCATATAGTACTGACCCGAGACATCATACCGACACGTCAGTGTTACCATATAGTACTGACCTGAGGCATCATACCGACACCTCAGTGTTACCATATAGTACTGACCCGAGGCATCATACCGACACGTCAGTGTTACCATATAGTACTGACCTGAGGCATCGTACCGACACCTCAGTGTTACCATATAGTACTGATCCCAGACATCATACTGACACCCCAGTGTTACCATATAGTACTGACCCCAGACATCATAACGACACATCAGTGTTACCATATAGTACTGACCCCAGACATCATACCGACACATCAGTGTTACCATATAGTACTGACCCGAGGCATCATACCGACATCTCAGTGTTACCATATAGTACTGACCCGAGGCATCATACCGACACATCAGTGTTACCATATAGTACTGACCTGAGGCATCATACCGACACCTCAGTGTTACCATATAGTACTGACCCCAGACATCATACCGACACCTCAGTGTTACCATATAGTACTGACCTGAGGCATCATACCGACACCTCAGTGTTACCATATGGTACTGACCTGAGACATCATACCGACACATCAGTGTTACCATATAGTACTGACCCCAGACACCATACCGACACGTCAGTGTTACCATATAGTACTGACCCGAGGCATCATACCGACACCTCAGTGTTACCATATAGTACTGACCCCAGACATCATACCGACACATCAGTGTTACCATATAGTACTGACCCGAGGCATCATACCAACACCCCAGTGTTACCATATAGTACTGACCCGAGGCATCATACCGACACGTCAGTATTACCATATAGTACTGACCCCAGACATCATACCGACACATCAGTGTTACCATATAGTACTGACCCCAGACATCATACTGACATGTCAGTGTTACCATATAGTACTGACTCCAGACATCATACTGACATGTCAGTGTTACCATATAGTACTGACCCCAGACATCATACCGACACCTCAGTGTTACCATATAGTACTGACCCCAGACATCGTACCGACACCTCAGTGTTACCATATAGTACTGACCCCAGACATCATACCGACACCTCAGTGTTACCATATAGTACTGACCCCAGATATCATACCGACATGTCAGTGTTACCATATAGTACTGACCCCAGATATCATACCGACACCTCAATGTTACCATATAGTACTGACCCCAGACATCATACCGACACCTCAGTGTTACCATATAGTACTGACCCGAGACATCATACTGACACCTCAGTGTTACCATATAGTACTGACCCCAGACATCATACCGACACATCAGTGTTACCATATAGTACTGACCTGAGACATCATACCGACACCTCAGTGTTACCATATAGTACTGACCCCAGACATCATACCGACATGTCAGTGTTACCATATAGTACTGACCGGAGACATCATACCGACACGTCAGTGTTACAATATAGTACTGACCCGAGACATCATACCGACACCTCAGTGTTACCATATAGTACTGACCCCAGACATCATACCGACACATCAGTGTTACCATATAGTACTGACCTGAGACATCATACCGACACCTCAGTGTTACCATATAGTACTGACCCCAGACATCATACCGACATGTCAGTGTTACCATATAGTACTGACCGGAGACATCATACCGACACGTCAGTGTTACCATATAGTACTGACCCGAGACATCATACCGACACCTCAGTGTTACCATATAGTACTGACCCCAGACATCATACCGACACATCAGTGTTACCATATAGTACTGACCCCAGACATCATACCGACATGTCAGTGTTACCATATAGTACTGACCCCAGACATCATACCGACACCTCAGTGTTACCATATAGTACTGACCCGAGACATCATACCGACACCTCAGTGTTACCATATAGTACTGACCCCAGACATCATACCTACACCTCAGTGTTACCATATAGTACTGACCCGAGACATCATACCGACACCCTCAGTGTTACCATATAGTACTGACCCGAGACATCATACCGACACGTCAGTGTTACCATATAGTACTGACCCCAGACATCACACCGACACCTCAGTGTTACCATATAGTACTGACCCCAGACATCATACCGACACCTCAGTGTTACCATATAGTACTGACCCCAGACATCATACCGACACCTCAGTGTTACCATATAGTACTGACCCGAGACATCATACCGACACCTCAGTGTTACCATATAGTACTGACCCAGACATCATACAGACACGTCAGTGTTACCATATAGTACTGACCCCAGACATCATACCGACACCTCAGTGTTACCATATAGTACCGACCCCAGACATCATACCGACACCTCAGTGTTACCATATAGTACTGACCCGAGGCATCATACCGACACCTCAGTGTTACCATATAGTACTGACCCCAGACATCATACCTACACCTCAGTGTTACCATATAGTACTGACCCGAGACATCATACCGACACCTCAGTGTTACCATATAGTACTGACCCGAGACATCATACCGACACGTCAGTGTTACCATATAGTACTGACCCCAGACATCACACCGACACCTCAGTGTTACCATATAGTACTGACCCCAGACATCATACCGACACCTCAGTGTTACCATATAGTACTGACCCCAGACATCATACCGACACCTCAGTGTTACCATATAGTACCGACCCCAGACATCATACCGACACCTCAGTGTTACCATATAGTACTGACCCGAGGCATCATACCGACACCTCAGTGTTACCATATAGTACTGACCCGAGGCATCATACCGACACCTCAGTGTTACCATATAGTACTGACCCCAGACATCATACCGACACCTCAGTGTTACCATATAGTACTGACCCCAGACATCACACCGACACCTCAGTGTTACCATATAGTACTGACCCCAGATATCATACTGACACCTCAGTGTTACCATATAGTACTGACCCGAGGCATCATACCGACACCTCAGTGTTACCATATAGTACTGACCCCAGACATCATACCGACACGTCAGTGAATGGCTCTTGGAAGAAGGAGAGGGAAAATGAAAAACGGAAAATCAACCATGGGTGAAAAGGTTAACTGACAGATTTAAACAGAAGAAATGCCCTAATAATATCATCTATAAAGCTAAATTCCAGCGTAAGAGACTGGAACTAGATTTTCTTTTACACCCCAATCCCTGTATACCAATCAATGATACTTTCTCCTCCAATTTTGTAACTGCATACAGTAATGAAAACCTATGTATATGGCAGATACTACAGAGACATTGTGGGATGATAGAGAATGATCCAATTCTCAAGACCCTGGATCCCAATAAACCGGATGGGTATTACATTCCGAGGGGCCCCCAGCACACTGACAACACTCAGCACATCCTCATCTGGCAGTATCTTGGGGGAGAACTTAAAGGAATCTTTTTATTAATTGTTATACGGTTTGTCCAAAAGCCTCTGCTGCAAGATTATACAGCAAAAGAGGTCCTCTCTCTATATATTATACATAATATACAGCAAAAGAGGTCCTCTCTCTCTTTTAAGCTCCTTAACCTGAGTTCTAGGTTTGATCTCTTTTGCCTTTGGCGCATGCGCGCAGTGTTTTCTTCCCACTATATGTATAAACAAAATAAAAGGGCGGTCTAATGGAGCGCTAAGAAGGAGAGGATTGCTAATCTTATATTAAAGCATCCAAACCTTTATTAAGATGTCCCCTATACGCCACAACATGTTTCGACAGTCTACAGCCGTCTTCCTCAGGTGATATAAGGGACTTTATCACAGAAATGCTTTATATAAGGAGTGGAAGCCTGGCCCCAGGACTCTAATTGGTTAATTGTAAATTTCTAACATTTAACCCATGATGATCCTAATACCCGGCTCTCAGGCTTCCCACAACCCATAATAAAATATATTTGATATGTATAATACATTAAAACTCCCTATAAAAGCACATTATGTGTTATAAAAAAAGATAATTAAAAAAACACACATATAATTCCATATAAATTCATAAATGTCCATATAAAATATCCATATAAATATAAAATACATTAAAATCCATACTTTAAAACCAATTAAAAATGTCACTATACGTCCCATATTATCCAATTCTTACATTATTAATGTGCATATATTGCACTACCCCCAATATAAATGCAATCTAAAAGGATCTTCCAACATTATTATTTAGCCACATTATCCAGCGTTAAATTGTGTCCCTCGGGGCTTAAAGTCCCCGGCTTGTAGATCCAAAAATGTTCTTTCTTAATTAGATTAGCCAATGGATTATTCCTTCTACTGTTCACCTTGTCTATAATGACGAGTTCTCGCGATAACTCGTCATGTGACCGGAAACTGCTACCGGGATTATGACGTCACCGCAGGTCCTACAGGTCCTCACTAGTAGTGAATAGTAGTGAGGACCTGCAGTCACATGACGAGTTATTGCGATAACTCGTCATGTGACCAGAAACCGCTACCGGGATTATGACGTCACCGCAGGTCCTACAGGTCATCACTACTATTCACTACTAGTGAGAGGACCTGTAGGACCTGCGGTGACGTCATAATCTCGGCAGCGGTTTCTGGTCACATGACGAGTTATCGCGGAAACGCTGCCGGGATCACATCTCCGACAGGTAGGCAGTGCTGGAAGCGTCGCTGGATGGATTAGAGAGGTGAGTATCGATTTTTTTTTATTTTTAACCCTTGATTTTACTTCATTTCAGTTCCGCAATGTATGTATATACTTTGCGGAACCGAAATCAAACTGAAATCCAACATGACCTCGAACTGCCGAATTTGAAGCAAATTATTCTAATTCAACGAACGATTCGAACATCCCCAAAATCAGCTCGGATTTGAGATTGGCGAACAATTCGATTTGAACACCGCTCATCTCTAGTCGTGTTGTATAGAGACAGGGCTTCAGCGACAGCAGGGAACCTGAGGAGGCCTTATACCCGCTTAATGTGGAGACTCACTGTGCACCTGGTCACCCGACAACAGTGCTCTGGACATCTTTACCTGTGAATACCATCAGTAAAAAGGTAAAAGAGACTTTCTTCAGTGTGTGTGCATTATTCCTCTCCGTCCCCAGCCTCCATATAGACTGCTCCACCCTGATCCCAAGTCCTACTCCAAGCCGCCCTGCTCCATACTGCCCCGGAGGCCCAGCTCCACCTGTAGGGAGCTTTACTACCCTTGCCGCAATACCATCACCCTCTTGAGGACTGTGGCGGCTCTGGTGACCCATCACCAGGTACTACAGGTGGCGTCACGAGACAACAACTCTTTTCCCTTGTACATAACCCCTCTATTGAAGTGTCACCCAGGCCATGGGCTCAGGCACCGCCACCAGTGACATCCCCGTGAAACACCCTCTGAGCCTGATACCCCAGTACCCCCAGGGCCTGGGGCTCAACATAAGCTTCCTGGAATTCACACCTGCACTGTTTCCAGTATTTAGAATAAACCAGCCATCATGTATAGAGAAAGATGCAGGCTCCACATGTGAACCCGCATTAAAGCGTGGACACAACATGTGACGTAAATATACATCATGCTGTGAAGGGGTTAAACAGCGGTCTGGTATTATTGATCTGAGCTCAGTCATGTGGAACGTCTTTGTTCCTTGAAGTATCTACATTCCTCACGCTCCTTGGTCTCAGAATGCTTAAACAAAGCAAAGACTGAGAATATTAGGTAATTTCCACATGTAGCATTGTAGAAATGACAGCTCTCATGAATGAGATCTATGAAATCTCTTATTTGCTGCTTCTTATTTGCCTCAAAAAACTCAGCATGTGAACACAGTTCCAAAATCCCCTTCACATCATGTTTTTTGCTGTCCACGTGGATCCTGTTTTTTGAAGGATTACACGGACAGGCACAGATTAGTGTAAAGGGATGGCAATTATAGTCCAGGATCCTGTTTTTTGAAGGATCCATTGTGTGCATGGCAATGGGTGCAGCCACAGGACATCATGGTAATGTCAGTTCTGGAGACAGAGAGAGAGAGAGATCCTGAACAGAAATTGGGCTGGGAGTGCATTTGTTCTGAGCATGCTCAGTACCTAAAACCAGATCCAGGAAACAATCTTTTTTTTTAAGATAAGATAAACTTTATTGATCCCGGAGGAAATTACAGTATTACAGCAGCAGAACAAAGATCAAGAACATTTCACACATTTCACACGGATCCGGGACCATAGACTCTCATGTTATGTGTTATTGACCGCACTGGATTCGTAGAGTCCATTTTTGTCCAATGCACCCAAAATCGGAGCAGCCTGGATACTGGAAAAAAGAAGACACGAATGTTTCCTTGTCTGAATTCACACAAACGGTTGGCCATTTATGACCAATCTGTGCCCATAGGGATACATGGAAGGCAAAAGCAGATCCCTGCTTGTTTCAAAATAGATAGACCCGGATCACCAAAAACGTGGTGTGAAGCCAGCCTAACCTGTATGACTTGGGTGAAACGTTTTGGATCCATCCACAAGCTTCTCACAATAGTTGGTAGGAATTTGGGCCCATTCCTTCTGACAGAACTAATGTAACTGAGCCATGTTCTTCTCCTTTCACTTCCTTAAAGTAAACGTAGACAAAACTGAACTTATCATCTTTCCCCCATCTCGTGCACCTCCCTTACCTGATCTATCTATCACAATAAATTACATCACACTTTGCCGTGTACCTGAAGTCCGTTGCCCCGGAGTAACTCTTGACTATGCCTTATCCTTCAAACTGCACATCCAAGCTCTCACCACCTCCTGCTGCCTCCAACTCAATAATATTTCCAGAATCTGTCCCTTCCTCAACCCTCAATCTACTAAACTACTAGTGCATTCTTCCCTCATCATCTCCCGTCTCAGCTACTGCAACCTCCTCCTCTGTGGCCTCCCTGCTAACACTCTTGCACCTCTCCAATCTGTCCTAACTCTGCTGCCCAACTAATCCACCTCTCCCCTCACTATTCCTCCACTTCTCCCCTCTGCAAATCCCTCCACTTGCTCCTTATTCCCCAGTGTATCCAATTCAAACTACTAGCACTGACTTACAAAGGAGTCCACAATCTGTCCCCCCCCCCATACATCTCTGAACTAATCTCCCGATATCATCCAACTTGTAATCTTCGATCCTCCCAAGATCCTCCTTTCCTCCACACTTGTACGTTCTTCATCTAACCGCCTGCAAGACTTGACCCAAGCCTCCACATCCTCTGGAACTCTGCACCCCAAAACGTCTGACTATCTCCTACAATCGAAACCTCCTACAGCCTGCAATGACCACGGTGCCACCTCACCACCACTGGAACCAGCGCTCCACCACCACTGGACCCAGTGCTCCACCACACATTGGACCCTGTGCTCCACCACCACTGGACCTGGCGCTCCACCACCACTGGACCCAGTGCTCCACCACACACCGGACCCTGTGCTCCACCACCACTGGACCCTGTGCTCCACCACCACTGGACCCAGCACTCCACCACCACAGGACCCTGTGCTCCACCACCACTGGACCCGGCGCTCCACCACCACTGGACCCTGTGCTCCACCACACACCGGACCCTGTGCTCCACCACCACTGGACCCTGTGCTCCACCACCACTGGACCCGGCGCTCCACCACCACTGGACCCTGTGCTCCACCACCACTGGACCCTGTGCTCCACCACCACTGGACCCTGTGCTCCACCACACACCGGACCCTGTGCTCCACCACCACTGGACCCTGTGCTCCACCACACACCGGACCCTGTGCTCCACCACCACTGGACCCAGCGCTCCACCACCGGACCCTGTGCTCCACCACCACTGGACCTGGCGCTCCACCAGCATTGGACTCGGTACTCCACTACTATCGGACTCGGCGCTTCACCACCACCACCAGAGCAGACCTAACCTACTGTCTCTCTCCCCACCGCCCTGTAGAATGTAAGCCCACAAGGGCAGGGTCCTCTCTCCCCTCTGTATCGGTCTGTCAATGTTAGCTTGTTCGTTATATTTTGAACTTGTTTCTATGTAACCCTTTCTCATGCACAGCACAATGGAATCAATGGTTCTCTATAAATAAATAATAATAATGTTTGTAGGATGCCTAAAAGAGGAAAGGTTTATTCTGATTTCATGTCAGATAGTGAGAAAAACCTGCAGATGTGTCTTTTTATATAGTGGATGGAAATGACTGGTTTCAACTGCAGCTCTCAGATCAAAAATCTGCTGTTGTAAACTCAATCCTTCACCATTGTTATGTGGACGTTGGTCAACTCCTGGCACCAAGTAGGGAGGGCATCAATTTTGGCATTTGGAATCTCTTGAATACCTTTTTTTCTATTTGCATTATCATCTCTGTCCCTCACAATCTACATTCCCTAGCAGTATGTCTTTGGAGTGTGGGAGGAAACCCTAGAGCCTGGAGCTAACCACTAGTGATGAGTGACCACTACGATGTTTGGGTGCTCGGTACTTGAATCGAGCAGGTCGGATCCTTGGACGGGCTCAACTGTAGTACCTAGTATAATAGAAGTCACTGGGCAACTCAAGCATTTTTCCGGAAGAGTTTCTGGAAAAATACTCAAATTTCCCATTGACTCCATTATACTCTGTACTGGAGCCCATCCAAGGGCCGACCTGCTCGTTTTGAGTACTGAGAACTTGAGCATTGTAGTTCTCACTCATCACTAGTGGTTAGCTTTGCATCCGGAAGGAGTTTGTATGTTCTCGAAGTTTGTAGTACTTGCTCATCACTACTAACCGCTACGTCAGCGAGCTGCCCAGATATACTCCTCCAAAGTGTGGTCCACATCTCTATACACCATCCATTAATTACAATTTTAGTCATTACTGCTTTTTTTCAGAATTTTCAGCCAATATGTTGGAAGTCCACTTGGACACATGGAGACTTTGCATCTGGATGACATGATGAAGACAACAAGACAGTGGGAAAGCCCTATCGCAAAGATGATTTGGGCCTCTCACTATAAAGCTGGGCTATGCCAACAAGGAATGGTTGTTTTTATTTCTTTCCATGTCTATACTAGTTTCCTTAATCTGTGGATGATTTCCCTAAAATGCTGAGACTAATTCCACAGGTATTAAACCAATGAGGGCAGAGGTCCTTCCCTCCAAAAACCCAATAGGAGCGGTAAGTATCAGGATACAGTGGGTCACAGAGCAGAAACGAGACCAGACAGTTTTTAGGAGAAATAGAACTTTATACTAGAGGAGTGATGGGTAGAGATGAGCGATGTTCGATTCGAATAGTTCGCCAATCTTAAATTTGAGTTGATTTTGGCGCTATTCGAGTCATTCGCCGAATTCGAACAATTTGGTTCAAATTCGGCAAATTTCGAACATGTTGGATTTTGGTTCGAAAATGCGGCAGATGCGGTCAGAAAACCGCATCTGCCGCATTTTCAGCCAAAATAAACAGCTAATAAGTGTTAAAAATAAAAAAATAATCAATGCTCACCTGTCCGCGGTCCACTGAAGCCTCCGGTATGGTCCTGTGGCTTCTAGGACCTGTGGTGACGTCATGTTCTCGCGCGAACTCCGGTCACATGACCGGAGTTCCGCGAGAACATGACGACACCACAGGTCCATATTAGCACCCCCAAGTGATGGGTTTGCAAATATGGCTCCCGCTGGCAGTAATGGCCCCTTGCTCAATATTGCCAGCGGTGTTTCAGAGTTCCATACCTGACGCCACCCACAACCACCAAAACACATCATCACAGAGACTTGATGCTACACGTCACCTGCCACTCAATCCGCATCACAGCTAAATGCCACACCCTGCCATATGAGTAACTGAGCAGTTACTCATATGGCGGCGCCCATCTTTGTACACCCAAGGGAGTCCAAAGCTATGTGCACAAAGATGGCCACCGTATGAGTAACTGCGCATGCTCGGTGGCCGTCTCTGAACACCCAAATGTGTCCAAACAAAGATGGCCACCGTGTGCCGCTAAGAGGGAGTGCACAGCAGAGGTGCGGGGGCAGTGAGAGAGCACACAGCAAAAGGGGGCAGAGATATGGAGCACACAGGCAAAGGGAGGCAGAGAGAGTGTACAGCCAAGGGGGCAGAGGGGGAGTGCAAAGCAGAGAGAGAGGGCACATAGCATGCACAGGGGGCACAGAGAGGTAGAGGGGTCATAAAGAATGCACAAAGAGGCACAGGGGGCATAAAGAGGCACAAGGGGGCACAGAGATTGTGCAACGGGTCACAAAGAGGCATAAAGGGCACAGAGAGCACATAGATGCTCAGGGGGTACACAGAGTGCAGGAGAAAGTGCAAAGGGGGCAGAGAGAGCACACAGTGGGAGGGAAGAGAGAGCACTGTGAAGGGGCAGAGTGTGCACAGGGGGCACAGAATACAGAGAGGGGGCAGCGAGCATGCATTGAGGCAGAGAGCATGTATGCGTGGCACCCCAGGGGTTAAGTGCCACAGAAACATCAACATGGGTTAACTCCCCACACAACACTGGACACTGCACTAGCACCTCTAGGCCAGAAGGGGGAGCTAAAGCAGCTCCCCTATATATTCTGGTGTCAAGAGGAAGTAGTTAGTTCAGTTCCTGGGAGGACTGAGGAAGAGAGACTGTGGTGTAAAGGGGCTGCATTAGGCTTCACCACAGTCTGCTACTCAATCCCAGGCCTAGTCAGGGTCTGAGGAGAGGAGTTATAAGAACAGGAGAACACATCTGGGAAACTGCGTTACCTCATAACTCGCACGGAGGAGCGCAGAGACCGGATACCGTATCCGAATCTGTGACTGAAACACACAGCACAGAAAACACCGGGATAGTGGAGGTTACATACCTACACCGTACCTCAGCGAAGCAACACGGCGGGGTCAGAAGCACATAGAAAGACTCAAGTTGCCTAGCAAAGGGGGTACCTGTGAGGAGAGACAGTGCCAGCAGCTCAGCTAAAGCAGCAGCGGGGCCACACACAAGGCGCAGGAGTAGGAAGCTGAAGACCCGGTAAGGGTGGGAGCAACCCGGCCCCGGTACAGACACCGTGGACAGAACTAACAACATCTGCAGTAAAGCCTTGGAAAACTACAAAACCGTGAGTCTGTGTGATCCTTGCACTCAAGCCCTACTTTCCCTCACCAACTCTCATCATCTCTACTACTACCCCTACTCTGCACCAATCATAGACTTTAACTACCACTGCCCCGGGGAACCAGGCTCTACCCGCAGAGAGCCATTACATCACTGGCTGCCAAATATCATCCCCGGAGGTTCTGCAGCTGCTGTGGTCACCCTGACCACAACCCATGGGTGGTGTCACGACAAATTCCCCTGTAAATATACCCCCCATCTATTGCGGAACCCGGGACACGGTCCGGACCAAGACCGCCGTGATATCCCCAGCAGTACCCCAGTCCGGTACCAAGTACCCCGTCCCAGTGGGCTGCACATATGGGGGAAGAGAGAGCACACAGGAGGGCAGAGACAGAGTGCCCGGGGAGCATGTAGAGCACATGGGGGGCAGTGAGAGCACATGGGGGCAGAGAGAGTGTACAGGGGGCAGAGAGAAAACAAAGGAGTTGCAGAGAGAGCACACGGCAGCAGAGAGCATGCATGCGCATTTACTCACATGCCCACCATCTTTGGACACTTGGTATACAAATATGGTGACTGCGTGACGCAGTGTGCTTCTACCACAAGAATACAGTAATTACACGATTACATCGGAGAGGACCCTGGTGGGAGCTAATAAAGTGTATAACCAAGTGTCTGTCTATTTTGTATGTGATAAAAAATATCTCTGTGTGTTTTTTTTCTTTACTGATAGTATTGCTAATGGCCGGCTGTCATACTGACGGCTGACATTAGCAATGTGGCATGTCGTCAGCTGCCAAAAAAAGCTGACATCAACCTCTTTATTACCCAGTCTAACACCACTACACAGCAGCTGGATGAGCGCGATAACTGCCAGTTTTGGCGTCTCTCATGGAGACATCAGTTCTGGGGTGGCTGCTGGCTGCGATTTTCAGTGTCGGGGGCCCAGAACACTTGGATCTTACCATGCTGAGAATTCCAGTTCTCAGCTACCTGGGTTGCCTTGGCTGGCAATAGAAAATACGACAGAGTCCATGCCAAATTTTTTAAAATTATTATTAGTTAAATAATTGAAAAAAAGAGTCCCTTGTATTTTTCATTGCCAGCGAAGGTAACACAAGGCAGAGGGAATTAGCAGCCAGTAGCTGCTTGGTTTACTTGCACTGGCAATAGGAAATACAGCAAAACCCTACATGTTTTTACCAGGAACTTAAACACTTTAATAATAGAAAGAAAAAAAACAGAAACAGGTTCTTTAATTAAAAATATATTTATTTACATACATTACGAGAGAACGGGGGAAAGAAACAGCGGACAGAGGAGAGATCGCACAGAGGCAGAGACAGCCGCTGCCCCCAGCACCACTGCCCACCTCCATTGTGATGTCACCATGATCCCTATGTGATAGCATTGGGCCTCCATCAAGTAGAGTTAAGAAGAGTTACAATTAGTCACCTCCTCCTCCGCCACAATCTCCTCCTCCGCCACAATCTCCTCCTCCACCGCAATCCCCTCCACCTCCCCAGTCTCCTCCACCGCAATCCCCTCCACCTCCCAATCCCCTCCACCTCCCCAATTTCCATCATTGTCATCGCTAAAGAAGGAGACTCCGCCTGCAGTGCTCCACCCAGTGTCACTATCTGATGAGTTGCTGCGGGAAATAATATCCAGTTGGTATCTCTGTGCAGGAAAGAAAGAAGAAATAAATCAACATAAAATAATTGCTCCACACAAGAATATCAAGTAACCAGTGTCCTACATATTACCTACATCTAATATCAGAGTCATTATCCTGTACCCCCAGTGTCATTATCCTGTACCCCCAGTGTCATTATCCTGTACCCCCAGTGTCATTATCCTGTACCCTAGTGTCATTATCCTGTACCCCCAGTGTCATTATCCTGTACCCCCAGTGTCAGTGTCATTATCCTGTACCCCCAGTGTCAGTGTCATTATCCTGTACCCCCAATGTCAGTGTTATTATCCAGCACCCCCAGTGTCATTATCCTGTACCCCAGTGTCATTATCCTGTACCCCCAGTGACATTATCCTGTACCCCCAGTGTCATTATCCTGTAGCCATAGTGACATTATCCTGTACCCCCAGTGTCATTATCCTGTGCCCCCAGTGTCATTATCCTGTACCCCCAGTGTCATTATCCTGTACCCCCAGTGTCATTATCCTGTACCCCCAGTGTCATTATCCTGTACCCCAGTGTCAGTGTCATTATCCTGTACCCCCAGTGTCATTATCCTGTACCCCAGTGTCATTATCCTGTACCCCCAGTGTCATTATCCTGTACCCCAGTGTCATTATCCTGTACCCCCAGTGACATTATCCTGTACCCCAGTGTCATTATCCTGTACCCCCAGTGACATTATCCTGTACCCCAGTGTCATTATCCTGTACCCCAGTGTCAGTGTCATTATCCTGTACCCCCAGTGTCATTATCCTGTACCCCAGTGTCATTATCCTGTACCCCCAGTGTCATTATCCTGTACCCCCAGTGACATTATCCTGTACCCCAGTGTCATTATCCTGTACCCCAGTGTCATTATCCTGTACCCCCAGTGTCATTATCCTGTACCCCCAGTGTCATTATCCTGTACCCCAGTGTCATTATCCTGTACCCCCAGTGTCATTATCCTGTACCCCAGTGTCAGTGTCATTATCCTGTACCCCCAGTGTCATTATCCTGTACCCCAGTGTCATTATACTGTACCCCCAGTGTCATTATCCTGTACCCAGTGTCATTATCCTGTACCCCCAGTGACATTATCCTGTACCCCAGTGTCATTATCCTGTACCCCAGTGACATTATCCTGTACCCCAGTGTCATTATCCTGTACCCCAGTGTCAGTGTCATTATCCTGTACCCCCAGTGTCATTATCCTGTACCCCCAGTGTCATTATCCTGTACCCCCAGTGTCATTATCCTGTACCCCAGTGTCATTATCCTGTACCCCCAGTGTCATTATCCTGTACCCCAGTGACATTATCCTGTACCCCAGTGTCATTATCCTGTACCCCAGTGTCATTATCCTGTACCCCCAGTGTCATTATCCTGTACCCCCAGTGTCATTATCCTGTACCCCCAGTGTCAGTGACATTATCCTGTACCCCCCAGTGTCATTATCCTGTACCCCAGTGTCATTATCCTGTACCCCAGTGTCATTATCATGTACCCCCAGTGTCATTATCCTGTACCCCCAGTGACATTATCCTGTACCCCAGTGTCATTATCCTGTACCCCAGTGTCATTATCCTGTACCCCCAGTGTCATTATCCTGTACCCCAGCGTCATTATCCTGTGCCCCCAGTGTCATTATCCTGTACCCCCAGTGACATTATCCTGTACCCCAGTGTCATTATCCTGTAGCCCCAGTGACATTATCCTGCACCCCCAGTGTCATTATCCTGTACCCCCAGTGTCATTATCCTGTACCCCAAGTATCATTATGTCGATGTCATGTATTACTGATGTTGGTAGAAGCAGTGGCAGCCAATATCTAAGGGTACCTTTACACGCCGCAATATTTGCAGGGCATCCTGCCGGCGATATGTCGCCCTGAAACTATCACTGTCAAATTGCCTCCCAGTTGCGGCGTGTAATTGGGGAATTTGGCGGCGATAAACCACCTGTCGCCTGGTTCCTGATTTCACAGCACTGCTCCAAAATCAGAGGCAATCATGAAGGCGAGATTCCCGGCTTTTGGCGTGTGGACGGGCGATAGTGATGGAATCAGCAACACTTATTGATTTCCCGGAGGCGTGCCACAGCGTGCTGGAGTCCGCGCCCCGTCAGCGATGATTGGTGGTGGCTATTGTGTTCCCATTGGTTGTCAGTTCACAGGGCGCCATATTTGAAGAGCTGTCACTTCAGCACCACACACATCTTCACCTACACAACCATCCACTAAATCAGTCCAATTACGCGCGCATTCAATAGCGCAAGCTATGTTGGCTGCATGTATTGGAGGTTGCACTGTGTCCACTATACAGCCACACATGACAGTGCACATGTTGGCCTACACATCGCACATGGCTGCCATGGGCAAGACACTGCAATCGGCTTGGAATTTGGTGGCGCTGATGGGTACATTACACTGCTCCCACTCCGCAGACGGCTACTTTGTTAGTGTCCTCAATTTTGTTTGGCGGCGCCAGTGTACATGGTGACTTCATCACGTTTCTTTTCGTTACTCCCTGCCTGCCAGGTGCCTGCCCCCGCCCTGCACATAGAACAGTCATGGCCACCGCACAGCGCGCTGCCACATGGAGTCTGGCAGAGCTAATGGTGCTGATAGACCTGTGTGACCGCCATGACTATTGGTGTCACCAGCGTCACCGGCACCCACGGCTGCGCAAGCGCAGCAAAGTCAGGTGGATCCAGCGGGCCCTGCTCCAGAAACTGGGGGTGGAGAGGACCCGCAAGCAGATCCAGAAGAAGATCGCAGACCTGAAGCACAAGTCCCCAGGGCACATGGTGGACATTCGTGCCAGGCTGCATGGTGAGTATGTGGCAATGCCAAACACACACATGGCAAGATTCCTACTCCAAACACTACACAAACATCATGTGTTATTGGGCCATGGCACATAGTGTGACATTAAGCAGCAAGTGGACCTGTCACCAATGTGCATATGCATGGTGTTCACACTGCTACATTAAGGTGCTGAATACAACCATATCTGTTTGGACTGGCCAAGCCTAGAGTGTGGCTTGACCTAAGTGTTGCCCAACATAGTTGTGTAATGGCACCAAAGTAGTGGTCAACATATTCATGCACTTTGCAAGGGCCACATCACACCTGGCTTCACATATGTGTCCAGTCTGACACATAGCATTGCACAACACATTCATCACAATTGGGCAAAGGTGAGTGCTATGTTCCTGACCCCATGGTGGCACCACCAGATGCTTACTGTCTGCTGTTGTGTTTGGAGGCATAATCCATCCTCTGGTAAGGCAAGGGTGTTTCTCATGGCCCTGGTGGACGCTCACTATGACTTCCTCTACGTGGACGTTGGAATGAACGGGCGTATCTCAGATGGGGGGGTGTTTGCACACTGCTCCTTGACGCGGTACTGCTGGCCTGCTGTGTGCTGCATAACTTCCTGCGTCATAGGGATCGAGCATCATACACGCCGGCAAGTTATGTGGATTCAGTGGACCCAACAATAGGGGAGGTCCGTCCCGGGGATTGGCGTGCTACCGACCATGGTGTGGCGCCACTCCAGCCGCTGAGCCACGGTCTGAGTCAGCAGGATGCCAGGAACAGCAGAGACGCATACTGCTCCTATTTTAATGGCCCTGGGGCAGCGGCCTGGCAGCACCAGCAGGTGTAGGGTGGCTAGTGTTGTGAGGCAGCAACATGATGAGGAGGGTGGAGTCACCAGGGTGGCTGCACCAGGAGGATTCTGCTTGTGTTTGGGTGTAGAAACATTAGTTAGTTAGTGTCTGTCGTTACTTTGGAATCCAGGGCAGTTGCACACAGCTTTATGCTGTGCACAGAGGTATGTGATCCGTAAAATGGTATAGATGGGTCCGTGCAGCATTGTCTGCTAATGTCCAGTACACAGGTCCAGCCCTTTGGGCCACACTGTATGGCGTGACTGTGTGTACATGTCCATTATGATGTGTTTGGGCACAGGGGCACGTCTCCACACACATGGAGCAAGCAATGGTGTTTGTGGGGTATGTACTGTAGGTACATTCCAGTACACACTCACAAACACAGTACACACACATAGTTCAGTTCAGCCATGGCAGCCAATGCAGGCACATATGTCCATAGTGTGGTTTGTATGTTCCCGCCATCAGCTACAGACGCACACATAGCCATTGTGTAGTGTAAGCCACTGTCCTGCACAGCACCACTCCTTTAGCGCCTCGAAAGTGTGTCGCAGCAGCCACTATCGACGACACGAGCGTGTAGTCATCACAAACTCCGAGACAATGGCGTCATTTGTTAACCAGCCTTCCAGCGCAGGCTGCCCAATCATAACGCTATTGCATTGTCCAATGAGCGTTTTTGGGGCGCGGTGTACACTAGTCTGGCACGCCTATGTTCTCACTGCGCTGAACATGTACGCCCACATTCCTTTGGGGATTGCTGCGAGGGAAGTCGACCGGATTGGTTCCACTGTGGGTGAAGCGATTTCCGGGGTGACACATCGCCTTAGGTTGAGGGCGAAATTGCAGCGTGTAAAAGCGCCATCGGCACCCGCACGTTAGATCGCCTCATGTCGCCACAAAATATTACGCCGTGTAAACGTACCCTAAGAGTGTCTCCTCATTTACACAGATCGATTGTTCCACTGGACAGTTATCATGGTGAAGTATCTCGCACTCACCAGGCAGGAGCTCTTACCTACAGTGGACGTATAGGTTTATGTAGAACTCACCATGTAGAGGAATGAGGCCAAAATAACACATTTCAATGTAGCCTCCATGTCCATGGGAAACTGAAAGATGACTTTGGATGAACTTTTTTCACCCTCCTTGATTATATTGGCCACAGGGCAAGACTCCTTAATACTGAGAATCTGGGGAAAAGCATATGGAGTCAATGACCGGACCAGAACATTCAGGAGAATTTAATCATAATCCCATGAAGTCCCATGAGTCTTGTGGGACTTCACCAAATATTATACAGCATGGAAGATGCAACCAAAAGTTGTGAGACAATCCGGACTACTACAGCCGGCTATGCTTCATGGGTTCTTCAGGTTTTACTTCTCACCTCTATGGTGGTCTTCGAACCGGACAATGGCAGCTCGGCAGTGAAGGCCGGCTCTCCAAGCTTCATCTGGATCGAGACTCTCATGTTCTGAGAAGAATTCGATATTAGGACAAAACCAATAATTCGCGATGGAAGAACGAGGATCTTCAGCTGGAGGACGAGAAGAAATTGTGTTCAGACATTTGCATCTAGTGCCAGTTTGAGTCTACG
Organism: Allobates femoralis; assembly: GCA_033576535.1. Lineage (NCBI taxonomy): Eukaryota > Metazoa > Chordata > Amphibia > Anura > Aromobatidae > Allobates > Allobates femoralis. Next base: position 31,099,603 of record JARQOC010000004.1, on the reverse strand, counting down.
GACACTATTCAGCTGACATCTATGATCCTGGTTGCTCTGGTTGCTAGAACTCTAAATTAGACAACCCTGGTAGAGCTGTCTAAATGTGATCTAGGTTGGTATGTTTGTAGCTTACGAGACTGTGTCCTCCGCAGCAGCCATCCCCAGAGTCAGTACATAAGGCGACCACATCTCTCTTTTTAGGATCTTGCAACCTCAGATTGAAGGACGGTCCACAACACTCGGACTCCCGGCGTATCGTGAAGAGAGTCTGCTCCGACCTGGTGAAGAAAGCTAAACCAAAGTCTAAGTAAGTCTTAAAAAATTGAAGAGCAATTTCTCAAGCAGCCGCCACAATACTGGATCGGCGTTTGGTGGCTTTAGTGGGATCTGAGAAGAACAAGTGGACAAGTTTTGAATACAAAATGTGTAGTATGGCCATCTAATGGCTGGGTTATAGGTACTGCTTCCCTGGTTCCTGGTAAGCAGGGAATGGTTAATGTTAAAATAAGACAGCCCTTGAAGAGAAAGGCTTAGGAGTTAAAAGTAGGCCACAACCATGTTGGGTAAGGCTGTGGTCACAGTTTTTTTAGTGCCTTTTAAAAACGCATGCTTTTTTACATGCGTTTTTCATGTCAGCATGAGTTTTTTAAGGTCTCTGATGGCTCCCTGCGTTTTTGGCTGCGTTTTTGAATCTGCACCTAAAAATAGTGCTTGTAGTATTTTTTTGAGCGTTTTGAAAAACGCATGCGTTTTTGTAGAAAACGCATGCGTTTTTATAACATGGGTTCCTATGGAAAACGCATGCAAAAACCCATGTACAGTTAGTACCTTTTAGTGCCATTCAAAAACGCATGCGTTTCCCATATGAGCCCATGTTTAAAAAAACGCATGCGTTTCCGGAAACGCATGCGTTTTTTTTTAACATGGGCTCATATGGGAAACGCATGCGTTTTTGAATGGCACTAAAAGGTACTAACTGTACATGCGTTTTTGCATGCGTTTTCCATAGGAACCCATGTTATAAAAACGCATGCGTTTTCTACAAAAACGCATGCGTTTTCTACAAAAACGCATGCGTTTTTGTATATGCTCTAAAAACGCATGGGACAGTCACACATGCTTTTTGGCTATTAGGGCATGCGTTTTTTAACATGGGGGCCTATGGGTGCGTTTTTTACATGCGTTTTTGAAAACGCAGGTCTCCAAAAATGCATTTGAAAAATGGTACTGTGACCACAGCCTTAGGCCAGGGTTCCACATAAGCCCTCAGGCTGGGGTTACACATAGAAATCCGTTTTTGGAAGTCATTTTCATCACCAATCCGTTTTTTATAGGGTGCTTTTTGTGTCTCCTGCACTCCTGTACGTTTTTGGACTTAGTAATTTTTTTCAGAAAAAACGCATGCGCGCAAACGCATACGCAAACGCATGTGCATGCGTTTGCGCATGCGTTTCCCATAGGGCCCCATGTTAAAAAAACGCATAAAAACGCATGCGTTTTTTAACTGATGCCAAAAACGCTGTTTACTGCGTTTTTGGCTCAAAAACGGACAGGGCAATGTTTTGAGCTCCAGAGAAAAACGCACAGGGTGTTTATTACACCCAATGCGTTTTTCTGTCAGTTTTTGGACTTAGAAAAAAAAAATGACAAAACTGAAGCCAAAAACGGACTGAAGGCTTATGTGGAACCCTGGCCTCAGGCTGTGGTTCCACATAGAAATCCGTTTTTGGAAGTGATTTTCATCACCAATCCGTTTTTTTCTGGGTGCTTTTTGAGCCTCCTGCACTCCTGAACGTTTTTGGACTTTTCATTAAAAAAACGCATGCGCGAACGCATGCGCAAACGCAAGTGCGCATATGCCATGCGTTCGCGCATGCGTTTCCCATAGGGCCCCATGTTAAAAAAACGCATGAAAACGCATGCGTTTTTTAACTGATGCCAAAAACGTTGCATGCAACGTTTTTGACTCAAAAACGGACAGGGCAATGTTTGGAGCTCCAGAGAAAAACGGACAGGGTGTTTATTACATCCAATCCGTTTTTCTGTCAGTTTTTAGACTTAGAAAAAAAAAATGAGAAAACTGAAGCCAAAAACGGACTGAGGGCTTATGTGGAACCCCAGCCTCAGTCAGTTTTTGGCTTCAGTTTTGTCATTTTTTTTTTCTAAGTCCAAAAACTGACAGAAAAACGCATTGGGTGTAATAAACACCCTGTCCGTTTTTCTCTGCAGCTCAAAACATTGCCCTGTCCGTTTTTGAGCCAAAAACGCAGCAAGCAGCGTTTTTGGCATCAGTTAAAAAACGCATGCGTTTTTATGCGTTTTTTTTTTAACATGGGTTCCTATGGAAAACGCATGCAAAAACGCATGTACAGTTAGTACCTTTTAGTGCCATTCAAAAACGCATGCGTTTCCCATAGGAGCCCATGTTAAAAAACGCATGCGTTTTTCCGGAAACGCATGCGTTTTTTTAACATGGGCTCCTATGGGAAACGCATGCGTTTTTTGAATGGCACAAAAGGTACTAATTGTACATGCGTTTTTGCATGCGTTTCCCATAGGAACCCATGTTATAAAAACGCATGCGTTTTCTACAAAACCGCATGCGTTTTTCAAAACGCTAAAAAAAATACTACAAGCACTATTTTTATGTGCAGATTCAAAAACGCAGCCAAAAACGCAGGGAGCCATCAGAGACCTTAAAAAACTCATGCTGACATGAAAAACGCATGTAAAAAAGCATGCGTTTTTAAAAGGCACTAAAAAAACTGTGACCACAGCCTAATTCAGAAAATTTCGTGTACACACTTAAACAGCAGTTTCACCCATAACGAGCCCGCGCATAAACATTGCGGGAGTCGGCGAGAGAGTCATCCGACGAACTCGGGCTATGGTGATAAAAAGGAAGGACAGAAAATTACAGAAAAAAAAGGGGGGGTCCAGTAGGAGGAAGGGGATAGGTACAGGGAGGGGGAGGGGGGTACCGGAAGAAGGGGGGGTAGGAGGGGGGGAAAGGAAACATAAGGGAAGGCTTAGGAGAGGGACGGGCCGTAGCGTCCTGAGCAATGAGGTAAACCGTAAGGGTACCGTCAATGCTGAGGGGGGAGAGGGACCGCCAGGGGGTGCTGAGCCCAGCACTCCCATGCCTCTCCGACATAACGTCTGTGACCTGCTTCCAGGGCTAGGTAGTATTCGTGGGTGAAGATCGTATTCAGTCTGGCTGTGAGGTCACTCATCACAGGGGGAGAGGGGGACTTCCACACCGCCGAGACGCACTGTCTCGCAGCCATGAGGACAAATGTAGCCGCACGGCGGGGGACCGGTGGCAAGGCCTCCACTCCGATGTGTAGAAAGGCCATCTGTAGTGTGAGGGGGACAAAGGTATCCAAAATGGATTTCAAAAGGCCCTTGACGAGGGTCCAAAACTGTGAAATTTTGGGGCATGTCCACCACATGTGGACGAGCGTGCCCTTGTGACCGCAGTTCCTCCAGCACAGGGACGGGGCGTCCCCGCCAAATCTAGCTAATCCACTGGCACCAATTTTAAGAACCATTTAACAGAGGCTCGGGAGAACAGCCCTTCAAAGATGTAACGGTGAATGTCAAATGGTAATCTCACCAGTTCCTTGGAACGGATCCTTGTGGGTGGGACCAGACAAAAGCCATGCGGGACTATTTGACTTTACCGTGAGTAACTGTGATGTTAAATGGTGAAGTGAGAAATGTAAGAGTAACAGCAGAGATACTGGAACCAGGGGAGCAGTCGGCGATAACATTTCAAGTGGAACTGTTTGTTTCCTTTAACAATAAAGCAGCGTTGCTTCTTGCTTGGCAGGTGTTGTGTGTGAATACAAGTAAAGCATCATTTCTACTTAAAATTGTGTGTCTGTGTCATCCCTCAGGAAACCACACAATCAGACTAATCCCCTTTGCACTCTGGAGGTGACCGTGCCACGGACTGCTCACTGAGGGCTGCACGGCAGCCAGGGTTCTCCCTTATTGGCTGTCCCCACATTTGACTGCAGATGTGTTTTCACATCAACAACATTGCAGCCAATCACTCAGCACCGCTGAGGACAGGAACCGGCTGCAGCACTTTCAAATTCATATCAACGCTGCAGCTAGCCAACGGAGATCAGAGTTGGTGTTACATAATACTGAAATAGACTTTCTAGTAAGTGTTTTATCTCACCACACTAATCAGTACTGCTGAGTAACACCCTACCGTACATGCTACTGCTGAATCTAAACATGTGTTACCCTGTAGACAGGAGAGCAGGAATGGCTCATGTCTGTGTATGAGAGTCATCACAGCAGCTTGTTTCCACCCACTAGCTCAGAGACAACAAGTCATATAGGGGCCTTACGGAAAAGACTTCGGAAATGACAGGTATGCTTTAATGTCGTGTCTAGTTAGAGGATTTATAGTGAGATAGCAATACAAGGACTTATGATTTCCCCTCCTCACCTTTTTTATGCAGGGTCACCTCTTCTGCCTAGAAGTAAATAAACAGATGAATTATTGACCATACACTGTATGGAAGAAAATTATCCAAACCTGATTATATGATGCTTTATCCTTATTTTTCCATTGTACATGACTCCATTTGTCTAAAGTGATCAAGAATTAGAAGACCTCTTACCTCTACAAGACAATTGAGTTCGGCGGGCACCACCGCCCGGGGGTAGTGGTGCAGGAGTGAGGCTGCGTTCTGCCATTGAGGTTGGGTTTGGACAGGGTCAGAATGCTTATTCCCGGATTGTCCTGTATGGAGGAGCACATAATAATGTTCATCAGTTCATATACACAATATATGGAATTCTTGGCTGTCTGGAGATTCTGCACATAATCTAGAGGGACCCGAGAGTAGAAACTTACATTCTGGAGCGGATAGAGTTGAGGGAATGCCCTAGACAAGATGTCCTTACCCTGACCATGTCTTGTAGTAATGCAAAGGTAACGGAAGTAAACACAAGGTGCAGTTTTAAAATGAAAGGCTTTATTATAATTAAAGGAAAAAGGAATCCAAACATACAGGGCCTTGATTAAAAAAGTGATTGACACCCCCCACCCCCATATTTGGGATGCTGAGTTCAATTTCCCTAGCCACACCAAGGCCTGATTACTGTCACACCTGTTCTCAGTCAAGAAATCACTTAAATAGGACCTGCCTGAAAAAGTGAAGTAGATCTAAAGATCCTCATTAGGCGGCCGTCACACGGTGAGATATCCTTAGCGATATTGTAAGCGATCACGTGCACGCGCAATCGCTTACAATATCGCTCACATCGCTGGTGAGATGTCACACAGACAGACTCACCAGCGATGTGGAGCAGCGATCTCGCTCGTTACTATGGTACACATCGGGTAACTAGGCGCCGCGCGTCGCTTAGTTACCCGACGTGTACCATAGTTACCATCTCCCAGCATAGGCGCGGTCGCTGGGAGATGGATCATCGTGGTGTCATACACCACGATGATGCAGATCGTTGCATCGTTCATCGCTAGATCTGAGAACCGAACCTCAGATCAGCGATGTCACGATCAAGCGATTTACCATCGTAAATCGCTTGATTACATGCAACGATATCTTGCCCGATATCGCTTAAGCGATCAAAAAGGAGATCGCTTAAACGATATCGGGCAAGATATCGTTCCGTGTGACGGCCGCCTTAGCTAGACATCATGCCGCAATCCAAACAAATTCAGGAACAAATGAGAAACAAAGTAATTGAGTCTATCAGCCTACAAAAGGTTATAAAGCCATTATTAAAGCTTTGGGACACCGCCGAGCCCCAGTTAGAGCCAAGTATCCACAAATGGCAAAAGCATGGAACAGTGGTGATTAGTGATGGCCGAACCGGTCGATGTTCGGGTTCAGCGAACTCGCCCGGAATTTTTTTAAAGTTAGGGTTCAGTGGTCGAAAGTGGCTTGAACATGAGTCCAAACCCCAAACTTGAACTGTAAAATTATGGAATGGGGGCTAAGGGGCTGAAAAAGAAAGAATATAACTATTAAACAGCATCATACTTATCGGCGTCCACCCAACTGTACTTCCAGGGCCACTCCTTAACTTCCTGGATATTCACAGCAGAGGGATCTAACTGCCAATCACAGATGCCGTCACAGAGAATTGTATAAATACAAAAAGGGGGAGACAAGAGGCGCAATAGTGCCCTATCACTAGTGACACACTGAGTATACCAATAGGTGTGCACTCACCTGGTCCAGTTGTGTGACCCACAACTGGTTTATAAGCCTTTGGTTTATAGCTGCTGCAGGACCTCCACCAGCCACTCGTACGTGGAAAAACGCTCCTATATAGGGAAGATGGTGTGTCACGGTCCGCGCTGCTGTCTCAGTGGGATCCCAAGGGATGGATGTCTCCAAGAAGTAACAAGGAAGGCAAGGTTCCAAAGCAAAGATCTCCTTTATTCACCTACGCGTTTCGGCACCTATCCTGGCACCTTCATCAGGGTATCCCACTGAGACAGCACCGGACCGTGACACACCATCTTCCCTATATAGGAGCGTCACAGAGAATTAGCGCACCAAAACCACAATGCGGTTTATGCTGCAGATTTCATGCGCTTTTGGTGCAATTTTGGCATGCAGTGTGTTCAATGTGTTCATCTGCATTTCCTGGCCAAAAGGAGCACCCAAATCGCCACACAGTTTTTGCTGCCGATTTCATGCTTTTTGGTGCATTGTGTTCAATGTGTTCATCTGAATCTCCTGGCCCAAAAAAAACTCCAAAACCACGCCGCAGTTTTTGTTGCAGATTTCATGCTTTTTTTGGTGCACTTTTGGCATAAAACTGCACACATTATGTTCAATGTGTTCATCTGCATCTCCTGGACTAAAAAAGCACCAAAACCATTGAGCCCTTTCTATAAAATTATTCCTTGAAATAATAAAAAAAAAAAAAATTACCTGGGGTTTCACCATATTTTTACATAGGTAGAGCAGGCAGGTACAGGCAGCCCCCAACCCCCAGCTGCCTAGATTTACCTGCCTGAAAACCAAAAATATAGGGAAACCCTTTTTTAAATATTTCATGAATTTCATGAAATAATTTAAAAAAAATTACATGGGGCTTCACCGTATTTTTGGTTTCAAGCCAGGTAAATATAGGCAACTGGGGGCTTGAATCCTCAGTGCAGGGTGGCCCAAGCTTTCTGGGGCACCCTGCTGCGAATTGCAGCCCACATCTGCCCCAGAATTATAGATTGAGATCATATCAAAATAGGTTTTAGAGTGGTACCAAAAATTAGATATAAGGTATAAAAAACAATCTTTATTGTACAAATATAAAATCTTCACATACAACATGTAAAAAATGGGAGGGTGAGACCTACAACACTTATAACCGACAAAAGAACATTGGACCATGAACTATCTCTATGACATCCACTGCCTAGCAATGGAGGATATTCACCATAGGTTAGGGTGCCCCATACCATGTACTAACTCTCGATAGATGGACATCGAGAAAGGGCGGTTCATTGTACTCGATTACTGAGATAGAGAACAGGCGCAGGTTATTGGAATTTCGCTCCTTCACAAAACAGTGAAATAGTCCAATAGTGCCGTTCTACAATAGGAGGACGTCGTCGACTGAATTTTTACCGAAAATACACAAGGGGACTGTTCCATCTATGAAGAGATACCCTGTACCCTGAAAATAAGACACCGTCTTATATTGATTTTTGCTCCCGAAGATGTGCAATGTCTTATTTTCAGGGGTGTCTTATTTTTTCATGAAGAAGAATTCATATTTATTGTTAAACAAAAAAAATGAACATTTATCATCCCCTTGCAGCCCCAATACGGTATCCAGATCACCCCCTTGCAGCCCAAATTATGGTATCCCCATCATCACCCAATATGAGTATCAGCATCAATAGACACACACACCGGGACACAGACACACAGGGACACGGACACACAGCGACACATACACACAGGGACACAGGGATATGGACACACAGGGACATACACACAGACACACACACACAGGGAAACAAACACACACACAGGAACACACACAGTGACACACATGGACACACAGGGATATGGACACACACACACAGGAAACAAACACACACACAGGGACACACACAGCGACACACACACAGGGACACACACACACAGGGACACTCCTCACCGATTCGCCGCTTTCATCTCCCAGCCACCTGCCGCTGTCCCGATTCCCACTGATCCATATATTCTGGCGCCGCTCTCATCCTTGTCCCTCAGAAGCCTTATGTGTTCGGTGGCCAATAACAGGCTGCTGCCGGGTGGCCAATCACAGGCTGCTGTTGGTTGGCCAATCACAGGCAGCTGCCGGGCAGCCAATCACAGGCCACCAGTTACGTCATGCGCTGACGTTAGCTGCTTCACCACCCAGCCGCAGCCTATGATTGGGCACAGTTCACATACGGCTTCCGATGGACACAGATGAGAGTGGCACCAACACAATGGGGTGGGGGCTGGAAGATGACTCAGAGCTGAATGCCCCGGTACTTCTGATCGGAGACCATGCAGTCCAGCAATATACCTGTGTGCCTTATTTTCGGGGGGTGCCTTATATTCAGCAAGGCAGAAAACCCCCCTAATACATCTTATTTTCGGGGGGCACCTTATTTTCGGGGAAACATGGTACTACTGGTCATATCAATACTAGGGTGTATCTCCAGACATGCACTCCTGCCACGTAACCTCTCCTGCTCAAACCTTCTAACCCTCTCCCTGCTCCTCCTTCTTGCCGGAGACATATCCCCTAATCCTGGACCCCCGTCACATCCCCGCAGTATTTTTTCTACCCCATGCCCACGATCCAACACTAACCTTCGCATTCTCAACAACCTTGGACCCATTCACCCAGATCCTGCCCCCCAGTCTCGCTAACTGGTGCACTTTGGAACGCTCACTCTGTCTGCAACAAACTTTCATTCGTCCACAACCTATTTATCACCTACAAACTCTCATTCTTTGGCATCACCGAAACCTGGCTCACCCCCTTTGACACAGCCTCTCCTGCTGCATTTTCCTATGGCAGACTCAGTCTTTCCCACACCCCTCACCCCAGTAACAAACATGGTGAAGGAGTTGGTTTCCTCCAGGCCAATAACTGCTCCTTTGCCCCTATTCCACTGTCACCCTCCGCTACTCTCCCTTCTTTCGAAGTTCACTCAGTCTGCATCTTCTCTCCCTGCAACCTTCAGCTGGCTGTCATTTACCGCTCCCCCTGGATCTACCACCTCTTTCCTTGACCATTTCACCTAATGGCTACTTCTTTTCCTCTCTGCGGACATCCCCACTATCATCATGGGCGACTTCAACTTCCAAATCGACACTTCCCACCCAGCCACCTCTAAACTTCTTTCACTGACTTCCTCTTTTGGGTTCTCTCAATGGTCCTCCTCTGCCACTCACAAAGATGGCCACACGCTGAACATCATCTTCACCCACCTATGTTCTCTCACTAATCTCTCAAACTCACCCCTCCCCGTCTGACCACAGTCTTGTGATTTTCTCC